>VZDJ01000135.1:3495721-3625508 GCA_008694505.1 Cyanoderma ruficeps
GCATCTTTACCATTGGCTGACATTTCTGTAACTTGCATGCTCCTGGGCTGGCACTCCCAGAGCAGGCTGAAGCAGAGGTTAATAGCCATGGGGATATCTGTGCTGTGGGAATTGTGGGCACCTCAGTCTTCAGAGCAGACTTGTGTGTCAGAGCTTTTTTCTCAAGTAGTGCTTAAACCAGGAGCTAGATTTAAGTGCTTACCATGTTAGATGGAAACAGTGTTTTGGGAAATGTGCTGGGGCGTTTTAAGTCTCCATCACTGGTTAACAGAGGGGAGGAATTACCAGTTAGTGGCTTTTTTGCTAAATTCAGAAATGGCTCTTTTAGGGCAGGTATTCAAATATTCTCGCAGAGACTCTCCTGCTGCCAACAGAACCTTCAGGTGGAAAACTGTTGGTGTGACAAATGAATATGCAAAGGAAAGTCTGAGGACAGCTGCAGAGTTTAGAGTAGTGACCCCAGCACAATTGCACAGATGGAAGCAGCCACAGAGAGGCAGAGAGACCAGATATTGCAAGTTTAATCATGGGATACATGTAAGGCTCAACAGCAGGTGAAGAACCATTTCCCTCTTTTTAACCTTGGGATGTCCTTTCTCAAAGCATTTCTCAGCTGCTTCAGTTCACAAGAAAAGAAATGGTCATTTTCAGGAATGATCCTTTCCCTGGAACTCTTCAACAGAAAAAAAAACAAAAACAGTTGTTACTAAACCTGGAGTTGTGGCATTTATCTGGAAAGAGGATGAAAATGAGGATAGGAGGGGAATTGTCTTGTGACTTGAAGCAAACTGCAGAGCTCTGAAGCACGTGCCTCACTCCATTTCCTTTAAGCTCCCATGCCCTGACCAAGCCTCATGGTCCATTTAAGACAGCAAATCTGTCATGATGGTCATCGTGTTTTCTCGTGGTACACAGAGCCTGCCTGCTGGTTCTCTTCCCTAAAGAGACTGTTTGGTTCTGTTCTGTTTTGTTTTGAGCATGTCCAGGGGTATATTCAATCATCAAATCTTGAATGAGTGGTTCATTATCATGTTAAAAGCACTTTCACCACTGACAGATGATGAGTAAAGTATAAGTGGATTGTTTCACAGTACAACATATAACACAGATGCACAAGGCTACTGCCTTTTGTTAGTATACCTGAGAAAATCTTGATTATTTACAACATCTGTTCTCTATTTAATGTGATGTTCTTTAGCTAATGGGGGAGTTTCTGCTGCTTGTGGAAAACAGAACAAGTTCTTCCAATAGTTTGTTTTTTTTTTTAACTTCCTTTAAAGTATGGCTCCATCTGGATAATTTCGTTTCAGAAACTGAAGTCAACTGCCTGCCTCCATCAGGAATTTATATGAGAATATAAATAGTGAGAATTTGTCAAGGTTAGATCAGATGAAGTGAAGGCTTCCTATCCTGGCCTGTGGGGAGGGTTGTACTTTTGCAGTGGGCAGAACTGCCTGCAATCTTGCTGCTGACCTAAAACTCACCAGGGTTTGATCCTGTTTATGCCTGCTGCAGATGTCCCAATATACTCAAGTATGTTGGTTGGTGTTGGAGCCACAGCCCACTGTAGCAAGCAGGTTTGAAAAATGTTCTCTCTCCCGAGGCACTGTTTTGGGAGCCTGAAAAACCAGGTGAGGTCAAGGTAGAAGGAAAGACACACCTGGAAGCAGCAAATTGTGTGACTGCTGAGTGTCTGGGTGACTGTCATGCTGGCTCTGCTTGTGGACTGCAGGGCTGGAGTTTCTTCACAATGGTCATGGTCAGCGCAAGGATTTGAGCAGAAATTGATGTACAAGCCTGTTCTTTGCAGAAAGGTGAAGGCTGCTTGGTGAGGGAGTTTGTGCCTTAAAGTTTTCTGTCGTCCCTCAGACACCGTGGGCATTGCTTGCCATGGAAACTCAGTGTCGTATCCTTAGCAAGCAAGTCACTGAGACTGAGCTGTGAGGATAAATGCTGCAAAGTCCAGCATTTCTAAATGCTCTAAAATGATATGAAATGCAAAATTAAGCACAGGATAATTTATGCATCAAACATTCCCCCTTGTTTAACAAGGATGCAGTGAATGTCCAAGACAGTGTGGTTAGGATTTTATCACAGGCTGTGATACAAACAGAGCAAACTTCAGCAGAGAGTCTGAGAGCTGTTTTGTTTCCTGAAGCTGAACAATGAATCAGTGGAAATGTGACAGCCATACTGCAGCCAGGAAATGAGGGTTCAAGAGGAAACTTCTTTTGTGGATGTACTTTACAAATCTTTTTCAGATTCTCAGAGCAGAACAAACATTCCCTCCTGTTGTGATGGGAGAAAATAAATTCCCTGGGTTAGATCCTGAAGTCCATTTTGCTTAGTGTTTGGGAATCAAACATGCCTGAGGAAAGGCTAAGTAAAAATGGGCTACTAGGACAGCAGGATTTTAATCAAGTGTCAATAAGGCGATGTTGAAGATCATGATACCTGAATAAATTCCTGCCTACCTTGGTCTAGAACAGACAGCTAAATGAATGGCACTGGCACCAGAAGTCATGTCCTGGCTCCAAGGTCCTCAGGGAATGCATACACAGAGGCTTACACATTTTGTGAGAAAGTGCATTCCCAGGCTGCTGACTTAAGCTCCGTAAGGAGCACCAGGCTCTCCACAGAGCTCACCCAGCATGACTCAGGCTGCCCACTTGACTGAGGTTGCTATTGCCCCCTCTGCCTCTCCTGCTGTGCTCCCACAGCCTGGCTGGCCAGGGTAGCCTCAGAGGGCAAATCCATGCCTGATCTGTGTCAGCCCAACCCCACTCCTCCTGTTTTTGATGAGTTGGCTGGATACTCAGCAGGAGTAGTTAGACAAGGCAGTGAAATAACATCGCTCTAAAGATGCCACATTTTAGTCTTGCTTCAAGCCACATATTCAGTATTGTGTTTGATGCACACAGTTCCGCCATATGCCTGAAGGAGCCCCTGTCCTGATCTCCTTTGTAGTGCAACGCTGTGGGGAACAAACACATAACATGCTGAATAAAGTTCCTGATGGCTAACACCTTGGCAAGGTTGCTGGACCCCCCAGTCCTCTGCAGTTACAGAAATACAAAGACTTGCACAGTTTGTTGTGGGGTTTTTTTAGCTCTGCTTCTGCAATAGATGTGTAATTGAATCATATTCCTGGTGTATGAGATAATTACAGCTCTCTGCCATTAACGTGCCTTAAGGTTTTCCAGGTATCTGAGATAGACATCTCAGATAATCTTTCCACAGACAGCCCTTAAATCAGGTCTGCAGAAACATTCCAAGTCCTGTGACATAGCAGGGTAGTGGAGCTTATAACAGGTAGAGACTAAATAGACAGGAGCAAGCTGTTACTGTGACTTTGTTGGGATATTTTCATACAGCTGGGATACACACTTCTTAAAATATGGCATTTTTTTTTTGTTTTTTTTCTTAGAATTGATCTTCCAGGCTGCAATGAAGAAAATGGAGAGGGTGCTTATTCCTGTCCCTGCCTTGGGCAGCATGGCCTCTCTCTGGGGCCCTGTGCTACCAGAGAGGGAGCTGGGCACCAGCTCTTAATTCTTCCTTAATTTTCCCTGTTCCTTAATTTTCCCTTGTTTCCACACAGTGCCTTACAAAGGGGCACAGCTGCCTGCAAAGCACTGTTATTATTATCACCATGCTGCAATCAACGAGGTAGTTTGGAGCTAGAAAATGACAGTCACCACTGGCTTCCCATTGTTCCTCAGGCCTTGCCCGTGGGCTACTTTGTGATTCTGCAGAGTTTCTCGACAAAATATACTAAGCACCTGAATAAGAAGCAGCCAGGCCATCCCTTTCTGGAGGCTTTTATTCCTACTCTTGCAGCAGAGGCCTCAAATGGTTGTTCTCCCTGCTGTCCCTGAAAGTTAGTGCACTGCAGCATCATTACAGTGTGGTCTGTATTTTAGGGCAAGAGATGCTGACAAGAACATCAGCTACAGGGAAAGCAATGAAAGGACAATATCCTGTTCAAAATTAGGCTTGTTTGTACAACACAAGGGGAAAAAAAAACCATCAAAAACACAGTAAGCACAGCTGGTGCTAAATCAGTGTGGTGTGTGTCTTTTTCTCTGTCTTGTGGAAACTGTTCTTTTCAGTGAGCCACAGTGCAGTCACACTGTGCTCTGCTCTGCCCTTCTCCTCATGCAGAGCCACATGTGCAGGAGCACAGAGACAGAGCTGACCTCCTCCTGTCTTTCTGCAGTGCTTTGACTTTCTTGGGAGACTTTTTCCTTATTTTCTTCCCCTCTTCTTATATTTCTGACACTGAGCCTTCTCTCAAGATCCCCATGCCTCAGCTTCCTCAGCTGATTGTTCCTTTTAACATTAATTTCCATGCAGAAAGGGTTTAATTCTGTTTTTCTTGTTTTCAAGACTTCTGCCATTTTGCCTTGTTCCTAGGCTCACATAGCTCTTCTCCGCTCATCCTCCCCCTTTGTTCTCTTTCAACATTTTACCACTGAACAGGAGTGGCTCTGACCTTCTCTCCATTTCTCTGTCTCACCACTTTTATTCCCTTCCTGGCATCAGCTCTAAAACACACCTACTGAAGTGTCTCAGGTTTTTAAAACCCAGTCACTTGTACAGAGAAATTCAACAGATAAGATCATCCCAGTTGTTTTCTCCTCTTCTTCCTCTTATTTTCCCTGTGTTAGGTAAAAAAGCTGTTTATACATCATCCTGCCACAACTGAAAATGGCTTTTATTCTGAAGGAGAAAAATGCATGGATGCCTGTGCAACAGGCTGATCCCAGAGATATGGAAGACAACCAAATCCTTAAGGACATAAAATTTTTGAGCCAATCTGATAGTAGCTTTTGATTTCTGGGCCTTTTCTTTGCCTTTCTTTGTCTTTTTATTTAGGGTTTTTTATGTGTGCATGTTGATTTTTTGGGGGGGGGGGGNTGGGGGGGGGGGGGAAGTGCTGTTTGATTTTGATGTTGTGAAGGTTTTTTGTTGTGTTTTTGGGGGAGCTATTGTGTGGGTTTTTTTGTTTGAGTTGGTTTGGGTTTTTTGAGGTTTCTGTTGTCTGCAAGTGTTTTATCTTTATTACTTAAGTAATAAAGAAATGTTGAAAATCTACCTTTACAGGGAGAGAAAAATGCTGATCACACCTGCGCTAGCTTTCAAAAGCAAAGTAGAAATAGTGGAACAATATTATTTTTTAACATCATCTCTCCTCTGCATTTATCAATCAGCAGATGTATAAACGAGGCACTGGGCATTGAGAGAGGCATTCCAAAATTGTTTTCCTCACTACTTTATCACATACTTTGAAGCTGAACAAATTATAATGAGCAAACTACTCAGTGAGTTTGAAGTAGTTTTTTCTTCAGTTTGTAAATGATGAATGTGCTAGTTTACATGCTGACAGATTGTTTTGTTCATAAGGTTTCGAAATACACTTTGTAGCCATATATAAATTCATGACTTGCCCACAAAGAATTTGCTTCAACTAGGTTGATTATCCCTTACTAGTGGATTAGTAGCAAAAAATGCAGGAAAATAATTCATTTTCTTATTCAGAAAGCAGGAAAGAATATCAAACGATTCACAGCACTGCTTAATATCCAGGTATTAATGAATACAGTCACAAAAGGCCACTTCCAAAAAAATGTAATCTGTGTAGAAAACTGAATTTAACAGAATCTCTGGGTAATTTAAGAACCTGCTCAACAATAATCATGCCTTCTTTTCTTTTTCACCCCACTTTAGCCTACATGACATTCTCTTTCCTCTGATCTGCTGCCCATCTCTGCTGGACCTCCCTTGTTTATTATAAAGCAAACTTTGCAGGATGGTGTTCTTGGACAGAACACAGAAGAAGTCTTCTTTGTATAATGAAAACACTGCGAGGGAGTAATTTATTGGATTGGCATGTTGTTGTTTTTGCTGCTTGAATGGCAGATTTACAGGCCTTTGCTGTGTAGGTATTTACTGCTGAGATAGGGAGGAAACTGAATCATAAACATCTCGGTGACTTTGAATAAAAGCAAAAGAAGTGCTGAGGTCATTCTAGCAGCTTGTGTTTGTAGAGTGCAACAGAAGGTGCTCAGCACAAGACAAATACTTTCCTTGGCCAGCTGCCCTAGAGTCTGCTCAATTAATGTTATTAACTATTATTTGTTTGTGTGAGGGAGATGTAGAAAAACAGTGCTCTTCTCAGTAAGTTATTTTGTCTGCAATTTATCCTTCACAGGAAGATTCTTGAGATTACAATACTGACAATATGTGGTGGCCAAAGTGTAATTGAGACCAGGTCCCACTGCTCAGCCGAAAACATTATTGTGTATAATTAACTCTCCTTCTGAGGGGCATAAAAATCCCCACCTAAAGTTGCTTACCCACTCCAAATACTAGTCTGAAAGAT
Source organism: Cyanoderma ruficeps (assembly GCA_008694505.1). Classification (NCBI taxonomy): domain Eukaryota; kingdom Metazoa; phylum Chordata; class Aves; order Passeriformes; family Timaliidae; genus Cyanoderma; species Cyanoderma ruficeps. Next base: position 3,502,107 of record VZDJ01000135.1, read on the forward strand.
GGGATTAGGAGGAAGCAACAAGAGGAAGCCCATCACAGTCAGAAGCTGCTCCACATTTCATGCTTGTGGGGCTTCTTGAGGCAGACTCTTTACTCAACAAGAAGTATCTCCTGAGAGCCCCTTGGCTGCACAGAAAGCAGAGCACAGCCCTTTCTCTCAGCAGTCTGGATGAGGAGAGAGGAGAAGGATAAGGGTTTTTACCCAGCATTAGCCCCACACAGTCACAGCTGTTTGGCATATGTTGTAAAATCTACAAGCAGCTGATACACCTACAAGTGGGCAACCAGATATTTTGTCAGCAAACACAAAGACCTCCAAACACCGCCCTGTGTTCCTACCAGGAAAATGACAAAGTTCAGGGCTACATGTGACATTGAGATTCTCAAAGCCCACAATGTAGAAGTCATTATCATCTCATGACAGCAGATATTACCACCAAAGGAAAAAAAACCCCAAAATTAAAGAATGTTCATTTTTGCTTAATTTTTTAAATTGTGATGTACCCACATACAGGCTGCTCAACTAGTGTTAGTAAGTGCTTCAGAACAAATATACAAATACTGATAAATACTTTGGGATGTGCCCATCACTGACCCTTGTCTTACACCATAAGGAGAATAGCCCTCCATGCAAATAAGGGTCAGCAAGATGTTTTGGCTGCCTTAAGAAATTGCTCAAGCTTCTGTGTGTTTATTCAGAAGTCTGTGTACAGTATGTTTATTTTTGTATTTACTGTCTGACCAAAGTTCACCTTCAGTCTTTATCTGTCCTGATGTAATTCTGGTGTATTCCTAAGAATTATAATTTCTATACATACAGCAGATTTGCTTTGCCATAACTCCACTGCAATAATGATAACTTACTCAATTTGTGCAGAAGACCAAAATTTGATATACAAAATTCATTCCTGAAGAACCTAATCCCACACTGTTTTTGTTTGAAAGTTCTGTATCCCATATTTTCCTCCACTTGTACCAATATAAGAGAATAAATACACCTTTTAAATGCAGGAATTTTTTGCATCTAATGCTGAAAGTATATTTATACTTTGTTCTTTTCCTCTCTGATGTTGCAAAAACAACCTATTCACACTGACTTCACCAAGACATGGCAGTGTTGTCCACATCACATTGCCAGGGTAAGACTCACATGGCAGAAGCCAAGATTCCACAAAAGTGCTATTTTAAGGTTCCACACCTAATTTCAGCTTTAAAATCCAGCACTTGTGCAGCCTTGACAACTGGTAAAGTCACTGTTGAAATGTGGTCTGTGAAGCTCATGTCCTCTCTTGGTGTCTACAACTGGATATTTGTGAACTGTCTCCTCAGACAACCTCTGGAGTACCCTTGCAATAACCCAAATTTGTGCAAGATCTGATGAGATGGCTTTCAAAGGTGCCTTCCAGAATTTGCACAGCAGTCCAAGGAAAACACCACATTCCTGTGGTAGGCAGGATGATGGTGTCACACTGCTCTTCTCCCACCTGTGTGTCACCAAGGTAACCTAAGATGACAAAAGCAGCAGTTTTTACTGTGTAAATATAGTGCCTTCTGTTCACTTTGGGAACTTTATTTAGTTTATTTATTTACTTTATTCAGTTCAGTCTCCTTTCAAGCACCTCATACTGTGGGAGGAAAAATATATAATCTATTACTTATTTAACAGCAATGGCACCCATGGCCTCCCTGAAACCAGTATAACATTAAAGAATGCACCAGTCAAGATTTGCAGCAACTGTCTGTTGTGTATGAAATGTAATCTGCATTTACCATAATGGCTTTGAGGAAGCCTGTTCATCACCTGTTGTGTGACAGTCATGTGAAAGAGAAAGAGAACACAAGGAAAGGATTTTCCCCATTGGCCCTGTCTCAAATCATTCCTTTCAAATCCCCAACAGACTAAAACAAGAGAGTCAAAATGAGCTGCTTTCAGAACCCTGGGGATGTGAGTTTTCCTGCTGGAGTGGTAATTTGTTTTCCTTCAGGCAGAATGTATCATTCACAATTCCCAGTACAAGTGTGTTTTCTAATTCTCTTCTTAAAGGAAAAATACACCAATTAACTCAGTTTGTGGTTTGCTGGGTATTAATTCATTAATGGAGCCACGTAGCTTAATGCCTGACTTGTTATGTAAGAAGCTGGATGCTAGACTCAGAATAACATTATCAAGGTTCTTGAACTCTTTTCACAGGTCTGCTACTGTGCCCCAAGAAACATCTCTTGTCCCTACCACTGGCATAAAAACAATCCTTGCACTGGATTCTGAGCTATTGCTGAGATTTAAGGCATGACTTCGTATAAAAGTGCCTCTCTTGGCCATAAAGCTTGATTTACTCAGGCCAAGCTCCTGGAAGCAGAAAGGTGGTGTAGCAACCCCACCGAGAAGCACAAGAGCAGCAATGCTATCTCAGATGTCCATCAGGACTGCTTCCAAGAGCAGGCAGGTGCTCATGCTGCCACAAAGACGTGTGTCCTGAGCTAAATCCAGCCTGTCGCTCCCACTCCCACCCCAGAGTAGCTGTACATAGTGATGAGTCATGGTGTTGTGCTGCTGTGCCAGTTACAGGGGTTGAGTCCCTGGACCTGTGCCCAAAGGGCTCCCAATCCCCTCCACAAGTCCACCTGACTCTACCTGAGAATGCCTAAGGGATGGAGAGACTGTTCCCCCTTTTGCTTTTGCGGAGTTGTGTTGGGATGCAAATCCCTCTGGGCCCCATTCACACAGGCTCAGAAGTAGTCAGAAATGTGAGGGCTGAATTAAAACCTTCAGAGAACCTAAAATACATAAATCCACGCGGACATAAGGTAGAAATATAAGTTTTAGTTTTAAATAAGTAAAAAATATTTTAAGTGCCTTAAGCAAATTAAGGGCCTGTATTAGTAAGGAAAGCCCAAGGCCTAGTTTAAAGTTCAGTAACAGAGTTAACTAAGCCCTAGACATAATGAAAACATAATGTAGCATTGCTAGCATTCCTAGATAGAACAGATACAACTATATACGTCAATTTTGTGTAAGAAACTATGACCACTTTCATACATCAATTTTAGGCCAGCACTGGTGCAAAAAGACAGTAATAGCATCGTGTTTGTAGCAGATTGGATACTTTATGAATATAATGCATTTCATCAGGACTGCTGAGGCTGCTGCTGCTGCTGGGGCCACTGCATTGTCTCTGCTTGGACATGGGAATTTATGCCAAACAGCTTTGCATAACAGCACAGACTCTTATCCTTTGAACTCCTCATCTTTGAGACTGATCTTCTAGCCATGCAATAAATAACTTCTACAAAACCCAGCACTCTAGTTTTCCTGGAAGACCCTAGCAAGCCTGACAGAGTTTGACCTGTCTTACTCGATGCTTGGCCTCCCTTCTCTCCAGTCTGTGGAAAGCATTATGTGTCCCTTCTTTCTCTGGAAAGCATTAGGTTTTCTGTCTCAACCCTGCAAGACTCCTGCTTGTTTTCAGGAGGCCACTCCTGAGCATCTGAAGTTTTGCCAAGCAATTTGATGGGGAGATAACTGAGGCAGTACTTGGTCATTTTTAAGACTACAAAAACACCTGGCAACAGACCAGGGCTAACCCATTCTGATATTGCTTGGCCCACTGCAAGTGGAAGCCCACCCTCGTCCTGCCTCTCCCTTTTCTCCAACACACTTGGAGTGGTTGCCAGAAATTCCAACCTGAAGCTCTTCAGTGCAAACTTTTCTCATGGGAACTCATCTGTGCAGAGAGTCACTGTGCAAGCACATATATTGCCATGGTGTTTCTGTACTGCTGGTCTCTTGAAAAAAAGAAATTAAAAAGAGGAAGTAAAGAGGAACACTGAGGGAGTTGTTTAAGCTTGACTGAAAGGATTCATATAGTCTGTGTCAGGCATTCCTATTGGATGACAAACAGCTACATGGGGATGAAGTCACTGCAAATATTATGTTTTGAAGGACCTGAACTTCATCTGGAACACAGAAGGCCATGCTCAACTCCTCAGCCTAGAGAAATAGACTTGAAAGAGGTTGGTATGAAGTGTAGGTGTATGTTCTTTTTCAAGATTGGCCTTTGAGAACAGCTCTCTCCATTAAGATAGAGTGGATGGCAAAAGGTGGGAAAATCATGGACTTCTGACTTAATGCCAAGAAAGACTAAATGAGGAAATTGCAGGCAGTTGATTAAAACCGATAAACAAAGCTATGCCCGATATCTACATGCACAGTTACTTTGAAGGATGCAGTCAGGAGAGGTGTAGCTATCCAGTGGTCTATTTAGCAGCATTACTCCACCTCAGCTGCTGCCCATTTGCAGCAGTCCATCCACGGAAACAGGACCTATATCCCGTGCTTTCTGCAAACCACCAACTCAGAGTACCCAGGGGCAGCTGCAGAAAGACAGAACGAGAAAGGCACTGAGATGAGGCTTCTTGCTGCACGCCACAGCTTGGCACAGTGGGGACAGGCTGGCAGGGATGGCTCATCCCCTGCCCAGACAGCTGCTACCCACTGATCTGATGTCCTCCAAATGCCCTCTACTGGCTCTGGCTCTGCCTGGGGACCACATTCCCGTGGTGCAGCTGGAGGAAAAGAGCACTTTGCATGCACATGTAAAGCAAAACCTGAAAGCCCAGGTGTGGAAAGTGGCTGGTGCTCCCTGGCAGCCCCCAGCTCCCCCATTTCTGGCGCTGCTGCACAAAAGCAGCAACCAACACTGCAGTGCCCAGCAGAATAGGTTGGGATGGGAGTGGCATTCCAACACTGGTGAAGGCTCAGTGGGCCCTCCATGTGTTCACACAAGCTGCAATGCTGTTTTAAAGTCCACTCTCTGAGGGGAAATTCTCTCTTCTGAATCCCTGCTTAAAAAGAGATGCAGAACTCCAGGCACCAGGGAAGGAGATGAGGCTCCCTGAGACAACATGGTCAGAATCCAACGAGTAAAGGATCCTAATATAAACATCTGTGGGTTCTACCACAGACTGAAAAAGGTCTTTGGACAGTGAGGTTCTATTGCTGAAGGTCATAAACAGTAATTGGGGAATCTCCTGTAAGAAGTACGGCTTGATGAAGAAATCCAAGGAATTCAAGACACACCATGAGCAGCAGCATGTTTACTTAGGGGAGTCAGATGGAACAACAAGCACCCCCCCCCGTCATCAGGGAGCACAGGGCTGGTTTCTGAGGTGTCTAATATGCCTGTGCAGTTTGCACTTTCAGGTGAGGGCTTTGTCTGACCTGCATCTTAAGGTTTTAAGGATCATACTGGCTTGGCTTCTGCTGCAGGAGATCATGAGAAGTCAAACGGCTGTGACAGTGACAACCAACACAATTGACAGGGAGGCCCACTGGAAATCCCTCTGATCCCTCTCTGTATTTCTTTATATTTTTCCAATATTTTGTCCTCTTACACAGCTGCTACTTTTTCTTTTCAGCTGCTATTTTTGCTTTCCAAACCAGTGTTCACTGACTGCTACATGGTCTCCCTTTGCTTTGATAATCTTTGGGAGCAACACAGCTCCTGCTTGGCGTGTCTGTGACTGCAGAGTGTTTTTGTAATGCTGGGTTTGGCACTGCTAACTTCGCACACCTGCTGCAGACCCACCTAAATTATTTCTCAAGTAATTTCAAACTTGTAGTGTGAAGCAAGAGAGTTACAGAAATGCTGCTTCTCATCCTGGTTATCTGCAGCTATATTAAGAGTTGTAAGCTATTTGGGGCAGGGATCACCTCCTAGGGCATTTGTTCAGCCTGTGCTGCAATGACATCCAGGAGACCTAATATTTTACTGCCCAGAAAAGCAGAAAAATTAAAAATAAAAAAAAAAATAGGAGAAGGAGCTCCATCCTTATGGGAAGACTGCCCTGATCCATTCTGCGTGTGGATGTGCAAATTACAACAGATGATGCTCTTAGCAATTATGTTCTTTGCATACATAAGCAGGAAAAACAGCTCCCAGACTGCCAATATCCCTCTCGATCCTCACCAAACGGTGCCGTGTCACATGGGCACACAGCAAGGGAGAGCAAGGAAATGAGGGGAAGGAACGACAGGGGAGGAGGAGGCTTCAAATGGGTGGATACATGCCTCTCAAATGAACAGCATCTTTTTTAAAAAAAGACTAAAATTCACCTGCTCTTCGGGTCTATTCTTCTTTGAAGCAGTCGGTTTTGAGTATTTTAAACTTGCTCTGAAAGGAGAAAAGTGTCTTCGGCTACCGATGCCTAAGAGTGCACAGATTGAGCCTGTCTGTGTGGTGGGCTGCTTCTTTAATCAAGTCAGTTTTCTGCCCTTCCCTCTCTGTCTCCTGGATCTTCACATAAAAGAAGAACAACCCGCCATCCTCTCAAAAAACCCCAAAAAACCCCAAACCAGATAACCAAACAAAAAACCTCCAAACCTAACACAAGCAACCAAACAAGTGAAATAGAAGGAAACTCTATTTCTTCTTGTAGACCACCTTCTGAGAATTTCTGTGATTCATTCCACGTTCAGAATTACACCCCTCTGCTTACACAAGAACCATGGCAGACAGTGGGCACTAGGGCAGAAGATGTTACCCTTTCTCATGTTGTATGCACATTGAGCACTTCCTACAAGCTCCCAGAAATTTTGAGAGAAAGTGTAAGAGCTACGTGTGATTCAGGTACCCTGAGGCTGGCTTGTCCTATCAAAGGGTTACTCCTGCCCTTAGAAAGCTTCACACTGACATGCTGATGGAAGGAAGACTGCAATTTCTACAAGTGTTGATAACCAGATAATGTTTTACATCACCTGCTACACAAGTCTTCCCTGAATCATGGAGTCTGCTGTCTTTTTGGCTTTTCTGCAGACTTCAGGAGAAAGAAACTCTCAGCTTTATCTGCATATGAAAATAGGTTGGGACCTCCAAACTCAGACATTTGGAAAATGACATAATTTGACGTGAGTCAGCATGATTGGCAGGTCGAAGCATAATGCTGGCTCTTGCAGCTCAAAAGTGCCTGGTAAATTGGAGGAACTGTGAAGTTCACCATGTTGTACTCTGCGAGGTGCATTTCATGATATTCCCCCTTTATACCATGCCCAGAACAGTTATTTGATAGTTCAGATTGTTCAGGCCACATCAGGGCTCAGGAAAGGTGGAAGAAGACAGAAATGGAGGTAGCCTGATCTTCTGTCAGGTAGCCAATGGAACAATGACCCCAGGTGTGAAGTCACTTAGGGCAAGCTTTTGAAATAACAGCCTGTTGGGTGGTGCTGAGCTCTGTTTAAAAACTGGGACAGAATTTTTGCAATGGAAACAGCTGGATCCCGAGTGCTTTTAAAAATCTGGCTCTTGTTTAGCTGCCTCCATGGGAACTGAGCTTAACTGAAAACCTGGCCCTGACTGGGCATGCTGAGCACTTTAAAATGGGCCCTTCTGGTCTTTAGAAATTTCAGCTGATGGCATTCTGCAAATAGCTGAGATTTCCTTTCTGAAGTGCTACTGTTCTGTGTTCCATGTTTTTTGTTGTTGCTTTCTTTTCAGCTGACACAAATGCCAGTGCCTGCCAGTCTGTTCCAGGCCCTACAAGCTTGTGCAGTTACAGCCTGCTAATTCCTTTGCTTACATGCCAAAAGCCAGGAGCAGCTATCCATCACCTTGCTATTTGTTGCTTTTGAATCCCAGCCTGGGTGAGTGTGTGCATCCTTCAGCCTTGAGTCCAGAGTAATGCTAAAATTCAAGGCTCATCTACAGGAGGAACTGACCACCAAAAGCCTCAGCCACATCTTGGGGCCCTGTTGCACTCATGGTTGTGCAAATAAAGTCTGTATGTTCCCTGCAGAATAAACAGACAATACTGACCTGCAGCAGCGAGAGAAACAGAAGGTATGAAGTGTTGAAGCCACTTAGATATGGGTGCACAAAGCATGGATAGCCAAGGTGGGAAGAATATTAGATCAAATTTCTATCATTGTGTTTCAAAAACACAGCTGGACGAGTGCTTGGTGCATAGCACCAACTATCAGGAACCAGTGAAGGGTTATTAAAAATTTCTGATAACAATGAGATGGGAGACTTCATGGGCAGAGAAGCATATATTGAAAACCCTTTATAGGGTTGCACCCAGTTATTTAGCATGGGTAGCTGCCAGTTGATAAGTGAGCTGTTCTCATAGCTTGCTGTGATGTTCTCACAGGAATGTGAGAGGAGTCTGGACAGAATATCTCCAACACTCATGTCAGCTACACACTCTTGGGAAGTGGTGATTGGTGCCATGTTGTGCATTACTGCACTTGGATGCTCTTGCCTGTAGCATGGGGACATGTAGGCACCAGCAGTGATTATGGTGTGACTTTAGGGCGTAGTATAAAACCCCTGGAAACAAGCTGTCGAGTGTTTTTCAGCAGCCTTGTTCCAAAGGGCCAAGGCAATGCAGCAGGCAGAATGCTAAATCTGTCCTCCCACGAAACCCTGGTCTTTGTACAGGCAAGGAGTCATTTGCTGTTTCTCTGAAGCTGAAGAGTGATGGTAAACAGAGACTCAATACCAGCTGGAGTGTATGCAGATAATTCTGCTTTCATATGAAAGGTATGAGGCTGGCCTGAACCACTTGACTCTGGGTAGAGGACAAATCTCCCTGCTGCTAACTTCCTGTGGGCTTCCTGCATCTGAAAATGTCTTCTTCCAGGCAGTAAAGTCAAAGCTAACTGGTAAAAAAAGGAAAAATACTCCTCCTGCTCTCCCTGAATTGTGAATTTCTTGCTGCAACACTTGGGTCTGTTCAGAAGAGAGCAACCAGCTTCTGGTCACCCCATACCTAAACAAACTCCATTCCTGTGGTAATACCATGATCTTCATATTTGCATGCAAAGTTTAGATTGGCTATTTTGTGATAAAATCATTCTGTCAGGGAGGGGAAGTAAGGGAGGGAAGTCCTATCTTGCTGTTTTGCCTCTGCTGAACGCATTAAAAAAAAATAAAAAGGAAAAAAAGAGTTTGTGACAGAAACAGGAGAGGGAGGACCAGCACTGATTGCTGCTAGGGAAAAGAGCCTTTTGTTGGCTAAACTTCATAATGAATTATACGCTCCTCTTCCCACGTTAAAGACCATACTGTCTTTTGATGTGATGCCTGTGACCACAAACTCAAGTGCAGATGTCTCTCCTTCTCTTCCTCTGAGTGATAACAAGGATGGGCTGCACTCTCCACAGGTGCAGATGTTGTCTGAGTGGCTTTTTGGGGTCTGCACTATGCCCACTGTCAGGAGTCAAGGCCAATATTTTAGAACTTGAGATCTTTCCATGTGAGACACTAAATTAACTATCTCTGATATATCCTTGAGATAGTCCTACAAAACGTCTTATTTCTGGGGAAATCCTAACAAAAGCCTGACACAGATTAGAAGCTGGGGTCTAATACTGGGAATTTTCTGATTAAAATTTTGCTGTGGCTTGGTTCCACTTTGAAGGAGATTTCCCCTTCTGTTTCTTCAGTATCTCTAGGGTAAGGGGAAGAATGTGCTCCCTGATGTGCATTTTTCCCTGCTGCTGTTTCTGACTGTGCATAGTCTACTTCTTCACAGTGACCAGGCCAGGGTGTTTAGTCAGTCCATTATGAGAGATTAAACAGATTTCTGTACAATGAATCGTGTGATCATTCAGTGGCTGTTTGGGTTTTTTGGGTTTTTTTGGTTTTGTTTTTGCTTTTTTGTCCTAAACAGTTTCACGTATCTTAAATACAGACCCATAAAGTTCAAAACAAGAATCTGGCTTTGTGCAATTTACTGATACAGCAAGAGGTCCACTTGGGAAGAATAAAATACACAGATCTTCTGCGTATATTGTGGAGAAACATGGCAGTGTGACATGAAACCCAACATCAAAGTTAGGGGAGGAAATCTCAAGGACAAACATCAGCCTCATGCTTCATCTTCATGCCCTCCTTAGGCAGCAGCCATTAGATACTTACACGTGGCATATGAGAACCCACTCTATAGATTTTGTTGGGGTAGATGCAGGGACGAGCCTTAGGGACTGAGAGGGAGCAAATCTCCTCCAATGACAGGAAGCCATGGAACAAAGGATGGAAAAGAATGGAAAGGATGGAAAGGATGGAAAAATTAATCCCTTCACCTTGAGATTTACCACTCCTACCCTTGGGATGGCTGACTATGAAATCTTGCCTGTCCCCCTCGTTTTGCTTTACCACCTACAGTTTTGTGCATGTGGGGGAAAAAAAAAAGGTCATCTGAAAGCCCTCAGGAGCACAGCTCTTTCCACTGGTCCATACTCAGCACTGCATCTGCATTGCACAGTGCTTAACTAGCTGCCAGAATGTCCTCATCAGGACTGTGGCAATTAGGAATTAATCTTCGTTTGAGGCAGGAAAATATTTTCCACCGATGCATCAAATCATGAACGTGAACTAGTCAATAGGCAGAGAGATTTATTTTGATGACCCCTCTGTTCCTGTTTGCCCTTTTCAGGATATAGCTAGCACAGAAGAAAATCATGGATCCAGGAATCAGCCAAGTCACTCCTCTTACAGAAATTTCAATTTGTGTCCCTACAGTGTAAAAAACATGAGAGGAGGAAGTGCACAATCTTGAGTCTTCATCGCAAATCATACAGGGATATTAGGAATTATACTGTAAAATCATTGGGACTGGAAACACATGAGCATTCTCTGCAGTAGACCTCACTGACTAATAATCTTTCTTTACCTGAGATGCAATATAACATTAATAATGTAGCTTTGTTGATAAACAAAATCATAACAAATATGTCCATGTACTGAAATAACAGGGAAAATGACGTTTGTGCATATAGAGTAAAGCAGACATAAGTTGCAATTTACATCTCAACACTGTTACTGCCCAGAGAAATGTACTTTTATTTAATCCAGCTCTGGTGCACATGACAGGTATTCTGCAGCTGCCAGTGATGTTTATGTACTGTAAACTCCAAAGAACCTTTGTAAAACTGTGCTCATTATAAGAAGTAAAATATGGTACCTGAGTCTTAGCTGAAGTATTAATAATAAAAACGGATTACATGCATCTTGTTTGCTGAGCAGTTATTCCAGGGAGGAGACTGATTTCATGCTTTGCCTCACTGACTGAGTGGCAGAACAGGTATTTGCATGCAGTGTCTCTGACCTCAGAGAAAATGTCTGAAACTTTGTAAGTTTTATAAGGAGAAGTAAAAAGCTCTTTGGTTTTGTTTTTGTTTTGTTTTTTTAAAACGATAAAGTAAAGCTCTACTGTCTGTGTTATTTCTTAGAAAAAGGAGAATCTCAGAAAATTTAAATGTCGTTTATTGAATTAGAAGTCTGTATAATCATAAATTTCTCTACACTTGAACATGATCCATTTCTTGAATGTGTTATCATTGAGGCTTTGTTGATAAGGCTGTTACTGGAAACCCTGACTCTGTGTAATGGGCTCACATTTAGATGATACAGTAGTGTTTAATTTTATGGCAAGCTTCGGATCTAGGCTACTCGAACTGCTTAGCTTTTATGTGTGCAGAAAATGCATGAAACATTTCACTTCTCCCTGTGTGGAATTCTGGGCCTCTATCTACTTCTCAGCCATCAGCAATGTGTACCAGGCAAGCTTTGTGCACATCCCAGTGCTGGCAGCCTGATTTCATAAAGTCAAGAAATTATTTGGGGTGGCAGAGCCAAAGGAAGATTGAAGATCATCTAGCTCCAATCCCCCTGCCATGGACAGGGACACCTTTTACCAGTTCAGCTTTGTCAGGGCCCCATCCAAGTCTGCCTTGAACATTTCCAGGGATGGGACACCTGCAAAGTCTCTGGGCAACTTGCCTCACCACCCTCACAGTAAGAATTTTTTTCCTAATAATCTAATCTAGATCTACTCTCTTTCAGCTCAAAGCCTTTTTCCTACCACTACATGCCTTTATAAAAAAGGTCCTCTCCAGATTTCTTACACACCCTTTTCTCCAGCTTCCCCTTTGAAGAGCCCTCTTGTCTAGGCAAAAGTGTCGAAACAGTGTGTTCTCCCTAGGAATTACACTGAATTGGGACAAAGAGCACCTGAACTGTACATTTTCAATGGCAGTGTAGCCTGAAGCCTTGAAAGTTACCTTGGCAAAGCTTCAAAAGCTAGAAAAATAAACCCCAAAAAACTGGGATAACTACAGCCGATTTAAAGGATTGCTTATTGCTCCCCACGAAATCTAGATTCTACTGAATTCAATAGTGACTTTCCTTGTGGAAGGTGTTCCGGACTTTTTGTAATCAGCACCGTTTTACCCAGGGTCAGGCAGCGTGAGGAAACTTTCCTCCTGCTCCTTGAAAAGGACTGTTCACATCTGAAGGAACAAAACCATTGAAAGAAGGAGGGGAAAGCATATTTCCAGTGTTCACTGCCTCCCAAACAAGTGAGATGGAGCTGGCAGATTATGGTGGGAGCACTCATCTTGCGGCCAGTGCCTCACATGCCATCTGAAAGCTGGCTGCTGTCTCCATGGCAATGGGCAGCTCAGCTTCTAACTTTTCAACATGCAGAAAGGGAAATCACATTATTACATACTTGATGAAATGGCTGTCTGGTTGGACATTCATAGCTAATAAACAATAAGCTTTAGGTCAGGTGTTTCCTGGCAGCTAATGGCCACCTGTGCTAAAAGCTGCCAATTGCTGCAATAATCCCTTAAATTATAGAAAATGGTCTTTATGTCAGTCATTGTGGTGTCAATGCAAAAGTTTTGCTTCAAGTGTGATCAGCTTTACGACACTAATGCCACTTCTAAGTGAAAATAGGAGTTGCCTGGTTAGTAGAGAAATGCAGTGTACACAGCCAAACTGGTACTTGCAGAGAAAAGTTCTTGTGTGAACTGCCAAGCCCCAGTGAAAGGAAAAAAGAGCACTATTTTTCTTGACAGAATTCACTATATCCTTTACAACCTGGACTATTTCTGAGGAGCCAGGGGAAGAGGGAAGCACAGGACCCCACTTCAACACTTAACACATTGATTCCACTTCTACAAAAGTATGGATAAAGTTTGTTTCCTACCAGCATGTGAGAAGCCATAAAAAAGCAAAAGCCTTCCCTGCAGGCAGTGTATGATGTTGGTAAGAGCACATGTATGAACTTCTACTCAGAAGACATTAGATTAACAAGGGTCATGTAAGTATTCACAGTTACCTGAACCACACGTTTCTGGCTGTACCATTTTGTAGTGGTAACATCTCATAAGAGCCCGGAGCTTGGTACACATCAAAACTAACCTATTTTCAAGTTTTACTTTGTGCCTAATCTTTGCTCTCCTATGCAATCTATAAATGGAAATTGATTTGTACGTGGATGAAAAGTTGTAATAAAGAAGTGAAGAAAGATGTCCTTTCTTCTCCAAACACCTTTCTTCTGCCTTGGTGAGGAAAATGTTGCACTTCAATTGAGCTGTGTACTTAACAGAGGCACAGTGTGCTGGAACTTCTAAGCTCTGACTAACCAGAAGGTTAGAAAAAAGAAACACAACCACCTCTCCAGCAATTTTTAACTCTATGTGTTGATTGTTGCTACTGGATTCAGAAGCTATTTATGCCTCAAAAACCCGCACATTGCCCGCGCAATGTGGACCAGATGCAGGAAAGAAGATAATTCCTGCCACCTCTGCAGCTGTTTGACAATTAGTGGTTGCACAGCTCGCAGAAAAGTCAGGAGAAGCCACTGGGTCTGGCATGTGTCTGTGTTACCTGAGCTGAGTGCTGGAGGAGACCCCCTCATTTAGGACAGCCAACGATTTTCAGCTGCATCTTCCAAAGAGACATCCAGGCTTACATGTCCTTGTGTTCCCAGGAGAAGGCACCAGCAAAGCAGGGCAGATGGGCTGTACAAAGGAAAGAGAAAGGCAATTCACTTATTTCTCCTGGTTCTGCTTCTTCTCAAAAGAAGACCACAGAGATTATTTTTCACCAATAGAGGTAGTCCTGATTATTTGCGTTAATGAGTAGCTAGTGTCCTCAGACAACCACTGAAGAGCATGGAATTCAATGGGAATTTTATACCTACCCTAACACCATCAGCCTAGGATGCAAAAGATACTTTGGGAAGGTGAGGAACCCACGAGACCCATGGTTTACAGACCATGTGTCTGCCTAATACAACCCCAGAAAATACAAGATGTTACTACTGGGCCCTACCTGCATAGCATAATATACACCATTTATGTGCACACGTGAAAGCAAGAAGGAGCTGTTGCAGCAGGCAGTGGTGGTCAGTGCTGTGATATCCCCAGAGAAGCATCCTGAAAAGGACACACCTGGTCTCACAGGCATGTCTGCAACTGCCTAGTGATTCCTGCTCAGCCTAGTGATTTCAGCTCAGCTTAACGATTTCAGCTCAGCCTAGTGATTCCTGCTCAGCCTGGTGATTTCAGCTCAGCCCAGTGATTCCAGCTCAGTTGTGAGCTGAGCCTTCAGGGTGACATAAAAAGAGAGACAGGGTCTTGATGTGGAGGCTCCTCAGAGCCTTTTATCTGCTGCTTTCTCAAAGGGGTCAAGAACCACAGAGCAGGGACTTACACAGGAAAGCCAGGGGGTGGGGTTACACAACTTGGCCAATGGGATTAAAGCTTGAAAAATGAACCAATCAGGAGGAGGATCGAAAACAGACCAATCAGGAAGGGTAAAAAGGAGCAAGCAGGGAAAGAACCAATGAGGTATAAGTGATTAACATATCAACCACAAAGCCTCATGGGGGAAACACATCTGCTCTCCCTGGGGGTGAGAGCATCTCCCAGGGTTTCTCCCTTAGGGGAACCACCACATGCTTGAAACTTAAGGGTTGTTCTTTCCCCAAGGGAAAGCATGCACATTACCCACTGGCCTGCTGGGCTCCACAGGATAGCAAGGGTAAGAGTCATGAAGGGTGTAGAAGACAACCATATCAGCACTACTCCTTGACCTCCAGCCTCTTCTCTAGTTCTAATAACTCCTTTATAATTTGAATAAATGCATGAGTTTTCACTTGCATTTCAGCCAAAGGTGATACAGCGGGCAAAACTCTCCGTCCCTGAGAGTCCTGAAGCAGCAAAAGAGGGGTCTTTGTTTTTGTATACAGAATGGCAGGTCTGAAAAAAAAAGAGGGATGGTTGTGGCAGAAGAAAGGGAACAGAATAATGAGGTAGCCACACTGGCTGATGGAAAACAGCGGGTAATTTGAGAAGAATTTCATCACACAGGGCAAATTAAAAGATGGAACTTGCAAAGAGAAGCCACTAAAATGACAGTGATGAAAGAATCAGAAAATAAATAAATTTTAAAAAAGGCAGAGGTAGATGGAAGTAAAATATTGCTTTCATCACCTAGTGCAAAATGTGTGTTAATGTTTCAATAAAGGGACAAAGAACAACATCATGCCATAATTTTAAATTAATCAGGGATCTCTTGCAGCAAATTCACATATGTATATATATGTATAAAATGTTTGTGTATATAACAAATACATGGAAATTCACTCCCACTGCAGAAATTCCTGTCAGATTTACCCACTTCTGCAGAACTGCTTCAGTCTGTCTTGTCCTTATCAAGAGTGTCTCTAATTCTCTGTTTCTGAGGTGAAAATGGAAAGGTGAACAGCCTGTGAATCATGTCTCAAAGTCTGCTGATGGCCTGAAGAAACACTAGAAAAGTACAAACGAGCTGAATTCTGACATCTGAAGTTAACAGTCTGCATCTTATTAGAAGTAAGTACAATATAAAATTAAATATAATACCCCATTATTATGAGATTTACTGAATGCATAATTAAACTACTAAACAATTTCTCTATCTGCTACAGTGCTTTGCAAACTCCAGAAGACTCTTTATGAAGACAGAAGAGGCTGAAAATGGAACAGATTTGATACCTGGCTGCTTACCAGACAAAGCCTGGCAATTTTTTGTCATTGTGCAGTGTAGTGTACATAGATACATAGACATCTACTTAGTGTAGATACACCCACTGAAAATTGTGATCTTGAGAAGATAGAGTCACCCATTTCTGCAAACCCACACTCCTTGTGTCTTTTAGGGTGATGAACCAGATACTTCCACAGGGAGACTTTAAAACACAGAGAAAACCTACTCAGACATGACATCTGGTTTTGTTTCCTTCACTAAAAAAAAAAGGGATTTAAGAGGTCATCTAATGGAGGTATATGTCATCCCACTGACAAAATGATTGAAGCAAATTGTAACAGTTGTTATGAAAGTATGTGGTGAAGAAGTGCCAATGTTGTGTAAAAGACTTACGTGCAAGTTATTCAGAGGGGAAATCTTGACTGAAAAAGGAACTATGGAAGGAACATAAATTCTCAGAAGTGCTTAGTGGTAAATGAACTTATTGTACCTCTTAACTAAACAAAGCTCAGGCCATCCAAAGGTTCTTCTCATGAACATCCTACAAATGAACTTATTCAAGGAGAATAAAATGAGTGCACCTGCAAAAAGTAATTCTTGCAATTGAGACACTTGGGTTTATTCTCTGTGAAGACAGAGGTGGTTGGGCCATCTATGCTGCACAAATAAAAATAAATCCTAAAGTGCATGAATCCATGAATCCAACAGCATCTTTAAAAAAGAAAAGCTTTTTTTTTATTCTTTGGAGACCATAACTGGCTTCAAGCTGTATTACCTAATGAGAATCATGCACTACCTAATGGGCAAAATTGTGAATGAAAATCTGAAAATCCTTCAAGTCACTGTGCAGTGTTCCTCGTAGAAAGAACATCCTTCTTTTCTCATATCACTGATAGCATCAATTTCACAAAGAAAAGTAAGTAATGAGTCACTTTGAACAGCAGGTAATGGCAGTACTGGCCTTTATTCTCACTTGTGCCAAAACCCCTTTCACACCAACCTGGAAGACTAGACAGTCCTAAAAGCAGCACTTCACCAGGTGCTGAGCAACTTTAATGAACATGAAAATCAAACCCATTACTTGAGAGAGGGTATAACAAAGTATCTGGATGCCAATAACCATCACACAGGTGCCCCCCTCACTAGGAGACAGAAAGAGACTCATCAAAGTAAGTAGGAAGGGAAATTATTCCATTAGCCGCAGAAATCAGGGAAAACCACTTCCAAGAAAGGTGGCACTCTGTACTTGGAAGGAAGGACAGCCTCTCTCCCTCTCTGCAGTTGGTTTTGCAGACAGTAAAAGGTTGTGGGGAGAAAAAAAAAAGAAAGAATAAAGGAAAGAATAGGTCTTTCTAAAGCTTGAGCACTCCTCATCTGAAGGATCTACTAACTCTGCAAGATAGTGCATTGAGCAGACAAGTGCATCTAAAGATGACTGGAGAGAAGGAGAGGAGAAGATAAAAGAAACAAGAAGATAAAAGCTGAGAAAATATTACTAGAGGGGATTGTAAAGCTAGAGGGGAGAAAGAATCAAAAGTAAAAGGGAGAAAAATGAAAATTAAAAAAAGCCAAACCCATAAACAAATAATCCTACGGACTCAAACCAGATGTCTCTAATAGGAGCTTGGGCTACAATGCAGTACAAATCTGAGCCTAAGAGAAAACAAAAACAAGACACATGGGAATACTTTCTCTTTCAATTCGTCCTTGTTTGTTACATGTCCTGATTTTACTTCTTAAAAGGGAAACTCTCTCACTGAGAAAAAGCCTTAAACATTTCTTGATGCTGCCGCTTACTTTCTGACCTCACATTCCTATTATTGGAGTGTTTTCACTTTGACTATTGATGTTTTCTCTATCATCAAGCAGGTGCATTGAGTGCATCACCTGGGTACAGTTGGATTTGAGGCCTGGCACCGGGGAGAAAAGGGTGGCAGTGACACCTCAAATCCACGGGGATCTCAGAAGGATATTTCCCATAATCAAGGCACATAGGCAGCATGCACTTCTTGCACCGAAACATTTTGGCTATGCCTTACACCCAGAGCATGAGGGCAGTGATCTTGGGTGGCTTCAGGAATGCTTTACTCACCTGAAGCTCTGCTGTTCCCTGCAGTCTCCATTGAACCAAGACTGGCTCTGGTGATGCTTCAACACCCTGCTCCACTCCTTGGCTCTACCTACAGTGGGTAAGGTGATTTCACCCCTGCAGGTTCCTCCAGGGTGAGTGTTCCCAGCCTCTGTCTGGGAAATGATCCATGTCTGACCTTGGAAAGTGCAGCACTCTTCTCCTGTGCTGATTTCCTATCTGTTGGGGTGGCCCCAGGCCATGGTTTTTATTCTGTGAGTGATATTCCCACCTTTGCAAAGGACAAGCATGTAACAGACCATCTGCCTACGGTCTTCTCATAGTCTACCATGGTCCTGGCAATTCCATACCTCCCATTACGTTTTAGCTCCTCTTCCCTCAGATTCAGTAGAGCAACTCACATGTGTGATGTCAAAATCTTGATACAACACAAAGGGATAGAAAAGGCTGCAAGCTAAAGGGGAATCCTACATATTTCTGAAATGGTAGAAGCTATTGTTTTGCATAATGCCTACCCAATTGATGCAGCAGATGGAGGAAGGGAAAACAGGTTATATGCCTACAGTGTAAATGTACTGACAGGCTTTGCTCTGCCAACTACCTAAATGACTTGCCATGCCTCTGTTAGAGTGGTTTCTGAGAGGATGTGAAATTGCAGTTTAGACTGTGAGTTATGAGTGCTTTTCATGTCAGAAGAGTGTGCTGAAGCACAAGTTTATCTGCAGGTACCAACCTTTGGGTTATAAAATAATTATTTTGTAAAAGGCAAAATATTTATCATTTGTATATAGAAAACAAAAAGTAAGCCTTGATCGGAATCTCCTAGTAAGAATCACCTTGAAAAATCACATTATTTGTATAATCATGTTATTTGCCACTCTGTGACTTTAAAACAAAAAAAAATTCAAATAAAAATGTCTTTGCTTTATTTGCTTCCAAATTAATTTCACCAGTTGCTATTTTATGACTGCATATTCTCAGCTTTCACACCAGCACTTATGAGACTGGGGTATCTTAATTTGATGCACACATAAGATCCGATCTAGGAACTCAGGAAACTAGGTGTTGAGTTCCTGTAAACCTGTGTCTCTTAAGGACAGTGCTGGCAGTGCTGAACCTGAGCAGTCAATCCTGCTTTCAGTTCTACTGGGAATCCTGGGCTGGAATTGAAGAAATGGCATTTTTGAAATCGGCAGAGTTTACTAACAAAGCCAGATTTTTCTGTAAAATGTACATGAACCATGGATTTGTACCTGTTTCACTGCAGGCCACACATAAAAAAAAATAATCTACAGTATTTCCTAATACAAATCAATAATTACTTCAGCAAACTTTTACATTTCAAAGACAGAGAAAAGATTAGTGAGGGACAAAACTGTGTGAAACAGGCTGAGATTCAGGGTTTACAGTATAGTGGCCTAACATACCTAATATACTAATATACTGTGGGTTTATACTTGACAGTTTGTAGCTATGCACATAAAACAAACCCAATTTAAAGCTGTGAAGCTCTAACTAGCCAAGAGCCAAGCTATTTTACAATTCTCTTGCTAAATATTTTCTAAAAACCTATTTCAAAGCTAGACAGGTCTACGTACGGCTAACCTCGGCAAGAAGAAAATTATTTTATCCCACCTTGAATTTCTGTTTCCCAGGAACCCCATGTCCTTTCCAGTGTCTTGTGCCACAATCAAACCTACCCTTTCCCTTCCCTAGGCTGTGTTCATTATCCTTGATGACCACCACAAAGCACGAAAACAGGCAGGGGTGTCCCATCCCCATCCAAGTGGTGGTAGTGCGGGCACTGGGATGCAGCTGCAGGGCCTTAGCTCCAACCTCTGCTGTCACATCTGCTGGTTATGGCCCATGATGTCTTAAGTTTCAGCTTTCATGTTTCCAGATTCTGTGCTGCCTAAGGGTGTAGTTCTGAGCCTCACATTAAGTGCCAGTCAGCTCTCTTCACAGAGCAGGGAGACAAAACAAATCCTTTTCCTGCTGAAGACCAAGGACAACTTTCAGGCCCAGAAGCACAAACAAGGGTGGACTGAAGGGAGGAACAAGGAGGATGAGACCTCACATATTTTTAATTGGACAAATAACCCCAATATGCAAATGGATCAAAACTTATAAAAATGGAAGATCTTGTGACTGGTCGTCCATTTTGTGACTATTCTTTGTCCACCTTGGGTGTAGGCCTGGTCAGGCCCTGTCCTGCCCAAGGTGTATCCTAGAGGTCTTTCAATAAATACCTACTTTATTTTCTAGCTCTGTCCAGTCTCTGTTCCAGGTCAGCCTTCCCAAGGCATCACTCACAACAAAGACTTGCAAACTCCACAATAAAGCTCCTTGTCTGAATTGTTAAGATTTTTGTGCTTCCCATAGTGAAAATAGATTAATAGGTAAATGGGCTTGTCATCCCATCCCCAAACATGCACATCAGTATGCTGATACAGGATCTGTGTGAAGGAGCAGGGAGATGAAGGTTGCTTCAACTTGTTCAGTAAGTTTCAGTTGTTCTGGTGCATTTTGGATGTAGCAAAAGCACTTGTACATCATTCATCTGCACCTCAGCTGTTCATTTCAATTATAGAGTCCTTTTGTGAGAGTAGTTGAACAATTACAAAGAAATCTGTGCTTCCCTGGAGCCAAGATCACCCACTAGCACTGAAATGGGGGTTTGGTAGGTATCATCGCCTGCTTCACCACTGTGTGCCCACGAGAGCAGCACGACCCAAGGACTCAGTGCTTTCTGTCTTGCTTGCTCACAACCACAATCTCCTCCTCCCTTTCTAGATTTCTGGTGCTGTCAATCCACATCACCTGACAGCAAACATGACAAATTGGCACCATGGCACAAGGGGCTGAGGCATTTCATCAAGGGTGGTGATATAGGATGGCCTCTCCCCCCTGCCTTTTGTATTTTCCTCAGATTGCCACTGCCTGCATTGATCCTTTCCACGTCTGCCCTTTCATCTGCACTATTGTCAGCCTTTGCTGACATGGTACCAGGTGACATGAAGCCAGGGCACCAGGTGACTAACCTTTCCTCTCAAGCTGTCTTTGTGAGGGATTTTAAATTCTAATTAAGTATAGCTTCACCAGTTTTACCACCTGTGAGAGTGCTGTGGCACCAGGAGGTAGGTAGACAGTTATAGGGAAGAAATCCGTCCTAGTTCTGATCCCTTGAAAACACTACTCCTGTTTTCACTGTGTGTGTCACATTTAGCTCCTTTGTGTGTGATTTTAAGGTGTCTCCCTAAATAAAAAACAAAAACCTCTGGGATTAAACCATCCTGCTTTTGCAATCCTTCAGCTGTTGTACTGCAAGTCAGTAGGTCACAGTTCTTTATTCCCACACAGCAACTCAGCAGCAACAACAGAGCCAAATGAAGCTTTTCTAATCATTTGATTTCTGTGGTCTAACACCTGCCAAGCATTTGACCACAGATCTTTGGCTTGTGTCTACAGCCTCCAGGACCCTGAGCTGACTTGCCTCCAGCTACTAGCTGAGACTGCAGCAGCTCAGCTGGCATGGGCAGCACAGGAGTGTGCACCCATTTCACTGAGGCCACAAAAACAATAAATTCATGTTGCGTCTCCAGCTCTTCATAGGAGAAAGAGGAATCCACTGAGCAACCGGTTTGTTTCTGCAGAAATATGTAACAGTTCTTTTTTCATTTTTGTTGCATTTCCTAAATAACGGTGTTTCCATTTAGGGACATGTATAGAAACACTGACATATTGAAGGTGCTTCTGGAAAGCAGGAGACCTAGAAGAGACATCTTGAAAGGCACATCAATCTGCCAAATGCATGAAGATGAACTGTGAAGGAGTAAACACTTTTAAACTGATTTTAAATAGTTTCAAAGTCAATGGAGCATACTGCAAAATTCAGCCCTCTATCTTTACAAGTGTGCAATTCTCCATCACCTCCACCCTGGCTTGCACAGAGCATAGGTCAGTCTTTCCTTGAATGAAGCCAAATTAGCAATTGCACACCAAGGGCAACTGAGGCAGTTCTGCCCCAAAATCAGTTCAGGAGACTCGAGCAGAGAAAGTCCAAAGCAAAACTCCACCCCCCTGAAATGTACATGCTGTGTATGTGGATCCTTGGCACCAGAGGTTCCATTTTTTTAGAACCTCTCTTGGAGCAGCAGAAGCAGTCTACAGCATCATACAATGCAAACATAGCTTTGTTTGCTATGTTTGCATTGCATTATTCTGGAAGTTCACAATATAAACTAAGCAGTGCAGGAGCAACCCTTAACATCTGCTTTCCATGTGGGAAGATACAGATAGCTACCCATCTGATATTACTATTACCATTTACTGGAGTAGCATCTAGAGGCCCTTGATCGGGATTATAGTACCATTATAGGTACTGCTTGGACTTAATAAAGTAGCCCCTACCTCAAATAACAAAGAAAAAATGTATCCTGAGGTACAGCCTATTTGTAAAAGGATCAAGACAGAGGTTACTGCTGTGGTTATACACTTTTACATAAATGGGGTCACAAGTGAAAAATTCCTTCGGTCTCATTCTCACCCAGATTCGTGTTTACCACAAAACTGCAAATCTGGCAGAGTTAGCTGATCTCAGCTGAAGCCAGCCCTGAGAATACAAAAATGCTGGAGGTCAGGAGCCAGGTGGGATGGCAAACTGGGCAGGGAAACATCTTCCAGCCTCCCTCTGACAGCTGCTGTTTCTGAAAGCCTCTGCCAGGAGACCTATGCCTTTCCTAGCTCTAAATCCACCCCTGACAGCAACTGAATGTCTTTGATTTGTATGAATAAATTTCAAAATGTCCTGTGATTACAGCTTCATAACATTCCAGAAGCAGATGGCAGGCACAGATGACACTGACAGTAGTTGTAAGTGCAAATAGGAGGTGGCAGAGAGGAGTGAGGAAAGACAGAGTTAGTTTAGGAAAACTACGAAAGAAAAAGAGCTATTACTTTGAAGATGCAACCAAATAATGAAAGCAGGTAGAGGAGATTCAATTGCCACTAGGAGAGAAATACAGAGCTCTGCTTCTTGAACTAGTACAGCGTGTGCTTAAATGTCTTACTAAAAAGAGGAGAGAGGGAGAGAGAGAGAGAGAGAAAAATATTAATATATTCAACTGCCCTTGACAATTAGGACCAAAACTGTTGTCTCCCAGAAAATACACAGCACTATACATTTCAGAAACTAGCACTCATCACCTGGATAAACACACACCATTAACCCTAGCTCCTCCCTTATTTCTGGACCAGGTGATAAAGATCCCTAGTCTGAGATAAAGCTCTTTCCTAAGTCATCTCAGGAAGCAAAGTATCTGCCAATCCCAGCAACGTTTTAAAAATCATTATACCCTTGTTGCAAACCTTGAGGTGATGTTTACTTTTATTAAGATGCAAGTGGGAAAGAGAAACCATCCATAGTACTAAATGAAGTTCTTACAGTGTCTCTTCAGAATACATTCTCCTACTCCAGGCAGCAAGGAGAGATTGTTTTCTTCCTTCCACAATCTAAAGAATTTAGCAATAGAGAGGAAATCTCCTGGAAGACACTGAGTGCATCTTTTTTTTTCTCTCCTCACCACCTCCCCTTCCCAGATTTTTTTTTAAACATAGCGTACATCAAAGTAAAAACTGACATGCAGTTCCCTGAAGCTCTCCTACAGATTTTTGATTTTGGAAATTTCATTTTCTACCTTATGATGACTATATGAGTGAGGATAAAAGGGTTGCTTTGGGGTTCACCTTAGACAGAGATGTAATAAACACTGTAACTTTCCACTGCAATGGAACAAATTCTTTTGTAGATGGGCACGAAGGGACTGTGTGGATTAAATGATATCTGAGCCCTTAAATATTGGTAAAGATGCTATGTGGTGAGTATGTGGAAGAGTGGAAAGGGGGGAAAAAGAGAAGAAAAGAGGCACTGGTGGCTTAGCCAGTGAAGTCCTCACTTCTGCTCTAAATGCAGTTTCTCAGTCCCACTGAGCTGCAGCTGTCCATATGCATGTGCACACACACATACACACATAAAATCCCAATTATTAACAAATAATTCATCATATTTTGCAGTTTTTCCTCAGCTGATTGCCAAGTGTGAATCAGCACAAAGACTGAATTACACCTGCCTTGTATCAAAAAGTTTGTTCTTCCAGGTGTACAAAGCCAGACAGAGATAATTTCAACCATGTCACGCTGTGCTGGATTACTTGTTTGCCTTTTCTCTTTGAGGGATGCTGGTGTTCAGAAGGGACACCACTGAGGCTGATAAATTCACCTTACTTCCAGCTGCTAAGTAGGAAAAAATAGTTTTGTATTGCCCTGATTTTCCTTTCATGAAGTTTATAAAATACCAAAGTGCATCTATACCTAAAAAGGAGAAGGCCACCTCCTCAACACTTCTGTCTCAGACACTGATCTTGCACACCAGGATTGCACACCAATCGTGCACACCAGGTTTGCAAACCAAATCCCTGAAAGATGCAGCTCCACTTTGTCTATCAACAACATCCAGAGCTTTGTCTGTCTTTTAAAAACATCTCTTTAATTACTTTGGTATCTTGACACGCAGGTCTATCCTCAGTGTAGGAATGGCCTTCCTCTGCCTCATCAGGCTGGGGAGGAATTAATCCCAGAGATGCTGTGGCAGAGCCTGGTGGAGAACACAGAGAGGTCTGGGAAGTGCCTGTGTCCAGGACACTCCTCTCCTGGTGTGGGCTGTGGCTGGGACCTGGACATTCCTTTCCCATGCAGAGCCACTCATCATCCTCTGTCATGCTCTTTACTTGGTCTGTCTTGTCCAGTCAGCCCAGATAGATAACAAAAATGTCACTGGGCCAATGACAGTGCAGACAGCAGACATCTGGAGTACAGTTCCTCTATACTCCAAATGTGCAGAAGATCAGAGCACATCGACCCCTGAGAGCAGAGGGCAAATTTAAGGACAGGGTAAAGCAAGGCTAGGCAGGGTGGGATCATGGAAAAGTAAGCTTGGTAAGGTTCTCTTTCAAGGGTGTATGCTCCAGGATTCATGACAGGCTCATTTTTAGTACCAGGAGCTGGCAGTGATGCTGAGCTCTGAAGTGAGCACTCTGCTAGATTCACTGCTAGAGGTCTGATCTGTGCATGCACTGCCTGGGTAACATGGGGGCTGTTATGGGCTATCTTCCCACCTTGGCCATTTCACATGACTCATGACCTTTTGGGGATTTCGTGACACTGCCTGAGCATCTTTGTAGGAGACATGCAGAACTTGCATGGTATAGGCTTGTTGGTCTGCAAGACTGGATCCCCTCAATGTGCTGTTTATCTTGGCTGACAGCCACTGCAACCTGTGCTTTGGCACTGTGGGTGACCCATCTTGGCATTTTGCCTGTATCTTTGAATGATTTAGGTTATGGGGGATTGATTTTATTTCTGTAGTTTATATCCAGGCATTGACCTTTGGCTGTTGGCAGATTGATCCCTTCCCAACAGCTTTGTTCATCCAGAATTTAGACTTACATCATGACAGTAAAGGTTAAAGGACCTTTCTTACAGCTATGCCTACAAAAAAATAGCAAAATCATAAGAAGGCAAGGGCACACTGAGAAAACTTGAATCAACCCCAAATGCAGCCAAGCCTTTCTGACAGCAAAACCTGCTTCCATCAGAGATGATGACAGCCCTACCTGGTGAAAAGGCTCTCTGTTTCACCTGCACCAGCTTCTCTAGCATACTCAGTCACATCTTGACAGTGGTTAGGAAGGAAGAGATAAAGTCCATTTCAAATTGGATGTATTTGTATGATTTTAGCAGCTACAGAGCAGGCAAATTTAACAAAGTGTCACATGTTGCCCTGCTGAAATGTTGGGAAGACACTGTCCCGACTATCAGAGCCAAGGATTTATCTGAATGTGAATCATCCCCTTTATCAACTCCCCTGGGAATGCAGTATATCACCTTGCAAAAATTGGCCATGTCACCTACCCTGATTATTCCAGGGTATTGGCACTGGGGTTTCTACTTGGACAGTAGAAACACAGAGAACCTGAAACACAGAGAAAAAGAGATTGTTTCTGGGTGACCAAGAGCTGTTCAATGCAATTTAGAGAAAGCATTGAGTGTACTGGACCTTTGCCACACAGAGGCTTAGGTTGCTTCTGAAACACCATAGTTCAGTTCAATTTGTCTTGGAAATAAAAGGTTATGATTTTACTTCAAAATAATTGGACTGCAACTGCTAGTGATTCAGGAGCTGTTTTACACACAGCCCAGTGGTCTTTGACACAGCTGAGCTGTCCATGGGTAAAGAATGGGATGGTTAGTTACAGAAGGTTATCCTATTAGCCCTCCCATCGATAAATCCTACTGACACAAGTCATCCTTAGCCTATGCACATTTAGATTTTCTACATCCTTATTTCAGTTCAGAGTATTATTTTCCTACAGTACAAATACTATGTCTTTTCCATAGCATATAGCCTGATAGCTAATTGGGCTGAAGCAGCCTAATAAAGTTTTAAGCGTAAGTGCAGCCTTTTTGTTGCCTAGCAAAGCCTTGTGAATAGTAGAACTCTCCAAGCACAAACGTGGCCATGGACCAGACAGTCCTGAGGAGAGGTGTCAGCCTAACATGTAAGGGAGTCCAGACCTCAGTCTAGTTACTGTTTTAAAAATGTTTATCTCCATTTCCTGTTACACTGACTTCTGCATCACTTTAAAGGTGTGGAAAGACTTTCAGGAGTTTATAATTCAGCCAACATGAATGTTGTAATGTCCTCAGCTGCCAATTTCTTTGCTTTCAATGACAACTTCATCTGTGATCTCTCTCTTTGCTTTTCAGAATTGCTTTTGTGCTTTTTCCCAAAGATTTTATTTGCAGCCTGTTATGAGTAAACATGGGAAGAAGAAGAGAAATAAACTGTGGAAGGTAATCTTCTGGCTTTTTCTTCCTGCCTCAATGTTTATCTCCTCTACCTACATGCAGCAGCCCGGATTTCTCACAGTTTATTTCAGGTATGTATGCTGGCTTTCTATCCATATGTAAATCAACTACATTGATGTTGTGTTAGAACCTACATATTTGGTTTATTAGGAGAGTTCTAAAAACTTCAGTATTAAAATCCCGCAGTACACTGCCTAGCTGACAGGCAAAAATCTCATGCTGGTTATTTTAATTGTCCACTAATAACAGACATATCCCCTTTCCTAAAACATACAATTAGAGTGATGATGGAAATTGTCTAAAAAGCCTCTTCCTCTCCACTTTCTCTCTTCACCACAGAAGAACAGCAGTACCACTACCTTTTTTTTTTTTTCATGTACACCCTATACATTGTATAAGGCAATGGTAGACTAAGAGAAAGGAAATAATGACTAGCTATTTTGTGCTTCATTCATTAGAAGAGTACTGAATTGAAAGTAGAATGGAAACCCTTGTTTGAAGTTTTATCTTTGTCAGGAATAAATGAATAAACAAGACAACATTTTAATGAGAAGAAGATGGCAAGTGGTTCACCATACTCATATTTTGCTGTCTATCAAAATTGCATCCAGAATTTTTGTACAAAGTTATGAAGTATTAGGGCTCCACCTAAGATATCAAATAATGTTTCTACTTGTCAGCAAGATTAATCATACAATGTGTCTTCCTACTCTCAAGCACATTATATGCTCCTATATGCATATGAGCACACACCCCTGTGTGCTTTGGACTGCTTGGTTTAGGTTAATTTCTTAATTTTACAGTTCTTAATAGAATTCCAGCTTTGGCTAGTTTACCTTGTTTTCTGGTGGCACCATATACTTTTATGATGGAAGGAGTTCTTACACATGATAATGCACTTGTGAGGTTTTCAACTGCCCTTCCTATGTAGTGCTCCTGTGTTTAACACTCAGAATTAACTCACAAGGTTTTACATCAAGATAAGAAAACCACAAAAATCTGGTCTAAGCTGAGCAGAGTCAAGCTCACCCATTTTGGCAAGTTCCTAGACAGACCAGACCTTAGCTTTGAACTAAATCACTTGAATGGAATAAGTATATTCTGAAAAATAGGTTGATAAAGTGAGTATATTAACATATTCTGCATACAAATATGTGATTTTTGTTTTTTGTTATTTTGAGCCCAACAAAGCCAAAACTACATTAAAAAACATATTGGATAGAAATTATGTAAATGCAAATCAATTGCAGAGCCCTGATCTATTTCTATAGAAATCCAAGTTAATTTTAAAAGAACAGGGGGAATCAATCATTAAGGATATTTTGCAGTGTCACTTTCTATCTTGTCACAAGCTCTTGGTGAAGTCACTGTTAACAAATCTCTGAAAACACACCTTCTGTACCCAAGAAGCCATTCCAACAAATTAACAGCCCTAAAATATGGTTCTTTCAGGAACTCTCTTTGGACTGTGCAGCTGCCCAGAATTATCAACATGGACCATGGGAAAATAAAGAATCCTCTCAGCTTCTTAATTTGAAAGTGAGCTGTATTCAGAAAACCAAAAAAAACCTAAGTTCACTTCAGACATCTGTCTGTGAAGAAAAATTTAGTGTCAGCATCTCAAAATGTCTGATTGAAGCCATGTTAAAATTGGTCCTGAAGAAAAAGTGACAGTAATTTTAAAAAAAGGGGGTAAACGATGTAATTTTCTTGTTCCTTTCATGATAGGAACTTCCATGCCTTTTTACTTCAAATTCAGGGAAAATCATATCTTGGGCTGCAGGTTTGTTATTTCCTCTGCCACACTACTCCTAAAACGGCGTGAACTCTCAGGAACACTCTATACAAAAACCCTTTGTAGAAGTTTTCAAAACACCTTCACCTTTGTGGGTCCATTCCAACTCACCATATCCTACAATTCTCTGATTAACACCAGGCAAGGTGGCTTCACCCACACGTGGTTCCTGCAATAAGTAAATAATCACCAGGTGATTATTCACCAGGTGAATGAAGGTGTTCATTGCTAAAGTGTTTTTTATGACTTAAGTCCTTGTCATTGTGAATGTGAACGATACTGTTTACAGTGAT
The DNA here is from genome assembly GCA_008694505.1 of Cyanoderma ruficeps. Taxonomy (NCBI): domain Eukaryota; kingdom Metazoa; phylum Chordata; class Aves; order Passeriformes; family Timaliidae; genus Cyanoderma; species Cyanoderma ruficeps. The sequence continues at coordinate 3,531,026 of VZDJ01000135.1, forward strand.
GGAAGAGAAAGAAGCCCTTACCCCAAATGTTTTTGCCCTCTGACTCTCATTTACCTGCAACATTAGCAAAATCTCAATAGTTCACCCAGGTAACTGGCATAGGGAAGGGCACTCAGCATACTCATTGCCATGCAAAGCGTGATGAGCAGTGATGCTCATCACCAGTTTGGCAATTATTTCTCCATTTTGTCATTTCAATATACCTCTGAGGTTGCACAGAAAGCCCTGTGTCCCAACCATATTTATGGGTATTCTCAGCTGTTTGCAGTTATTGTGTAGTTCTGATTAATACTTCCTCCTCTGTGACACAGAAGGAGCTGCATTCTAATGCCATCTTTATTTTTTTCCACCAGATCCCTTACTTTTGTATTAAAAAACCCCAACTTACAAATCAAGGAAGTAGTGTTGGAAGTCCATAAAAATGTGAGACCATGAAAATGTCATCACTATACATTTTATTTTGCTGTCTACTCTTCCTGAATCTTCCATATGTTGTTAGTTGATTTATGGCTGCATTGTTCATTTGGGATACCTTATTCTTAAGAGGCATTCTGGCCAGGACCTCCAGCTCTATTTTCATGGTTTAGGTTGTGTTTGGAATGGTTATTTCAGTTTCTCTCTTTGTAGGCAAGCTTATGTCCAATCCTTAGTGCCTGTGGTAGTCTTAGAGCATGCACTGAGTATTGTCAATCATGTTTTCCCCGTGTCTGGCAAAATTATTATATGTTAGTCACATTTTTTCTATGTACTTTATTTTCTTCAATGATCCATGACGTTTTTCCTTTGACCAGAGTAGGCATTACTAGGCTTCATAGAAGATTTTGGCAACAAATATCACATTGTACAACTGATATCAATCTAGTTCTGCGTGAATGGGACTAGATTGCATGGATCAGCTTGCCCTGCAAAAGTTGGAGCAGTTATTACCCTGGGTCTTTATTTTCTTTTATAACAAAACTTGTATCATTTAATTACAGCCAGTGAGTTTTAGTCTCCCCTTAATGCCTAGTTAGGCCAGTCCTACACAGGCCCTCTCCTTTTGAATTAGAGCCTACAGTCCATACAAGCATAAGTTATATTGCTATAACCTGTATTCATATAACATGTTTATAACCTGTAAACCGGGCTGAATGCTTGCTTCAGCCTGCAAAAAAAAAAATTAATGACATTTATAACCATGCATTTCAGTAATGAAATAATTTAATTTCTCTTGTTCTGTGGTACTTATCTCCATGATTGCCTACAGGACTTAAAATTGTCATCTGCATGTTCTTTATAGGCTAAATCCAGATCAATTCCAACAGTTCTGTGATACTTCCATGGCTAAGACAAAATCTTTTTATATGTGTGCTATTGTGTAGTTCAGTGCAGTAACTCACTTTCTTTAATGGGAATTGCCGTGGGTTTATTACAATTTATCTGAAGGGTATAAAGTGTTCTTTGTCCAGCAGTTGAGGAGTGTGTGTGTTTCTCTGTGTGTAACACGTCTTTTTCTAAATTTCTGCAACAGCTGTTGATGGAGGGGAGAATGGAGAGAACAATTGAGTCAGACTGAAGGCCTCTGTACATCCCTTGAAGAGCATTATCAAAGCTTTCTGAGTGACTCTTTCAAATTGTGATAGCTGAGATGAATATCCCAGCTTGCATCTAACATATGAAATGGGGAGCCAAACAAAACAATGGATAATTAAGGCTATGGACACAGTAGTAGAACACAGCTGAAATATAATGATACCAGAGCCAATACAGGTTGCAGAAAATTAAGCCAGAATGGAAATAAGAAAGTTATTAATAGATTGTTCAAATGGGGGAAAAAATATTCATCCTGATGTTTAGTGTGAGTGTAAGTGTTCTTTGTTTATGAATGCAGTGCTACCAAAGCTATTACCTTCAGACAATTTAAACTTTCATTTGTTATCTGTACTGTATTAATGTATCTGTACTGTATCTGTACTAATACTAACTTATATTTTGGGATAACTCATAGAAGAACAAACAATTTATCATGCACCACTGTAACTAAAGTATTCAACATGCATGTATTTTCTTTCCTCATTGTGAATATGGTAAAGTTAATCCAGTCCTTTCTTCATGAACTGCTGTAATATTCAAGGCAGAAGTACAATACATTCTCAAGCATAAGTGTACTGATAGAAAATGTACCATTTCAGAGTTAGTTCAACAAAATATGTCACCTGGCAGGGGGTGTAAATGCACAAGAAACCATGACAAAGGCATTTGTCACATCATCAGAGTAATGTTTGATCCACTGCATGACATTCTGAAATGCAAGAAGTACACTGCAACAACGAAGCACCCTGTGTAATTTGTAATAGAAAAGACATCATAAGAAAATATTTATATTTTTACAACACAAATAAAAAGTATTTTATTATGCATACAGTGATGTTGTGGTGTGCATTTTGGCTTTACCAAATTTCTGCATGCTTCTGTTATTTGTTTTATAATGGTTTGTCCCTGTACCCCCAAGTTAAAACCCCTTTTGGTTTTTCCTTAGTTCTGGGTCCTGTCCATCACTCTGCCACCCTGCCCAGATGACTAGAAAGTTCTAGTGGGGGGCCAGGGTGATTGGCAGAGTGCCATCTCCTCCCTTTTTTATGTATGTGATTGTTCTACTGATTGTCCTTTTGTTCTGGGTCACTCCCCTCCTTTCTAGGATTGGTTCTAGATTGTCTCCTGCCCCTTCCCACACCTCCTGTACTTAAAGTGAAACCCAGAAGGGAAAAAATTCACTTTTACATGGGCCACCCTCTGGGTAAAATGAACCCCAGTGGAAACCCACGTGAAGTCCTCCTTTCTTCCACGCCAAAGCCAAGTTTCTGCCTGAGGTCAAGACCCACAGGATGGGAAAAGTACCAAGCTGTACCCTTAAATGTGAGTTTGGTGAAAGAGCTAGCCAGAAACCAGAACTGAACCCCCCCACTGTGACTTCCAGTCCTATCAACATTTCACAATGCATGGTGCAATAATGACTGAGGAGGGAAAAGCAGTGATCAAAACAAAAATCACAAGGCAGTGGCCAGGCACCATTCTAATGCAAAAAATGTGATAAGAATGTGCAGACAGAGGGAATGGGCTTCAATCACCCTGGAAGGAGATGGACAGCAGGTATGAGGAGGGCTGGCTCGAAGCAAATATCCACTTTCCAGGAAAAATACTGTTGGGCAACCTGAAGAACCCTCAAGACTGCAGAACACACACACCATTTTCTGAAAGACTAAAGCTTTGTACAGCTTTTTGTGGATTTATCCTTGCTATGAACATGTCCAGCCCTCCCAGAACATGTAAAGGAAACAGCTCACCTAAGTTAATTCATGATACAGGCTCACATTTTTTCCTTCCAGTATTTTGGAGATCAGTCTAATACAGCATCTTTGTACTGCCTTACTGCCAGAAGTTCATTTGCTGAACATGCCTGGGCAAAAAGCACAATGAAGTCTGTGCTTAATTCAAAGCATGGATGTAATTTAGCTCAAACTGCATGATGCTACATGCTTTTCAGGCACAGCCTTCACTGTCTGAAACCAGTTATTCTCCAATTACACCTGAAGCAAAGAAGAGAACAAGTGCATTTCATCTTATTCCTTCAGTGGTGCAACATCTGCAGGGAGAAGGAAGCACCTTCTTCATACTGGTGCAATAGCCAAAAGTGTACAGCATTGCTTGGAAGAAATCTGACAGACATTGATCCCCTTTTCTAGTGATTCAAATTCCTTCACTAGACTCCCTTATACTCTTAAAAAATCAGTCATCAGGCTAATCGTGTCCATAAAAACCTGCTGAAACACCCAAAACCCATGGAAAATATTGCAATTATCCATGTCTGTTTCATGAATCCTAACAACAAACAAACAGCCTGGAAAGCCATATTCTCTTCTGTCATGGCATTTACAAACACAGCAAGGGGAGAAGTATTTATTTTTTAAGATGACAAATACATGGTTATTGCCATCTCAGCTCCTATTGCATCATCAGTTTAGCAGCTTTCCTCACAGATATTAGAATCAGCAACAGAATCCTCAGCTCAAATGACTTCACACTTTAAGCCTGAGAGTGCTTGGAAATTTAAGCACATACTTACAGTTAAACACATGCTCATGTCTTGTCACATCGCCACATTTGTCACTTCTGTAAGCAGGTGTGCCTTCATTAAAATAAAATGGATTTGCTCTCAACAGAATGGATTTGAAGCTGCTCTTATGAGTTTTCATATCAGCATTGATTTCTAGCTCAAGCTGTTTTATCAAGAGTGACTGGTAAAAGCATATGTCAGCCCAGTGGGTGTGGACAAAAAGTATAAGCAAGTAAACAGAAAGATGTGATTTTACAGATGTACATGCCACTGTGACAGGGAAATGAGACCAAAGCTGAAAAGACCTTGCTAACATCTCCATACCTTGTAGATACTGGAGTAGATTGAACCTAAGTTTGTCAGTTGAGCAGGAAAATATAGAAGGAGATGCATCTTCCAGGCTAGAGGCCATGGATCATTTTTTTTTATTATTTTCATAAATCAAAACAGAAAACTCTAACTTTACCACAAGTTTGGGATGATGTTCAATTCTGAATCTGTGATTGAAAACCAGGGCAGGATCTGCTGAACAACTTCCAGCTCGGTTCTGATTGCTTTTGCATATTCTGATCTTGAATCCAATCAAAAACTCATGCAGCGTCACTTGTCTATACTATAATTCATTTACGTGTCATGTAACTATCCCAAGGTTATGTTTAATACTGTCTGTAAGTGTCCAGGTAACCCTAATTCATCATGCAAAGCTAATCACTCATATTAACAGATCTGTGTTTGTTGCTGCAAAAAGATATTTCCATGCCCACTACGTGTAGTATTTAGTAAACTGCTCATATTCTATCTCTTCTCAATAGTACCAAAATGTTTATTTTACTTACATATGTAAATATGACAATGTTATCTGCATTCAAATGTCAGCCTGACAGGATATTGGCTAGAGCACATTAAATCAAGTAAAAAAAGACTAAGGTGATGTCTCAGCTTTCTCAAGTGGGAAATAGTCATATTTTACTATTTTCTGGGATAGTGCACCCAAGCTAGTGTATCAGTAGCTGGTTAACACCAATGCTAGAAATTACTGAGAAATGCTTATTATGCAGTGCTATATTAAGGCAGTATTACAGTGTAGTTATCACTGGCTTCTCCAAAGAACTGGAAATAAACAGATGAATTACAGCATTTGCTCAAGTTCAGCATTCAAGTTTTCTATTAAGTTATAAAGAATTTTTTCCTTTAAAGCCAAGCTAGTTTTTTTTTTTTTCTACTGTTATTGGTACATGATTCTTCTATTCAGGAGGTAAAAAATATTCAAAGCTTTTAACAATGTTAATTTCTTGGTGCCTTTTCAAATGTAAGTCCTTTTCAAATGTAAGTCCTTTTTCACACACTTGTGTTATGGACTGAGTGAGAGATTTGAACAAGCCCTGCCATAGGCTCAGATTTTTCACAGCAGCTCTACTCAGGTGACCTGCACCTCTGGCTCAAAAGTTCTCAAGAATGGCAGACAAGGTCTATTGTAAATTAGACAAGGTCTAATTGTGTTATTTATTAAACACACAGGAGATTAAAAGGCCTTAAACAGAGTCACTTACTAAACAGGATAAAACAAAAGAAATACTAATAGATTGCATAAAACAGTGCACAACGAAAAGGTACCTATATAGGTAGGAAAGAAATAGTATAGATTAGGAGTCAATGTAACTTAACACCAAATTGATGATGGGATACACAGAGACCTTTCACTCAGCCCTCGAGAGAGTAACTCAAGACAGGTGTCCCAAACCTTGAAGAGAGATCTCCACAAAATTCCAGGGAATGTGCACAAGATGTCTGCTTTGTGAAAGTATGGTGCAGCTTTTATAAAAGTGAAGAGTCTGTCAGTCAGGAATTCAAGCTTGTCTTCCTGCAATCTTGCTTTGGAGGCAAGATGGTTGTTGTCAGCTGGGAATGTCACCTCCATGGTGCTGAAATAACTTGCTACAAGACAAGCTGTCCAGATTGAGTTATTTCAGCAATTAGCAAATGCACATGAGGGGGGAGATGACCTGAGCTACTGCATTAGCTGATAGGTAAGAGATTGGCCCTCCTAGAGCAGGGGGGCATCCTGCCACAGCTTGTTAAAAAATGTTGCCATTATGGAGATGCCAGTCACAAGTCAATAGACAAGCTTGCAAACGAGACTCTTTTCTGGGGTGAACAGACTGATGGCTACATGCAAACTGGATAAGGCAGCACCTGTATAAAAGCAGTTGTATAGACACACAATGTAAGATTTGCCAGTTTTTAAAAATTACTTTATCTAAATAATATGGGATTTGTCTGTGCCACTCTCCTTCTCAGAAGCCTCAATGCCTCTTTTCTGTTTTTGGGCCTTACACAACAAACATTTAAGTCATGAGTAGCTTCATGCATATGAGTGAAAATCAGGTCCTGTGTGAGTTCTGCCTGGCACGAGCCACAGATGACTGTTATTTTAGGATGTCAACATGCTGGTCAATATATCAGCCCCACACAGCCACTTTATCACTCCCCCACTGTCAGACAAGGAGAGAATAGGAAGAACAAAGGCAAGGAAATTCAGGGGTTGAGATAAAAAACAGTTTTAAATGAGAAGGAACAAGGAAAAGAAAGAAAACAACATTAAACAAGAATAAAACAAAAGGAAGTGGTGCAAAGTGGTGCAAAGAAGCCACACACCTCCCACAAGCACACTGATATTGACACCTGGTTAGTGTCCAAGCAATGCCTACAGTCAAGAAAACCCCAAACCCTCCCCATCCATGATATTCTATGGCATGGGATATCCCTTTGGACAATTTGGGTCAACTGTCTTGGTTACATCCTCTCCCAGTATCTCATGCTCCCCCAACCTTCTTTTTGCTGAAGCAGAATTGGGAAAAGAGGAAGCCCTAATGCCACACAAGCCATGCCACAACACTGTGGTATCACCACAGCTTTAGTCACAAATCCAAAACAGAGCAGCATCTGGAAGAAAATTAACTCCATCCCAGCCAGGCCCTGTTTATCTTTGTGTCTGTGCTCCCTGTATCCAATCCTTAGCAAGTGGAGGACTTAACCCTGCATTCAGATAATGCAGAGTAGAGATGCACTGGCTGCAAGGATAACACACTAGAGCAGCTTCCTGTTGGAGGACCAATGGGGAGTGCACATATAAATACATTTTCTACTTCCTTAACCAGCTTTTTATGGGCTTGGAACCTTCCCTTGAGATTTACTTTTTCAAATATTTTGACTACATGATATTCAAAATCATGGTTTTGCAGTTTTGCTCACATTTCCAGCCTTCTCTTAGGAGAAAAGAATGCCAGCCTTCCATGAAACTTGAAATCCACAAATGAGCAGTAAAACTTTCAGGCTGGAAAGAACACAATGGTTTGAAACAAGCAAGGAAAGTGCCATTAGCAGTCTTCATCTTTCTTGATAGAAGCCTTCTCATGGTGGCCTCTGTTTAAAGGCTGTCTCATCAGACATCACCACTGACAGCGAAAGACAAAGAAGACAAGGCAAGGACTGGAGTGATTCAGAGGCCCTGCCTCACTCCACATGGTGCTCTACAGAAAACGTGAGGAATTTCTCTGCCTGTCCAATGCCCCCAGCTTCCATGGACTTCAAAGACTTTAAAACTCTACAAAAAGCTTCAGTTCTGTTATTTCATGGGTTTTAAACACATACCAAAAGAGTTGTCCTGAAAACTGGAATCTATATATAGAGTTACACTAAACTACTGTGGGCACCTAAGCACCACGTAGACACTTGCTCCCTTCCCCATGCCCAAAGACAGTTTTATGGGGAAAGATAAAATGAAAGAGCAAATCCCAGACAAGTCATGGGTCAGTTTAACAGGTTTCACTTTAAAAGTGAAAGAAGATACAGAGAAAAAAAACCAAGAGCTTATGATACAAGGACAATCACTAACCACCTCTCATGCTAGACTGATGCCCCATCAGATTCCAAGAAATAGAGAGCTAACCTACCTAACTCCACTCTTCCCTCTCTTTTACTGCTGAGAATGACACTGCAGGGCATGGAAAATATCTTTGGTCAGTTTGGGTCATGTGTCTAGTTGTGTCCTTTCCCTACCTCTCACACACTCCAATCTAGTCACTGGGGGTAAGAGTGAGCAGAGAATGCTTTCATGCTGCACAAATGCTGTTCAGCAGGACCTGAAATGCTGGTCTGTTATCAGCACCACAGGAGCTGTTATGGTGAAAATGACCTTCCTCCCAGTCAGACCCAGTACAAAGGCTTCAGATCAGTAACTGGCAGACAATCCTGACTCTGATCCATCTGGCAAACCCATGAGTCCTTTCAGTCTGGCCTTTGGTATGCCCCTTGCTTTTCACTGTTATGTTACATTTTCAGAAGTAAGACAAATGTCTATTTTCCTGATGTAGTGGCTGCAAGACAAATTGCTTTTGCAATGAACAGAGGTAAAACGCTTGAAATTAATTTTTCTAATATAGCCTGGTCCTGCTTCCCTGGACAGTATTTCATGTTTATAATGGAAGCTCTCTATAGGAACTTACCCGTAGTGTAGCCATGTCCAAGTTTTACATCTTAATAAAACAGTAAAATTAGATTGCCTTCCTGTCTTCAGTTCACTGATCACAGCTGTGACAAATAGGTTTAACTCGTTCTATCCAAAAGCTTCTAAGTAATCTGTACTTGATGGGAATTATTTCACTGTCACTGAAACAGTAATTTCAGTGAGGGTGACAGTGGGACAAATGCCTTTGAAGTCACTGGAGACGCAGTTGATTGCATCAGGCTTAGTGCAACCTCTAATGTTCACTGGAACTGGTAAAGCCTCAGTATTTCTGGGCAGTGGGATGGCTCAAGGACTTGGGATGCTACCTGTCTGCTGGTAAAGTGACAGTTGCCATGGAATCAGAGCACCTCTGGAAAGACAGCTTGTTCCTGCAGGCCTACAAACAGCATCCAGCCTGACTGAGCTCTTCAAAGTACTGTCATGCCAGCGCTGATCAACAGCATGTATACATTGGCTCAAAAAGAAAATGAGTTAATTTGAACTTGGGATCTCTGAAAGCTGTGATTTTGAACTTCCTGAAATTGCAGAAGACCCAGAAACCTGGTTCCTTGTTTGCTGAGCAANCCCAAAACCAGAAAAACCCATAAAACTCCCCCCAAAAACAAACAAACAAACAATTCAAAAACCCCCCAAACCAACAAAAAAACTTTAAAAAAAACCCAAAAAACAAAAAACCCCCACCAAATACCCAAACACACCGGCAGCTGAATTTAAGAATGAAAATGATCACAACTGCTCTCTTTCGAGCAGTACACATTCAGGTGCAAGCTAAAAACACACTCACAGCACTGGATCCTTTTGGAGCTGTAGGCACAGGGAAAACTTATCGAAGAACCTCCGAGCAGGCTCGGGCATGACCTGAAAAGCAGCCCTCAGACCTGTCAAGCCAGCTGCAGCCCAGGCATGGATACACACACCTAGAGCAGCTTACGATGAAAACTCAGGTGCCTACACACCTGGATAGGTCTATGTACAAACGGGACATACACAAGTCTGCCACACAGTGGGGCTACACACAGGAGCTGAACAGCAGCTTGTCTAGAAAATGTGCTGGAGGTCTGAATCTGAACAAGCTGGCCACGTGTGTGCCCCTGAGGAAATAAAAGAAGGCCAGTGGTATCCTGGGTTGCTTTAGGAAGAGCACTGCCACTAAGTCAAGCAATGAGATTTTTTTTCTCCCTGCTCAGCACTGGTGATGCACGTGCAGATGCTGGGTCCAGGTCTGGGCCACACTGAACATCCTGGAGTGATCTGATGACTAAACACAAACACTGGAGCACCTTTTACAGAAAAAGAGGCTGAGAGAGCTGCAACTGTTTCACCTGAAGAAGAGAAGCCTCAGAGGGGTCTTATAAATGTGTATAAATATCCCACAGAAGAAAATAAAGAAAATTGAGTCATATTCTCCCCAGTAATATCCAGCGAATGAAGAGAAAGCAGTAAGCACCAATCAAACTGAGACATTCCATTTAACCACAAGGGAAAAAAAAAATACTGTGAGGGTGATCAAACACAAGAACATCTTTTCCAAAGAGGATGGTAGTCTCTGTCCCTAGGGATATTCAAACCAAACAGACACAGCACTGAGCAACCTGCTGTGCCTGACTCTGCTATAAACACCCACCAGCCTCAGTGGCCAAAGCTCTGTTACCCTCATGAATTCCATGCTTCCATTTAGTTTCCAGGCACCTAAACTTTTCCATGTAAATGGCTTAACAATTCAGTCGTGACTGCCAGCCTGCAAAACAAGAGCGATACCTGCTCATTTTCCAAAAATTATAAAGAAAGAGAAAATGCTAGTTAATATCATATTTATCCAAATCTGCGAGTGAAATTTTAAAATGGGATGAAATTAAAATTATTCAAATGCTTGCAAAAATTAAGAAAATACCTGTACAGCATACAAAACTAAGTGTAGTGCAGAGTTATACTATGTCCCATGATCAGAGAGGTGCAGGAAGTTGGACATACTTTCTGAAAGGAAGGTTTGCAACAGAAAAAGTTGAGCAGTAGCTGAAGCAAATTCTCACTTTGCTTCAGAGACCTCTTCTTTGCTTCAAAGAACCTCTTGCAAATCTGAAGACTGTGGAAAACATTGTTACAGCTGTAGTGAAGAACTTGCAGTGAAGGAAAAATGGCTGAGTTTCATCTAAATTTATCTAACACATTTCCATTAACCAAAACTAATAAAAATATTTCCCTATTGAGAGTAGGGAATTACTAGCTAGTACACTTAATTTCATTTTCAGTAGGTACAGGCTAATCTTTAGAGAAAGTTTAACAAACCTGGCATCTGTATCACTTCTCCCAAAAATCTGAGACATCTTGTGAAACATCCCTGGGAGAAACATCTACAAAGATTGTTTTTCCCTGTTGAGGAAGCATCGTTTCAGCGTGATGCATGCTCAATTTTCAGCACTTGCAGACTTGCCAGTATTTTACCTTAGAGCTTGTTTATACATGCACCTTCCTCCAGGCACCACCCAATCTGTCATAAACAATGGAAATAAGATGAAAGTCTGCCTGTTTTCATCTACTCAGTTTGCCAGCTCAATTTAAATCACTCTGCAGGAGGGAAACCTTAAACAACAACAAAATTTGGAACACCTGGGTTTTGGTCAGCTTTGAATCTGCCCCAAGAGCTTCTAAAGAAACTGTGCTTTTAAGTCCAAGTATTACCCTCATGGCTGAAGGTAAAATGAGATATTTTTTTTGTCTGCATCTATGAATGGATCTCCTATGGAAACATTATAAAAAATGTTAAAAAACGGAGCTCAAACGTAAGGACACAGGCCTGTTGAAGCAAGCCCAGAGGAAGGCCACAAACATGATCAGAGGGATGGAACACAGCTCCTATGAGGACATGTTGAGAGAGCTGGAATTACTCAGTCTGGAGAAGAGAAGGCTCTGGGTAGAGTTTAAAGAAGTCTCTCAGAATGTGAGGGAGCTCTTGAAGAAAGCTGGAGAGGGACTCCTTACAAGGGCCTCTAGTGGCACGACAAGGGGGAATGGCTTCAAACTGAAAGGTAGTAGATGTTGGTAAGATTTTAGAAAGAAATTCTTTCCTGGGAGGCTGGTGAGGCACAGAAACAGGTTCCCCAGAGAAGCTGTAGATGCCCCATCCTTGGAAGTGTTCAAGCCCAGGTTGGATGGAGCTCCAAGTAATCTTGGAATTGGTCTAGTGGAAGGTGTCCCTGCCCATGGCAATGAGTCTGGAAGGATCTTTAAGGTCCCTTCTAACACAAACCATTCTATGATTCCAATATTTACTCTGGTGAGCAGTGTTAGAGTAGCCAAGAAAACTCTCCCTGTGGGAAAGACTGTAAGATTAGGCCCCATATTTTCGTGATTAGTAGTTTGCACTTTTAAAAATGTTGCCCTTGATTATCATTATTAAGAAGCTGGCCTTACTTGCTTATTTAGGCATTTTTTGTTGTTGAGCACGTGGTTATGCATTCAACAGCTTTCTCACAAAAAACAACAGCTTTCTCTCATTAGACTCAGCACAACATTCCTTCCTTTCTTTTGTTTCCACATGGTTTTTCATGCTCTGGCCTTCAGGGTTCTGCAGAATTAGGAATACATCTTATAAATACTGCTACATCTCTGTGCTGTGCTTAAGCAAGCCTTGGTACTGAAGCACTCAGACACTTACTCTGGGAAACAAGCTGGCAAGACATACTAGAAGAGCTTTAAAATACATTTAGCAGAGAAGGAGGATGCTCTACTGGCTTATCAGAAAGGAACCAGGAACAATAGCACTTCAGGGGACAGCAGAGAAATACCTGTAAATCATCCCAAAAGAATTAAAAAGGGCTCTTCCCAGAATATGAGGAGGTGAATAGCCCAGCTGAAGTGCCTCTACACCAATTAATGCAGCACAGGTAACGAGCCAGATGAGTTGGAAACCATGGTGCAATTAGAAAACTATGACCTAATTGCTATCACAGAAAGATGGGACACGAGTTTCCTGACTGGAGAACTGCATTTGAGAGCTACAAGCTTTTGAGAAGCTTTTGGGAAGGAGGGGTGGGGGTGTTGTGCTCCATGTTAAGGAAAGGTCAGATTGATACAGGAAGCATCATGCCCACAAGCTCTCATCCTGATGGAGAACTTCAACCACATGGTCATCTGCTGGGAAATGAATACAGCAAACAATCTAGGACGTTCCTGAAGAGTGCAGGGGATAACTTCCTGGTACAGATATTAGACAAACTAACCAGAGGTGGGACATTACCTGGATCTGGTACTCACCAATGCAGTGGATGAGCAGGTCAGAGGAGTTAAGATCAGAGGCAGCCTTGGCTGTAACAACCACCCTGGCTGAGTTTGTGATCTCAAGGAGTTTGGGCCTGGCAAGGAGCAAAATCAAGAACCAGAACTTTGCAAGTGTGGAATTCTAGCTGTTGGAAAAAGTTGGTGAATGAGGTTCCCCAGGTAACTTTCCTTAAGAAAAGAGGGACTGATCAGAGCTTTCTTAAAGCACAAGAGATCTTTATCACAGTGAGCAGGAAATCATGGAATGCAGGCTGGAAACTAGTATGGCTGAGCGAGAATCTGCTCATCAAACTGAGGACTAAGAAAGAAATGTACAGCCTGAGGAAGCAGGGGAGACTACTGGGATATAATTTGGATGGGTAGGGATAGCATCAGGAAAGTCAAGGCAAAGCTGGAACAGGACTTGGCAAGAGATGTGAAGAACAACAAAATGGATTTTATAAGAACATAGGTCAGAAAAGAAAGGCCAAATGGAGTGTATCCACCCTGGTGAGAAGGGTGATCTGGTGGTAACTGCAAGGCTGAGCTACTCACCGAGTTCTTTGCCTCAGTCTCCACTGGCAGCCAGGCTTCCCACCTCTCTCAAATCCCTGGTCCTTTCTGTTGATGTTGAAGGAACAAAGTCCATCACTCTGTAAGCAAAGAACAGGTCTGGAATTTCTTGGTGAAGCTGAACAGCCACAAGTGTATGGGATCTGATGAGATGCACTTCCAGGTCCTGAGGAAAGAAGTGGCTGATGTTCCCATGCCATTCTCCATCATATTTGAAAAGTCCTGGCAGACAGGTGAAGAGACTGGAAAAAGGGAAACATCACTTCCGTTTTTAAACATGGGAGAAAGGAAGATCTGTGGAATTATAGACCAGTGAGCCTCACTCACACGTCTGGGAAGATTATGGAGTAAATTTTCCTTGTAGATATACTGAGGCACAGAAAAGACAAGGAAATGATCTGAGGCAGCCAGCAAATTTTACTGAGAGCTAATCATGCCTGACCATCCTGGTGGTCTTCTCTGATGCAGTGACAGCAATGACTGAGAGGGAAGATTGACAGATGTCTCCTGTCTCCTTCTGTAAGGCCTTTGTGGTCCCTAATGACATCATTGCCTCCAAACTGGGAAGACATGGATTTGATGGATATACTATTCAGTGAATAAGGAATTTGCTGGATGGACACAGCTGGAGAGTTGTGGTCATGGCTCTGTGTCCAGATGGAGGCTGGTGAGGAGTGTGTTTCTCAGGGCAGACAGAGGTGTGGGGACTGGTGCTCTTCAGTACCTTCATCAATGACGTCCCCAGTGACACTGAGTGCACCCTCAGCAGGTTTATAGGTGACACAAAGCTGACACACTGAAAGGACAGGATCCTATCCAGAGGGACCTGGACGGGCTGAAGCACTGGGCCCATGGGAATCTCACAAGGATCAGCAAGTCCAAGTGTGAAGCGCTGCCCCTGGTCAGGGCAGTCCCAGATATGAGTACACACTGGGAGAACTCACTGAGAGCAGCCCTGTGGAGAAGGGCCTGGGGGTTCTCCTGGATGAAAAGCTGGACATGACATGGCAGTGTGTCCTCACAGCTCCCAATCATGTCCTGATTGGGATGGCCAGCAGGGCCAGGGAGGGGATTCTGCCCCTTAATTCTGCCCTTGTGGGACCCCACCTAGAGGGCTGCATGAGCTCAGGAAAAACACGTGCCTGTTGGAGTAGAGTCAGAGGAGAAGTCAGATGAGAAAATGGTCAGAGAGCTGGAGCACTTCTCCTGTGAAGACAAGCTGAAAGACCTGGGCTTGTTCATCCTGCAGAAAAGGCTCTGGGGAGACCTCATTGTAGTCTTCCAGCACCTTAAAGGGCTAATAAGAACGGAGAGAGACTTTTTATATGAGCAGATAGTGACAGGACAAGGGGCAATTGTTTTAAACTTAAAGAGGGCATGTTTAGATTAGCTATTAGGAAGAAATTCTGTACTGTAAGAGTAGTGATGCTGCCAACTGGACTACTCGGACACAAAGAGCTCACTTTATATCTTGTCAGATGTCAAGAATTGGTAGGAGATTTTTGCTTAGTTTTCATCCTCATTTTTAAACCTATGATAGTTAAAGTCCAATAATTTTTCAGAAAAGAAACTAACCCAGAGAGGAATACTTTCTCTCTACCTCTGCAGGTAGTTGAAACTGTGGGGTTGGAAGTCTCAGTCCCATAAAATTATTTGGTTGTCTTTCTTTTCGTAGACTTCTTCAGAGCAACCTGCATTCAGATGGTGTAATTAACACCCAAAGCCTTGTGCAAATCAGTGTTCCCTGCTGGAATCATACCTGGGTTACACTTCCAGTCAGAAAGCTAAACAGAAAAAAAAAAGACATGCCCCAGCTACGAAAACTCCCTTTTCCTTTGCAATGGCTGATGCATCAGAAAAAGCTAAATGACACAGATGATCAAAAGATATTAAGAATGTTAAGTTCTCCTCTTCTGTCACAGTGACTAGGAAAATGTTAGAGCAAAAATGCTAAGAAATTACAGAAATTAGGGAAAACCAGCCTAATGACATCCTAATTATATCTGGAGGTGTAGTCATACCTGGAAGCTGAAAAATATTTTTCTCTAAAAACATTGTTCTAAAAGCTTTTTAAAAAGGTTTGAGAAGCATATGGCACAACACATAGCCAGCCTTTTACAGGCTATATTTTTACAGGAGTGAAAACCCATCTTTTGGAAAAAACGTAAGAATTACAGTTTCTGGACAGAATATGAACCTGTTATGGGCAAATCACTTGCACCAGCTGTGAATAAATACAGGTATTTACATTAAAGAGCCACTGGCAAGTCATTGTGGCAGCAATTCACCACTTTCCACCACTTCAATGACACTCGGAGATGACCAAAACTCTGAAGGAATAACTTCTGCCTGCAACCAAACCTGATGTAAGTGGAAGAAACCAGAATACAAAAGGACTCATAGCTAAGCTATAAATATTTAATATATTAAACCAGTTCCTGGAGGGTTCAAAAAGCTGTACAAGCACTTCCTAAATTTCAGATGCATTTTGAATTGCACCTTGCATTTAAAGCATGCCTTTCTGTTTGTCTTACTTCAAACCATGGTGAAGATTGAAACAGACAGATTTTGGGACTTCTTTTAAACTCCAACTATTCTCAATATTTGCAGCATATTATCTAGGAGTCTCTGAACTATAGGAAGTTACAGAAATGACTAAGTGACTGGATTGAAAAACTACCAAAGAATCAAATAATTTGAGCATGCAGACATCTAAAATTGATTCTTTTGTGCTAATATTGTTATTGACATCATATCAAGACCAATATAAATTCCTAAATCATGTTACATGAGACTGTAAAGCATCCAGGCAACTTAAAGAATACTGTGCCTTGATTCAAGCTATGTAGAGACTGTTTTCTACATTAACCTGATTTAAGAAAGAATGAGAATGAAGCAGCTCTTCCATAACTTTCCCAAGAAATCATGAGAACTTTTCCAAGCAATTTCACATGCACTCTCTGTGGTCTATAAGCTAGAAAATGGTATGTTCCTGCTTGGAAAGAGGATTTTGTCTTCTCTGTCACTTATACGAGCCAGAAAGATGAGGCTGAAGTATTAATACTTCTCTTTACTCTTAAAGTGTCAATAAAGTGTATTTACTCCCATTCTTAGAGAAACTGTGAGACTGTACAAGCAACAAATGAAAGGAAAATCCAATGAACAACTAGACCATCCTTTTAGGGAACAGCAGGCATTGCCAGCAAAAAAAAGTTTGTTCAGATGGTGCTAAATTCCATTTTTTATATGAGGTCAAATACACTTTTATCCTTCGAGAAAAACAGATTTTTTTTTTAATGCATTCCTGATACATATACTTCACATTCACCCACTATCATTCTGCACTGCAGAATTCAGAGAAACTCAAAATTCAGAGAAACATTTTTATTAGGGATTTCAGGATCTTTTTATGATTCAAGGACCTTCTCTGCAAGAGTACACACATTTAATATGTGATAAATCACTCTACAAGAGATAAGAGTGACCCCACCACTATGATGTCAGTCACAGACCCTGGTCATGGTCATAACAAAGAGTAATTTCTTAAGAGTTAATATGTCCTCATTATTTCTGGCTGCAGTTTATGCACCAGGGGGATCTTCTCAATGAGGGGCATATAAGAGGGATGTTAATAAGAGGCTGAAGGGTCTTTCTCAAAATACTTGCCTGAAATCAGACCATTTTGAAATCAGAATTCTGGTCCTATGTCATCAACACACATCTTCACAAGAATGCTTCGTGTTAACAAATGTTGGCAATTTACTGCAGCCTCAGCTTCGAAAGATGATTATTTTTATTTGGAAACAGCTGGAGTGGAATCTGGTTTGGACCAACCCATTGCAGGATTGGGTTCACCTCCAATCCAGCAGCTGCCAGACAGGAGAGGAGGAACTGCTGAGAGGGAGGCACGGAGGTGTGCAGCACATGATCATCTCCTGACTCCTTCTCCCAGCCAAATGGAGAAGGCTAACTTTGAAGGAGCAGACTTTTTGTTTAAGAAATGATAAAGAAAAGGCAATCAAGCTTAAAGAGAAGAAACCTTTACAATCACATCCTGGTTTTCACTCACATTTCCTAGTAAAGCATACAACAAAGAGCAGATCACTCTTCCAAGAAGGACCGCTGTAGGGAGTGGAGCAATAAAGGAGCTGGCATGGTAAAAGGTGGACTGGATGCATTTATAGCATACTGAAGTTTATTTTAGCAGCTTAATGCAAATTTCTGTCCCTTATGGTACTTAGACAAACTTTACTAGGAAGATATGAAGCATAACTGAGCTCCAGCTGCTGCTAGAAGAAACAAAATTTGTTACTACAGGAAATGCAAGTACAAGAATGAAAAACAAAGAACAATTTTATTCATTTTTTCCAAAATAATAGCATTAAGGTATTTTATAAACTTACTATAGCAAGACATCTCACATTCTGAAATTTCTTCAACTTTGGAACAGCGTTGCAAAAACTTGCAGATATTTCCTAATCTTATAAATACTTGCTGAATAACATGCTTTGACCTTATTTACAGAGTATCATACAATCCTGTTGACTCCCTTAATAGATATCTATTTCTACAGAAGCTTCTTCCAAATTGAGAGGAGAGAATGACCTCACCCAGCAGTATTAAAAACTGGGATCTGAATGTAATATATTTTATACTTAGATTAATTCTTAAAAAGGCCCATCTGGCTGTGTTAATTAGCTAATCACACACCTGCTCTGTTTAGGTTTCAAGCTGGAAGTCAGTAAACATGACGAGTGTTAAATTCAGCTGGCAATGCTGCTGAAATACAAGGACAGTCCTGTGTGAGCAGCAGTTCTTCAACAGGGGCTTGTCTGAGGCTGTAACATTGCTTCCACTAGCAAATTTGGGTGGCCGGGGTAATACACAACAAAAGAAATCAAACTGCAACAGAAATATCTGGAAATTAGACTTTCAAATATCTTATCTTATAAACTGTTGATATCAGTTTCTAGGGGCAGGGGTATATCTATGTTTTAATATACAGTATCTTAGTTATGTCTGAGACTGTAACTAACTGGAAGGAGGATTTTCTTTGCTTTTTTCCCCTCTTTTTTGTGAGAGGTGATTTTTCAGACATGACAGTTTGTCAGCTTCGAGTCAAAGACAAATTCCTATAAATTCACACTTAAAAAAAGAAAAATCATCAAAACTCCCCTGTTCTTTCTAGTGCAACAGTCAGAAAACCAACATAGCACACCTTATTGCTAGATCAGGTCTCTGAGTATCTGCAAATAGGAATATGAGACATTGCTTCCTTTCCCTCAGTTTAGTGGGACTTCTCAAACAATTCCAAAAATCATACTGCTATTCAAGTGGGAAAAGAATTCCAAAGCCTTATCAAATCCTTATTCCTCTTTATTGAAAGGTAGTAACTGCAATGTATATTATTGTACTGAATCATATTGACCCTTGTGGTACCTAGACACGTGGAATTGCCTATTTGGCTTAGTTTTATGATTTCTGGTCAATCTACCAAAAAAACCCAAAACAAAACAAGCCAAAAAAAAACCCAACCAAACAACCAAANAACCAACCCCCAAAAACAACCAACAAAAAAAACCCCCAAACAAACAAACAAACCAAGCAACTAAAAACCACCCAACAACTTTCTAGGGGCAAATATTCAAAAAATGAAAGAATTTGGAATGGACTCACTATAAACAAATAATAAATTAAACACAAATTTCTTAGATTGAAGAGTACTATAAAGCAGGTGAGGGGCTCTTCATGCATACTTTCTGCTCCTTACTTTAGAATAAAAACTACTTTTAAAATGAATAGTCTAGTGAAACAACTAAAAAAATCCTTGCAGCAAACTTTTATTTTCATTTTTTTTTATACTCACCAACAGAGTTTCATGACCATTTTCAAAATAAAATATTTCAGGAAGGTAGTTTTTTTGTGTGTTTGTTGCAATTTTCTACAAAAACATGTTCTAAAGCATAGCTGAAGCTTGCTGGTATTCACCAGCAAATTAAGCAACCTTGTAAATGTAAAACACTGTAATAAAGAAGATCTTTAGTATAAAGGTGCTTGTTACCATAGGATTTCACTTGAAACATGAGGAAATTTAAGCCTTCTCCTCTTCATTAGATTTGAAAAGCATATTGCTTTTCAAATGGATCTGCAGATGGGTGCACCACCAGTAAAAATCCCTGCCTGGAGCTGCTAAGAAAGACAAGCAAAGTGTCAGAAAGATTTTATTAATTTCTTACTCTTGGATGAGTAAGAGGCATTTCAAGTGTTGAAGTAGAGTAGCCATTAAGATTACACTTGAGACATGATTAATTTTTCCCCTTGCTGTCACCTGTGCTAGTCTGTCACCTTACCCTCTGACCTGTTTCTATTCTCATTTCCTCAGCACTCTGTGGACCAAATTTGTATTGGTGACATCAGTGATGCTGAGATCAGAAATTGGCTCCTTGCCTCTATTTTTTCCTTGCCTTCCCTTTAATTTGCCTTTCCCTGTGCTTCTCTTCAAAGATGCTTTGCTGCAGCTCTCAGTGCTTTGCAGGTATCCTTGACTACAGCTGACATTCCCATTCTCTGGCCAGCTGGAGCAGGTCTGGATGTAATCCAGATCTAAAGCAGGTGGCTAATCAGCAAACGAGCAACTTGTTGGCACACAACAGAAGTGACTCAGTCACTACTGGCTCCCCTCTTTTCAGTCTTAAATTTGGCCAAAAAGTAGTTGTGGGCGATGGATCTTGAAGAAAGTGGATTGTGAATCATATTGCAAAAAAAAAAACCCAAAAAACCCCCCCACCCAAACTCAACAAGCACAAAATGGCTCTTTTGGAACTGAACAGTCACAGACACTCAGCCAGCATCCACCTACAAGGCAAACCAGCAAGGCCCAGCACTGCAGAACACTCGCAATTTGCTTACTGAAGATGGCACCAAGATAACTTTGTAATGCAAAACTCTGCGATTGGATGGATAGCAGAACTTCTGTGGTATTAGAAAGAAAACTGCAAAGTATTTTAGCAAACCTTTAGAGATATTGATTGCACAATAATGTACCCGTTGCATGAGATTTGTAATATATAACCCATCTAGATTAGGTTCTAGGAGCAAACAAGGCTGCCATGTGCACAGTGATTTGCATATGTTTACAAAGCCCTGCTTGTACCTGAAATCAAAGTACAACCTCCTACAAACACTTCCACCTCATGAAGTTACTCAGCAAATTGTTTCGAGGTAAGATAAGTCTTGTTTTCTAAAGAATTTTTACTAAAGAGAACTCAAATTTAAAACTACAAGTATTTAACCTACCTGTCAAAATTCTTGTTGACCATGGTTGTTTTATGAAATACTTTAAAAATATCCCTCTCCTTCCCACCAAATAACACAAATTATTGAGCTGAAAGAGGAAATTCACTCTATCAACACAGATTTGACATCTTTGCCACCTAGATCATTGGATCAAGAGTTGACCTCTGTGCACTGTGCATATATCTGCCACTAATTTATTCTTTCTTTCAGGGAAATTGCATGCTGTCTTTGTGCTTTCAAAATGGGGATTGATTAACTTGCAAGAATTTAGGTGTCTGGCCAAATTACATTTTCAGCACAAGAATATTGTTCTCCATAGCAAAATTGCAGACATGAGGAAACATTGGAGGAGAAAATGCACCGCCATGGCATGCTGAGCTGGAAATTCTACCATCACATGTTAACGTGGCTCCATATGCCAGGAGTACACAGTAAGAAGGCCAGTGTAAGGCATCTGAACAGGAGCATCAATACAGTCTACTCAGTGTAGCTTCCAATGCAATTTAATGCAGCTTTCTAGGCCAAGGTACAAAAAAACCACGGTGAAAGCAGTATTTGCCATGACAAGAAAATATGGCAGCTATGAGCAGCACAGTTCTATAATGTCTTGGCAGCAATTCACTTGCTGTTATCTGAGTTAAAAATAATTTCCAAAGAGGGACAAACGCAGATCACACATGTATACTTTCAGAAACAAAGTAGGAAAGGTTCCATCTATGACATTTCAAGTCCCATCTGCACTAACATCTTTGCCAATTCTTGAAACCAATGCTTTTATTCTCAAGAGGGCCTCGGGCAAAGCCTAGCCATTAAATAAAAACTTTAATATAACTGCAGACCTCCATTCTTAAACTGATGTGCGGGTTGTGTGGTCTGTTGCACAGCTTGTAGGAACTATCACAATCACAGTCCTTTTAACAACGAATTTTCTACTCACCAGTGTCTAATAGCCAGGCTGTTTCCTGAATAAACTTACACAACAATGTAATCCTTGAAATGAATAAGCCATGCCTGCAAAAAAAAGCACTTTCATAATGACTGAAATTTGAGATCTCTGAAGGTGGATTGCCTTAACCCTCAATTCAGTCTCTCCACAATTGCAGAAGCATTAACACACTTGTTTCTTGAATTGGTATAACAGTCCTTTAACCATAACAAAAAGTAACAGCGTATATGAGCCATGGTAGCACGATAAAAATGCTACTTGTTTACAATCTCTACTAAGTCTTCTTTATACCTAAGATCATCCTCTAACCAACTGCAATCATAATTGCGTCTGTGTGAAGTTGCTTACACAGGGTGTTACAAGTACACCTATCAGATGAAATGAAGTATAGAAGTTAGTTTTGAAGTTATATGCTAGCCACCAGAAAAACCTGCAGCAGCCATAAGGAACTAACCACCAGGAACCTCCATTTCACATCCCATAAATGAGCTTTAACTTGGTTTGTTTCTTATTCCGTTATGACTTTTCTCTTACCTTTGCTTGTGCTTCCTCAGCTCCTCTCTCATGTAAGAGAAAAGTCATTTTTCCTCTAGGCAGACCATGTATTCCAGCTAGGAACACAGATCCAAGTAATCAGGTTTCATGTACAGTTAAAGGCAGATTTACAAAAAAACAAATTAACAAAAAAAAAAACAACGGGGACAAAACCCCCACAAAACAAATAAAAAACCCCGTCCACTCTAACCCACAGGAACTAGGTATAGGAAAGAGAATGGGCATGCAGAAGGAACAATATTTTGGGGGGATCCTACATTCTTCAAAGCAGCCAAAATTTTGCATGTTTAATAGGAAGGAAGGAATAGCAACGGATGCACCACTTATGCTGATAACGGAGTCTCATCTCTAGATTTGCCAGAGGAATACAGTTTCACACCCTGTCAATGTTATTCTCTGTGGATGCTGGCTATGTAGCAGTGAAACCCACAGTCTCCAGTGTATTTGGGTTATTCTTCAACAGTCCACAAGTTTTTGATAACTGGGCCGAAATGACAACTTGCTGCTATTGCCCTTACTCATGCATATGGTCCAACTCCTTTTTTAAAAAATTCTATCCTGTGACAAACACAGGTTTTGCAGGTCAATTTCCCAGGAAACAAGACCAGCTAGAAATGTGTCCAACTAGCCAATCACTTTCTAAGTGGACAATTTCTATTTAACTTTTGGGATGGTTTCTGAATTCTGAATTTAGCATGCTGTTAGTGCATTTAGGGTTAACCTTCCCGTTTGGATCTGCCCTGTGCAAGGATTTGTGCCACACCTTTGCTCTCAGGGGCTCTTCTGGAAAGTCCTCCCTCTGTGCAGTGGCTTCAGAAACAGACATGCCTGTGCAATCTCTATTCAGATTGCTCTGAACATAGCTCTTTCCTGTGTTCTAAAATGCAGCTTGTTCAGTCTCACAAGTGAAAAAAAAAGTAGCTTTTGGCCCTGGCAAAGTAGGAAGCAACTCAGAAAAGCAGACTACCTGCTTTATCTGGGATAAGACAGCAATAATCAGTTGTTTCAGCAACCTACACAACCTGAAGGGTCGGTTTTACTTCCTAGTTGCATAACCTTGGCTTCTGAGGAAAGAGTTAGAGGGATGCAAGGCAGCAGCAGAAGCAAACAGGATTAACAAAAGTACCAAGGTTTTTCCTTCTCCTGGTTGTCCTATGCCACAGCAGATGTAGCAAGCTGAGCCTCTTGCAAGTCCTCCTGAACAAGCAGGGCAATGGCTGACTATAGTGGGAGAGATGTGGGAAGAACTGCTGAAAGAGGGAAGAGACACCTCTTATCATGACTTCAAAACAATTTTCCTGTTGCAAGAACCATTATCGCCTCTTGCGCAAACAAGAGTATCTATGACAATAAATTTCAAGTAATGAATTAACAACAATGTCCCTAATTATAGAAATTCCCTTTCGGGGGCTGCTACACCTAATAATTTTCTAATGACAAAAAATAGCTTGGTTTATTACCAGTGGTGCAGGATAATGAATGTTTTGCCAGAGATTTCCATGTGTTTCCGACCTATTTCAGTCCTTACACAACTGCATCTCCAACCAAACCATTGCTAGCTTGGGGTTTGTCATTATATCCCTTACATCTAGTGCTATATTAGCTTATTTTTTGTAACTGATTACATTTGTTTCCTTGTCCCTGGGGTTTTCTTACACAGCACTACAGTACTGGTTTCCAGTTAACTTTTAAATGTCACTTTATTTGGTTACTGGGGGGGATGGTTGTCATTACTCTTCTCAGTCTGCTTGCATTTATTCACTCACAAATTTGTTTTCTTCCTTGTTAATCATTCTTAATGCATCCAGTCTTAGCAGAGGTTCAGTAGTTCACCAGCAGAATGCAGGTGCCCTGCAATTTTTTGAAAGACTCCTGAGAAAGTTTAATACAATTATGCATCTGTGCCGCTTACCAGTCTGTACACTCAGGAACCTAAATGTCATGAACTAAATGTACACTTACACCCAGGTTTATACCACACTGACAGCCTGCTTTGCTTGACAATTTGTTCACAATACTGGGTCTGGTGAGAAGGCAGATAGCAGTCGGGGCAAAAGGTGCACAGGCATTGTCCTTAATGTTATTGTTAGCACACATTAGAATGCATGAAGGCAATAGTGAGGCAGAGGGTCGTACCCCTGACACACTTAGAAAAATCCATTTGCCCTGCTAAATAGGAAGTAAATAAAATGGGCCAATAAATAATACATACATACAAGTACACACAAATGATTGACAAAATTATGAACATTATGGACAATATAATAATAATAACAACAACACGTCAACCTAGTTTCATCACCCAGAATATTTATATCTAGCCCTTTGTAGCTAAGGACTGTATGTTTACCTAGCTCATTGACTTCCCTGGAGTGGAATCACTCTGCTTTCCAAAACTTCTAATCTGAGATGACCCTGATGATTTAAATGCATCCCTTTACATTTATTGAAATTAGCAAGTGCACTAGAGCTAAACCCCTTTTAGACAAGCACCTCTCCAGTACAAAGCCACAGTTGCATGGTAGCTGATTTTCCTTGATATTTTCATCTTTTATCCTGAAAAAATGAACTCTGAGGTACTAAACATTTCCTTTCTTCCAGAAACTACTATGTTAAGATTTTGTTGCATCTTTCTCCTCATTGTCTAATATTAATACTCTTCAAGTACTCTTATGTCATTTAAGACACTTTGTAACACCTCTGCAACTAGGTAGGTAACAAGTGATGACAAAATTTTGCCAGATTCCCACTCTCTGCTGCAGGGATTAACCTGACAGCTACTTTGCTCTATTTTGTTATTGCTCTGAGCAAGACATTCTGCACAAATTTTACAGCGGAAAAAGTCCTCATTAATTTTGCAGAAGAGTTCCAGGTAGTTTCAGTAAGTTGTAAATTTTTGGAAATTCAGAATGGCTGGTTAAGTGCATGTGTTTTATACACTCTAGAGGAAGTGCAAGGAGGAAAACAATTTTTGTTTTGTGACAGTTGACAACAAATATTTGAAAACCATTGATAAGTCCTGTGTAACAGGCTTCTAACTCCTCTGAGTATCTTTTAATCAGAAATGGGTTATTTTAACACTGTTCAAAAGTAGCATCCAATTCTGCTTCCTTAGCTACAAAAAGCATTAAAAATAAAGTTTATGACCCTGCTAACAGTTTTTCATCAAAATATTCTGATTAATCTATATTTTAGGAAAAGGATTGAAAAACATGTGGCTAGATACATCTACATTTGAGACAGTTAGAGGCTTTCAGACTGATACAGGCTTTTAAAAATCCTTTAAAAAAATTTAAAAAATCCACCAGAACACAATGTTTTGATTGTGATAACAGTCTCACATACACTGTATTCCACCTGAGTATTAAAAAGTGCATGGCAAAGGATACAGGGCTCTGACTGATAAGCATTGCAGTAAACTGCTGCGGCAGTTACTAATTATTAATAACTAATGTTATTACACATTACTAACACACAGGCCATTCTGCCTTCTGCCAGCCAGAACAATGGAGTGTCCCACGAGGAAAAGTCTCTTCAGCAGGCTACATTTTCTCTTCCTGGAAAGTGCAGGGTGACTGTAAGGGTTTGGCTTAAGAAACAGTGCCATGCCCATACCTCAGCTATCACAGGTTAAACTGGAACAGCACCATCAAACTTAGACCCATTGGTAGCTCAGTCCTCACAAACATTTAAGAATCTAATGGGCCAACTCCAGGAACCTGTTTTATGATTCATAGGAGAGGAAGCCTACCCAAGGGGTAGTGTCCTATTAAAATATTTTATTTCAAACTACTAACGTTTCTGTGAGAGTTCTAATTAGAGAAGCACTGTTGGAACCTAGTAGAACCTTGAAGAGATTAGTAATTTTTCAAAGCAAAACTGGTGAGAATAATCTGTGCTGAGCCTCACAACTTCATCTACTGACAGACTTTTTTTTCTGCATTTATACCTAAGTTTCTAAAAGTATAAAGAATTTCCAAGGTATGAAAACAGTATGTAGTTACAGCAGTTCTGAGAACTTTCTTTGCCAGAGGCTATCTATCTCCTAGGTGTCTCAGCTAACTTACCATTTATTGCAAAAAACAAACTGGACAGTAAGTATTATTGTCACTATCCTACCCAGAGCTGTCAAGCATATGATTAACTCCAGTTAACTCAAGTACATTTCACAGCTAAACATCATGTATTAAAACAATGCTTTGTAACTTTGTTAAGTTTAGTACGTACAGGTTAAACATGAACAGGATGGAAAACAGCCTCTAGCTCTCAGACAGCAGGCAAAGTTGCTGCAACAATGAACACAAAACTCTTGCAAGCTAAGTAGTAGAATTTATATGCAATAAAGTAGGAAACGTAAAAAGGCTGAACAACTCATCGGGATTTCTAAAAGGAACACAGATATCTTCTTAACACAGAAATGTTTCTGACTGAACTAGACTGTGAAGTTACAATTTTTTCACAATTATTAACCCCTTGTATGATATCCTGTTTATGACTGGATTTTTTTTTTCTGGAATCACCTGTTGTGTTGGATTAAAAGTTGCCTTAACCTATCACATTTCTTGTGAAGAATGAAGTTGTCTGTAGCATGCCAAAAACACAGCCTGAATCAGTGTTACTTTGCTAAAATGCAATGGCTTGGCTTGTATCACAGGATGATAGAATGGCCTGGGTTGAAATGAGCCTTAAAAATGATCTACCTCCAACTCCTGCCATGGGCAGCACCACCTTTCACTATACTAGGTTGCTTAGAGTTCCATCCAGTTGCCTGTGGACAACTACTGTGGACAACCTGTTCTAATGCCTCACTACCCTCACAAGAAAGAATTTCTGCCTAGTGTCTAATCTAAACCTCCTGTCTTTCAGTTGGAAACCATTCCCCCTTATCCTGTCACTATCTGGCTTTGTAAAAAGTCTCTCTACACCTTCCTTGCAGACTCCATTCAGGTACTGGAAGGCTGCATTGTGGTCACTTCAAAGCCACCTCTTCTCCAGGCTTAACTAACCCAATTCTCTCACCCCTTCCTAACAGGACAGGTGCTCCATCCCTCTATTATTGTGGAGTCCTCCTCTGGACTCAATCCAACAGTTCCATGTCCTTCCTGTGCTGGGAGCCCAGAGCTGGATGCAGTGGGGTCTGAGCAGAGCAGAGGGGCAGAATCCCCTCCCTGGCCCTGCTGCCCAAACTGCTCTGGATGCAGCCCAGGACACGTTTGGCTCTCTGGGCTGTCAGTGCCCCCGGCTGGGTCATGTCCAGCACAAACAATTCACCTTAGCAGTCAAAATGAACCAGATTTACCTGAATCTCTGTGTTAAAAGTGGTAATATAAATTGCTGTGCCAGCAGATCGCTAGAAGCAGTGACCAATGCAAACAATAGTTGCAGAAAGCTGACATCTACTTCTTGCATTAGCACTACTGAATGGCCTGTCATGATGAAGGATTTATTTTGGCTTCAAGATCAGTTGTTCACAGCTAAACAGAACCAAACAACTTTTATATCTTAGCCAGTGTGAACACTAAATTAGAAGAAGTATGCATATTGACAAGACCAGCTGAAAACGAAACTCTATGTCTTAAATTGCATACCTTCCTTCTTGAGCAGGTTTATTTCATGCCCATGCACCTGATTTAGAAAGGAAGAAGTATAAATAGAAAATAAAAATATCTCCAGAGTCCTACTTACCTACAGCAGTTAGCAATGAGCTCATAGGGGAGCACAGACAGAACACCCTCAAGGCTTTATTTTGTCATTACTCTGCAAGCTGAGTAGCAGCAGAGTTGGCTCCAATTTATCCAGGTGTTTGATAGTCTCTAGAAAATCTTACTCATCCCAGATCTGCTATTTGCCTTTGGTACTCTGATCAAATTGTGTAACTGAGCAGATAGCAGTCACTCACCTGGGAAAACTCTGTCAGGGTACACAACAAAATTGTCCTTGCTCACTGAGAACATATTTAACAAAATACTAAAACGATTCCCTCTTAGTAGACCATTTCCGTCCCCATTTTACTGTTGCTTTTCCTTGTCACCATGCTCACCAGGTTAATTTTTGATAAAATACATTTTTGAGATAAGAGGCCTAATGAGACATCCCAGGACTTGTCTCAAATATTACACATTTAGGCAGGAGAGAATCTTAAAATATTCTGCTACTTCATGGAGTGCACTGATTTATAAAATTTACCAGTATGTTCTAATTGAATTCAGTTATTGTATTATATGAAAACAGATACCTGGCTAAGAAGTGGCACACATATTCTACTGCTCAAGAACTAAAAAAATCCAACTGATATAACCTGTGCCTTGCTTGCGGATTCACAATCTCGTAATCTGAAAACTAACCACATATGAAATAGGACCCAGAAAAATATAGTGAAAACAAACAGAAAAATCTCTACATTTTCTCTTCAGAGAATGAGAATTAGAGTTTCTTTTTCTGGCTGTGTCATTTAATTTTTTTTCCCTGGTTGTCAGGACAAGAATATCCCCTTTCATATGATGAAGTTAAGTATGACAAAACCCACATATTTAGGGAGGATGAAAGTCATGTTAACAGCAGTTAGAAAATTTTTGGCAAATTCAGCTTTACTTAGATTCCACTGTCTTAAACATGCTTGCATCTGGGTAAAACCAAAGTCCGAAGCTGAAGAAGATGAGAAAGTAGTCATAATTGGTTCTCAAACATTGTTTAAACAGTGAGCAGTAGCTTATAAAAGTATTTTTTACGTAGAGTAATTCCACCTTGTAGTCACTCTGCATAATGTTGGCATAAAGAGCACTTATGAAGAAAAAAAAAAGGCGTGGAAGAAAGCACAAAGCAAATGAAAAAAAATAGGTAACTGTAAAATAAGGGAAAAGTGCAAAGATAAACACTTGTGAGGAAAAAAGAGAGGAATGCAACTCAAATTTTATTGGAGGAAAAGTGAAGGAGAAAAAAACAAGTTATGGGAAATTCTACTAATTGAAAAGTCCTAAGATTTTCCTGGTGTGTAGCTGTGATTTATACAGAATGTTCAGAGCAAGTCATATTTTTCAAAGGCCCACAATATTCACTGCCTAAACAGATTTCCTTTCTAACCTAACAGAATATTCCAAATTAGAGGATATATTACACATATGTATATATGCCATTCTTTGAATTGTGGCTTGACTTTAGTCTTATTTGAAGAAAAAACCCATTGTGCTCCATACTTGTTTTTCTCTTGGACTAAACTGAATCACCATAGTGTTTGTAATCATACAGCAAAAAAAATTATTTTTCCCAATTTAGTACAAAGTTCTAGTTTTCTTTATGTATTCTGACACTCCCCTGTAATTAACATGACTTTAAAAAGGGACACCAGAATAAGTTAATACTGATAGATTTTACTTGCATCTCGTACTTAAGCAGCAATGTTTAAGAATGTTTAAAGATGGGTAAATTCACATTTGCCATAGGAGCACTATTAAACACAGGAAGAACAGCAAAATGGATTCTCCAAGAAATCAGGCTTCAGTTCAGAATTCTGGGTTTGCTCCACTGAACAAAAGATGTTTGACCACTTCCAGCAGGCTGTGTAACAGGCCAGGAAGAGCCAGAACTAGAAAACAAATCATCTTACTACAGGCACAGAAGAAGATGATGGGACGCCAGAACAGCAACAGGTCAACACCCTGGAATGAATGCTTAATAACTGGAGACACTTCAGAGTACCAGAGAAATCCACTCTGGGCATGGTTATCTTCAACAGTCTTTTAAATTGCTTCACTAATGAGTATGTTTACAAAATCTGCAGTTGACACAAAGCTAGAGGGATTTGGTGAGCACCCTAGAAGAGAGGATTAGAACTGAAATGGATGTTGAGAAATTGCAGAGACTCAGAAACCATTAAGATAAAATTCAAAAAAATCAAGTGCAGAGTGTTATTCTTGTAAAAACATACACACAAAGCTGGGACTATTTTCTTGGGAAGTACAATGGCAGCCTAAAAAGAACAAAAGCAGAAAGAGATAACACAGTGTGCTTCTCCTCTCCTGTAGAATATTATATCAAACCAAACTCCAGAACTTTAGAGACTTCATAATAGGAACAGTAACACATTATCTCTGCAAGCCAGCTCACCTTCTTTACACACCAGCTTTATTCAGAAACATATGCAGAAAGGCTCCTTCGACTGAGGATTGTTATTACACTCTACTTAGCCTTGAAAAGATCTCACTTGAATATTGTCTTTTTAACATCACACTCGCAAAAACACCTTGAGAGTTTAGACCAAATGATGCTACTTTGACTCAGGCTCTATCTTTTAAATCTGTGAATAGAGATGGATGAGCATGTCTCCAGGAAAAAAAGGCTAAGTGGAAAGGGGCACGAGTACCAAGCACATTCATAAAAGTAGTATTTGAATGTAAGTTTTACTTTTAAATTAAATAGTAATTAACTTTTCCCCAAGAGAAAGAAAAGCCTGAACCAGCTCCAGTTGACTTTGCTCTTAATCATAACAGGCTGAGCTACACTCTACATACAATGAAGGCACAGTTGGCTCAGTGATATTAAATGCTGAGAACAACAGATGGTAAAAGAGTGACCTTCCCTCCAGGATTCACCTATTTCAGGGAAAGTATTGTTCCCCTTTAACAGGGGGAACAGGAGAAGACCACTGGACATCACCAGCCACCTTGCTGAGTGTCTTGGTTTAGAAAGACAGGTATCTGCCAGGGAAACTGGGGTTCCCCTTAGAATAGAGGATGTAAACCCCTCACCCCCCGCCAAGTTCTAATTTTGCAATTAATGGCTCTCAGGCAACGATTTGGGAGTAGGAATAACAGCTTTTTACTAAGAATATAAGAATACAAATGTGGTAGAAAAGAAAAAGGAAACAAAACAAAACAAAACCACCCCACCAAACCAGCAAACCAACAAACAACAATTTTGAAAAGTCCTGACAGGGTCAAAGCTACAACCTTGTTAGTCAGGGTGTGGAAAGCAGTCCAAAAGTGAGTCCTCCTGGAATGGCAGGTACAGCTCCGCTGAGGCAGAAAATGATCCAGTAGCAGAAAAGAAAGGGGTCCTGAGGTGGTGAGATGGGTCCAGCCTTCCTCCCGTAATCGGATGAAGCAAGACACTGTGCTGGTTTAAAGTCCCAGCTTTATCCAGGTGAGAATGGCTGGCTCCTCCCACGGGGTGGAGCATCACACAATAGGTACGCTAGGGGCTTGGGAAGACTGTTAATGGGCCATTATGGAGAAAGATAAGAACAATGCTCTACCTGATACTGACCGTTGGCCCATTATCAAAAGGCACCCACCCCCAACTGTTTTTCAGCAGATGAAATTGAATAGACTATAACCCAGGACACTGAGGCAGGATCCCCTAGGGCATGGCAGTCAGAACTCTGTCTAGACTGCTTTTGAGTACTCCAAGGAAGGAGACTCCACAACAGCTCTGGGCAGCCTGCTTCAGTGCTCAATTAGTAGAGAATTTATCCCTCATCTTGAGGTGGATGTCTCTAAAATTCCAGTTTCTGCCCATTACTCATTATTGCTAAGAAGAATTTGGCTCCATCCTCATGACGTCCACCCAACAGATACTTACACATATTGATGTGAACTTCTCTCAGTCTTCTCTTCTTCAGACTGAACAGGCTCTGTCCCTCAGCCTTTTTGCATAACTGGGACGTTCCAGCCCCCATCTATGCTGCTCTCCACTGGACATGCTCCAGGAGCTACATGCCTCTCTTGTCCTGAGGAGTCCAAAACAGGACATTGTTCAGTTTCAGACAGCTCCTGTCTGCTCACCCCTTCAACCTGTTGAAGCCCTTCAGAAGGGTTACACAGCTCCCTGGGGTATCAGCCACTCCTTCCAGCTTTGCTTTGCCAGTGAACTTGCTGAGGAGGCATCTGCCCCTTCATCCAAGTCACTGACGAACAAGTTAAACAATAGTGGACCAGTACTGAACCCTTGGGGATACACTAGAGACAGGCCTCCAATGAGACCCTGTGCCAGTGATTAAAACCCTCGGAGATGTGCTGTTCAAGCTCAGGAAATATGGGCTGGATGAGTGGACAGTGAGGCCGCAGTGAGAACTGGCCCCTCACTGTCCACTCATCCATCTCACACTTCCTGACCTTGCCTGCGAGAACAAGACCAGAGGAAGTGTCAAAACCCTTGATCCAGGTAAATATCCATAACTCCTCCCTCTCATCCACCCAGGCCTCAGCATAGAGGGCAATCAGGTCAGTTAAGCATGCTGTCTACTCTTCACCATCTTTCTGTGTGGAGCTAGTCTCCAGGATGAAACACCTCATTACCTTTCCAGGGATTAAGATGAGAGTGGCTGGCCTGTAGCTCCCTGGGATCTCCTCCTTGCTCCCTTTGAAGACCAGGGTGGTATTTGCTCTTCTCCAGCATTGTGGCACCTCTCCTGACTGCCACGACCTCTCAAAGATCTGAGAGGGGCCAAGCAATCTTGTCTGCTAGTTCCTTCAGCAGTGAGAGGAGTGAGCGAACCCATCAGAGCCCATGAACTTGTGGACAGCAAGTTCACTTCTTTATGATTTCCCTAAACACATTAATGAACATTTTTCTCCTGTTTTGGTTTTTTATGCAGATTATGCAGAAGCCTGAGCATAAAGCCATCTTCTTGGAATGTTCTAGCTTTAGCTCTTTTTCACTGGCCAGCCAGGCCTAAAGCAGCTGGATCCTGCAAAGAACTGGCTGAAATCCTAAAAAAAACCCCCTTTTCTGCTATTCTGTTGCAGTGAGTGTAATTGTCTCAGGCAGACAATTCACAGCAAACACAGAAATAGCACCACTAACTGTTACAGCAGGGGTTTCAAGGTGGCAATGGTGAGGTTGCTGTAAACATCTGCAACTCCCTGGCGGCAATGACCTCCTTTTGGTAGAAGTGTCCCTGCAAGAGTACCACTGATACATCAGTTTCTAAACAGACTTATTATGCTGGTATCATTCTTCACACAGAGAAGCTTTAGTTCTACAACAACATATCTAGCTGGTGAAAGATATACCTCTTTTTGTAGTGGCACCTTATCTAGTTTGAAAATTGCACATGCCATTTTACCATTAAGGGCCTCATCCAAAACATTAATTGAAGTTAAGAGCCTTCATCTTTTCTTCCTTTTTCTATGTTAGATAAATTAATTGGGGGAAAACAAATGTATCCTATAACGTGTGATTTTTCATCATGTTTGCATATTCATTATTGCACAAAGCTTCAGCTACTTGAATCTCATATAGGGAAGACTTACTGACCCTTCCAATTAAGGTTTTCATATCAGGCATTCATAACATGCCTCCCTTGACAAAAAAAAAAAACCTTATCCCATTCCCTCAGTATAGTTTACAATGAGATTCAATGGTACTTCATCAAAACACAAAAAGAAAAAGCTTTCAAACTGACACTAGCAACAGGAACATTCACACTCTCGCAAAATGAAATCAGCTGCTGCAACCTTCCCAAATAAATATAATCATTAACTAAATATAGCTGCATCTATGCCAGAGTCAAGAGACTTTATTCTTTTGCCTAGAAGATTAACTTTTTATTTCTTTTTTCTTCACTGTATGCTTTCTAACAAAAAGAATGGCTTGACCTCATTTAGAATAGGCTTGAGTGTTGCTGGATCCAGCAAACAGTTGAGCTGTCTTGAAAGAAAGCTTCCCCTCCATTATTTAATGTTTGTTTTCTCTTCTGCAGAAAGAAAAGGCAAACGGTCTTCAGATTTACGCTGGGGAATGAAGGAAGAAAAACAAACCACAAATGCAAATGACTGCCTAATGACAGTTTCAGTATTAAGAAAAGGATATTAAGAAAAAAAAAAAAGAGAAGATAATAAAAAAAGATCTCTTTGCCCCTTTCATTTCCATCAGCATAATTTTCCAAGAATGTTAACTACATTCTTTTATCTCTTAGACACCAGTTTGCAGCTTAAGACAACGGTAAAAACAAAGCTATAAATTACAAGTGGATCAAAAGATTTACATAATGACCTAAGTTACTTTGCATATCAAGATTTGAATGATTCAGTTTCTTTGATTTTGTTCCCAAGTAAATATTCTTCACTGACAGCGGTGAACTGAAAATACAGCCTTCTAAAATTTTTACTTTATTTAGTGTTGTCCAGTTAGCACTGATTCTTACACACTCATCTTTTGGCATTTTGGTCATTTGCACAAAAAATAAGATTAAGCTAACAGTTAAGCTGGAAAACCACAGGAACAGTAGTAATTAACATCGTATTAACCAGCATGGCAAATCGGGGATTCGAACAATAAAGGGAACTCTAAGTTAAACACCACGTAAACAACACCTGTCACTTCAACACCACACGATGCATTTGGTGCTTCCAGCACTGCTTCAGTTCTCTAACTTCTCCACCTGAGCAGAGCAGAGGAACTTCACCTAAACTCGGCCACATGAGCCTCTGTAGTAGCTCCTGATTTTACTTAGGTTCCTACGAACATTTTTACTCCACAGTACAAAGCGAAATTTTGCATTCAGAATGGCAAATACCGCCCATGTGACATGACCTTAAAAACCGTAATTGCTTGTAACCCCAAGTACGGTAGTGTGGCTGTATTTTTTTTTATTTTTATCTCTACAACCCGCGTTCAAGAAAAAAAAACCAACAAAGCCTCAGACAGGCGGGCCCATTATTTTAATGATGTACTTAGTCGCCTGTTACACGAACAGGTATATAACCTGTACAAAAAACATGAGAGCTCTGCAGTCCCTGTAAACCAGATAAACCACCTAAAGCATTAAAAGAAAAAAGAAAAAAGCCCACCAAAACAACAAGCACTCAAAACCCGGCACCAGCATACGGAGCTGGAAACCGTACTTCCAAAGCAACTTTAAAAAACCTATTCAAACGGAAGCAAGCAAAACGGAACAAACACAACTGCACTATTTCCCCTCCGAATCCCGCAGAAACAGGAGCTCCACCGCGGTTCGTCACCGGGGCTCGTTCTCTCCGCCGAAGCCTCGGCAGCCGCCTCGGCCCTGCACCGTGAGGGGCTGCGGGCAGCCCGGGCACCGCCGCCGGAGCCGGAACCCGCCTGAGGCCGGTTCCGCTGGAATGTTGTCAGCAGCCTGCTCTCGTTCACGACAGCACCCTCTGCAACCCGAGAGAGTGGACGGGGTCCAAGTTTCCCCCCCTCCACACGTTTGTTGTTTTCTTTAAAGGGAGGGAGACACCCGCCCTGGGCGCGCACACACACACGCAGACACACTCCAACAGCCACACACAGCTGATCCCAGGCCCGTCAGGCTGGCTCCTCCCCACCCCTCCAGCGGGGCAGAGGCACGGCGCAGTTCCAGCACCTTCTTCACCTCTTCCCCAAACTAATCCCGCGAGTGCCGCCCGCGCCCTGCTGCCGCCTTCGTAGGGCAAGCGGTCCAGCCCCTCTCTCCCCGCGGCAGAGGGGAGCTGGGAGGGGCGCAGGAGCGCGGCGGCGGCGGCACCCCAGGAGCGCGAGGAGCGCAAGCCGCCCGCCGCCGCGAGAGCGGAGCGCTCGCCCTGCGCGCGGCGCCGCGGAGAGCAGCGCACCCCGCCCCGCGCGCGCCTGCACACCTCCGCTCCCCCCCACCCCGGCCTCCCGCATGAGCGACAGCTGCCCGGACCAATAGCACCGCTCCTTCTACGCAAGGAGGCGGGCACTCCCTGCGCGGCGGACCAATGGTGACAGCGCTGCCTGAGCGGTGGCGTCCGCGAAGGGGGGGCCGGAGGAGGGGCAG
This sequence comes from Cyanoderma ruficeps, assembly GCA_008694505.1. Classification (NCBI taxonomy): domain Eukaryota; kingdom Metazoa; phylum Chordata; class Aves; order Passeriformes; family Timaliidae; genus Cyanoderma; species Cyanoderma ruficeps. The sequence goes on from VZDJ01000135.1 coordinate 3,567,012, forward strand.
GAGTTTAGGAATAGGAGGGAATGGCTGTCATCAATGAAGTCATGTTCGTAATCTAGTCCCTCGCTCCGGTTCTGGTCTCGGGTGACTCACTGACGGGGGAGAGGAGCGACAGTCAGCACGGCGCTCCGCCCGGGCGGAAGGTAAATACAACTTGCAACTCGGTCCAACCCCGCCAGCTCCCCGTGCCCGGCACGGTCCTTTATTGTCAGCGGCTGTGTCGGCTCGCACCGTGCCCACCTTCCCTCTCCGCACCGCTCCCCTTCCCCGCGCACGGCCCCGCCGGTCCCAGCCGCCGCCGTGCCACCTGCTTCCTCTCCCCACCTTCCCCGGCGCCCGGCCCTCCCGAATATTTATATCCCCCAGTGGGTGGAGAGAAGAAAGTTTTTGATCCGGTATCGTTCTGGAATAATCACGATGCGGATCTCCGGAGTGGGAGCGACAGAACCCCCACGGAGTCGCCGGTGGCTGACTCGTGAGTCAGCGGCACTCTCGGTCTTGCCGCCCAGCGAGCGTGTCACGGGCTGCGGGCGAAGCGGCTACGGTGGAAATAGATCCTTGGCGAGCGACAGCCCATACGGACGGGCCGTGGGCGGCTCCGCAGCAGCTGCCGGGGGTCGCAGGGTGAAGTTCAGGGTGTCCGGAGGCAGCGGAGCGCGGTGCGGCGGGGCTGTTTCTCCGCCGTGGCACACGCTGGCGCAGACCCAGCCGAGCGAGGGGAAGTGGGGAGGCATGGGGAGGGAGGAACATGGTGCATGGAGGAGCGGTCTCGCCTGCGAGGAGAGTAGCGGCATTCCCCGGCAGAGCCAGGGAGGCCATGATCCGGATCATCTCGCTGCCTGCCTGTCACAAACATTCCACACACACCGGGGACGGGGGGGAAGAAGCGGGGGCTGGGACGTTAGCCTAACAGGACTGCGGCTCCTGTTGCTTTTGGGTCTCTTGTTTTTAACTGTGCAGTCACTCCTGCTGTAAAGGTGTCGCGGTTTACTTCCCAAAATAGCTCGCATGTCGTCGTACCCTTCCCGTTTTCCCTGCAGAAATTCGCCCCCCTCCTCCTCCCCACCTCCCAGCAGAGTAGCACAAAACATGCGCTTACAATTTTGGAATCGCCTGCCAAGCAAAAAAGCGTTTTATTTCCGGTGTGCGCGGAAATTTATTTTTTTTTAACCCGGCCGGGCGGGAGCGAGGATGCAAACGCGCGCGGATGCTCAGGTAGCTGCGGCTCGCCTGCCCCTCTGTCGAGAGAGGGGACGGCGGTGTTTGGCACCTGGAAAAGTTCTGTGCCCAGCCGGAGGCGGGGGTGGGCGGCAGAGCGCTGCTGCAGCCAGCTGCCGGGCGGGGCCGGAGGGCAGCGGAGCCCGTCCCCGGGCCGCTGCGGGGCAGAGGCGGGAGGCGGCGGCGGCGGGGAAGAGGATAGGGAGTGTGGGTGGCCTTTCTCATCCCTCCGCCCGTGCAAGCGGCGGCGGATCAGGAAGTCACCGCCGCCGCACACAGGCGCACAGACATGTTTGGTCGGTGTGACATGGTGGCGGAGGGAAGGAGAGGCGGGGAGACGGGCCCAGCCCAGTCCTGAGGCATGACCCGGCTGCTCGCCCGGCCGCCCGCCCGCTCGCCTGCGGCCGAGGTACGGGGCCGTGCGCGGGCAGCGCCGTCAGCAGCGCACCCGCTGCTTCATGGAGGGGCGGGGGCAGGCGGCAGCGGGGCCGCATTTCCAGGCAGGGACGTTTTACAGCCTGTCGGCCAGGGGAGAAAACTTTCCAGAAAGGCTGGGAGGGGAAAACAGGGCCCTGCTGGTTGTGCGCGCCCGCCCCGGCGCCTTGGCGGGGGAGGCGGCGGGCGGCCCGGCGCCGAGGCCTGCGCGCCGCCCGTCCTGCAGGGCCCGAGCACCCGAGGGCAGAGCGGCGGGGCTGCCGCGGAGGGACGGACGGAGGGAGGGAGGGAAGGAGCGGCCGCCCTTGCCCCGCCGCCTCCCCGGGGCTCCCGGGTGGCGGGTCCTCCGCCCGGCTCTTGTTGTGTCCGCGGTGCGTGCAGAAATGGAGTTTCGTACGTTGTCTCCTCCCCTCTTAAATTTATAATGGTGGAGCATGCAAACTGCGCACGGCTGGAAAAGTTACGGTTCTTCTGAACTCGGTCTGAAGTTACAGTTCGACGATTGGCTTAGGTTGTTTTTTGTTTTGTTTCTGGGTTTTTTGTTTTGTTTTGTTTTTTTTGGTGGGTTGGGGTTTTTTTTGGGGGGNTCAAGTAAAGGGAGTGTAGAAGTGTCTGCAGATTACATGCATCGTACCGAATTGGTTTTTTTCTTGGTGTCTGCTTCTACAGCTTGATACTCAGGCTTGCCGAACTTTACGTTAACGCTGTTATTTTTAGGATGTATTTTATGAATATTTATGTGAGTGTGAATATACAAGTAAATAACCAGCTGAAGAATTGAAGATAAAAAGTAGTTGCCGATTTTTCGGTTTTTTGTTTGGTCGGGTTTTTTACCGCTCTAAGTATTCTCTATGCTCTCAGTGAAGAATTGATCTGGGGTCTGTGACACTTGGCGTTGTTCCGTTTGCATTCTCTCCTGCTTTGCTTTAACTTTCTGAAGTGTTAAGTGGTTTTAACCACAGCCCCTAAGACCCAAACGATAAACACCGTGCCAGGGTTTAATTCTTTTGGTAGTGTACCAGTTGGTAGTATACCAGTATTACTTGTTCGGGGTGGGGCAGTCTCCTCTGTGTAAGTTACTATTGTTGTGCAAATACAGGCACACTTTCTCTTTGGGAACCTAATTGCCCTATTATTGTCTCTGACTTTGTTTCTTTTGTCCTTTTGTGATTCTAAGGAAAAAAAAAAAGTAGTGTACCAGAAGGATAGGCTTGCCTCAAGGCAGGTTTTTATATATATNATATATATGTGTGTGTGTGTGTGTATATATATATATGTATATATGTATGTACGTATATGTATCAGTAATAGAAAGCAAAAAGACTGTATGGATAGTGAGCTTTTAAAATTTAGAGTGGATCATACAACGTACATGGACTTTCCAGAGGTGAGGGTAGGTAAATCTTCATTAAAAACATTATTTCTCTCATGAGTTATGTTTCAGCTGTAAGACTGGTATTTCTGTGGTGTTGCATCGAACATGTGCCAAAAGAGTGTGTTCAAAGCAGTTTTAGATCTTTTCTTTTGTTCATTTCTGAAGTAGTCTATGAACGTTTCTTGTCAAGTTTGAAAAGTGCTTTCACCAACACCTGAGGCTTGAAATTTGACAAAAGAAAAAGGTCCTTCAGCTGGCATACTTTCATTACATATATTTGTGACAAAAGTGTGTTTGAAATTACTATCTCCGGATATATTTTTCTCAGTTTTTGTTGGACTTCCGAACAGAAGGTCAGAATGTGCACTGTAGCAACTTAAAAAATATCAACTCTACTGGTTTTTGTCATCCTAGTGAGGATGTGAACCTAATATTGCTGTGAGCTACAAGTGATCCTTTTCAGAAGGAAACTTCACATTCTTTGTATGATTTAGAACATTTTTGCAAAGTACTCATTGAAATGTCCATTACATTTCTGTGTGTTTCCTACTGCAAAGTTCTCTATGTGTAATGGGTGTTTCCTGGACCTCCATCACTTTTGGACTTTATCAGATTAGGTTGGGGTTTTTTTGATTCTCTAGTGGAACAGTAGATACAACATTATGGCATAAAGATCACTTGCAATAAAATTGGCGTTAGAGAAAAGCTCAAGTCTTATTTTCAACATAAAGTGAAGATAGGATGAATAAGGGAAGGAATTAAAGCTTTCTTAGACACAGCTTTGATAGTTTGTAAATACAGAAGGACAAGAGGACTAACACTGAAAATTGTTTTTATCGTTTCTTACACATGTAAAGTCATTACTTGTTTGGTGTTATCATTTTCCTGTTTGTTTCCATTTCCAGAGAATATTTCCTATTTATCACTTTGAGCACCCAGGTGAATCATTTAGAGGCGGGGCATTGGAGATGATGTTAAGAATAAGTTTGTTTTTACAGAAAAGAAACGTTTTTCATATATAGTTTCATCGATATTTTACAACAAGTAACTTTTTTTAATACAAGTAACTTCTAAATAGAATTTAAAACAGTCTTCTCCCTTCTTCCTCCTATTCTTCCCTGTTTAAGTAAAGCCAAGTCCTGTCAGTAATATGGTGCGTTCCTTTCCTTCTGCCTGCATCTCTTATGGTTTTTATTTAGAAACCAATGAGAAGACAATGTTCAATAACTGTGATTAACACCTGTAGTAAAACTCACAGTATGAAAACTCACCATATAGTAGAGCCCTGTATCAGTTTTCTGTGCCTGAAATTTACGGTGGAATCTATACGTGTAGCAAACGTGGGATTGATCTTGGGTGTTATCTGATGGCAATTAAACTTTTGACTGCAGCTATCTGCTCTCCTCTTTTCCTGAAGGCTACTGTCTTCTGCAGCAAAGCCATCAGAAGGGATCATATGTCTGTGCTGTCGTGTCTTCACAGTAAAGTCTGGCAGCATAGCTTAGCCTAACTTGTGTGCACTCTGATTTGTGATTATGCCTTTTGACAGTCTGGAGTACGTTCAGTTCCCAGCTGTTAACAAGTCGGTTTTTTTGCTGCTGATGTTAGTTTTTCCTGAGAGGGTAGGCTGTAAGCTAGAGCAGTTGGGAAGGGTAGAACTTCATGTAAAGCTGAAACATCTATGCAGTAGGAGTAAGAATTCCTGTGAGAATATTTCACGATGAGGAGTATTGACTATCACCCTAGAGTAGACTGTCCCTTATACTACATGACTCCACAATGAAGGTTCTGGTGTAAGCATTCCACCCATTTTGCGAGCTCTGCTCTGCCGGGATGCCTGCAACAGTTTCTGGTAGAGAGCTAGACATGCCTCTGAAATAGCATTGCAGAGGTTTTTTTCTTCTGGCCTAACTACCTGGATAAGTAATTAAGGTTCAGCATTTCTGGTTCCGTGGTTTGTGTTTTAAACTACAAATTCCCTTGCAGGAGGTTTTCAGGTTACACTGACATTGCATACATGAGTATGCAAAGGCAGAATCCCAGCTGTTCATGGGTTTGGCTTCTCTTACGTGAACTGGTAACTCTGGTATACATTAGTTGAAAATTTGAGTCTTTTCACTGTTTTTTTCCTGTTTCATGTAAACCAGTTTATTGATTGAATTGTCATTTAATCGAGTGACAATAGTTAAATCATGATAGAAGGTAATGCAGAGTGTCCTGTGAAGTGGTACAATGCAAAGCACTGATTTGCTTGTAAGTATGGTAAGTTTTTAGTGATGATGAGCTGCTATCATTACTAATCAGCTCTTCTACTTTAAGCATATTAATTTGATTATAGTTAGCAGATTATGCAAGTAATACATATCACCGAGAGTACAATTTCATGCTTTGTATGGTAGTATAATAAAGATAACTCCTTTAGCCTGTAGTGTATCACACGTGTGCAGTTTGTATTTTCAAAACCACCTGTGAATCATGACTGCAGTTGGAAATGTGTGGGGAGAAGTAGAATGTTAACTATTTCTCTGTGAAGACAAAGTTGCAGGCAGCTTTTCAGTATCTCCGTGGCAGTTTCGTGGGTTCATATTTCATCAGCTCTAAGTAGTATAGTTCCTTTACATTCTACTACATATCCAAGGCAGGAGATGTGGCCAAAACATCCTGGCTGAGGTTCAATTTAGGTTGAGAGGAAAGGCAGAACTTATATTGGATGGTGAAGGGAACTAGCTAGAAGAATTATAAATACTTACTGCTCCATCTGTTCTTAGACTTGGTGTGTGCCCTGTCAAAGCAGTCTGTAATCCCTGGATCTTTTTGGGTGTACAGCTGGTCCTGAATTCCAAAGTAATGCAAATGGCTTTTTACCTGCTGTGTTTTCGTTTGGGATCTGCTAATACTTCTTCAAAAAAAAAAAAAAAAAAAAAAAATCCCTGCCTTTGTTACCTTTGGGTTTGTAGCAGGTTTTTACCAAAATGTGTGTTACAGAAACATTGAACTGATGGAGGCCATATTGTACAGTGAATTAATCACATCTAAAAACTTTCTGGGTGGATATAAAATGATTGTGGAGAAACACTTCATTTATGCTTAGAGACTGTAATTTCAAATCTTTTACAGTGCAGATATTTACTGTCCTGAACGGTTTGATCTAGAAATAGTTGAGCAGAGATCTTAAGTCTCTCTTCATCTTCAGCTCTTGCTTTTGTGGCTCTTTTTTGTATTTGGGTCTGGCTAAAGTTAGTCTGACATACAATAGATGCCTTTTTTATTTCCCTGTCTTAGCTCTGGTTGTGTCCAGCAGAGGTGGAGAAATTCTCTGAGACCACAGGACCAGCCATGTGATTCACCACAACTAATTCAGTTGCCAGTAGTTCATTTGAGGCTGTTCACAAAAGAGAATTGTTGATGTTGATGTACTTAGATATGAGGTGGTAAGGGATTACAGTTCAGGGGAAAAAACCATCCCATTTGAACTCATGTGAATAATTCTACTCCAGTGAGTGTTTTGGGGAAATTGTAAGATGAAACACTTAAAAAATAATTAAACAAGGTGTAATGTGTTAAAGAATCAGGGCCAAGAGCCTCATAATTTGGAACAATAAGATTTTTTTTTCATTTTACCTTTTTTTTTTTTTGCCTTTCCTTCTCCCTTGCTTTTTAATTCTAATAGGCACTACTCATTAAAAAGCAGTCCAAAGAAATAGGTCAACACTGGCTTTTGGCAGGGAGTTGGCTTCATACTGCTTTTTTCATTGCAGGCACCAGAATTTAGGCAAAATAATACCAATACTATCTGCATGGAACTTGGCCACTGTTGAACCTGTTGTCTTTTTGTAGCTTTTTGCTTTTACTTTAATGAGGCTTTCATAAGAGTCTAAATGATTTAGGTACGTAGCTTTTACTGAATTTTCATGAGTGCAGAGTGTCTGATTTCTGTGGGGTTTTTTAATACAATCTCAGACTTAATAAATATGAACTAAGCTATTTTTGAAACATGTTAAACTATAAACTTTTTAACAGGTTGGTTCTGTGAACAGATACTTAGTTGGGAGGGCCATACTGTGTTCCCATTTAGGTCAGTGGCATTTTTTCAGTTTTTTGGACTGCTGTTGCCAGAGAAAATTGCTTTGTCTCTTTATTTCCATGACTGTGTTCGGACAGGAGTTATTACTTGCATTTAAGCAGTATTTTCCAACACTTTGTGTTGCCTGATATAGATTTTATAAATTACTTTTTTTTCCTGTTCTTTCACATAGAAAATGTCTGAACACAAATCTGTTAATTCCCAGTTATGTCAGATGGGGTGAGTGTATCTTTGGTCAAAGTGATGGTGATGAAGGCACTTGGTCTGGTGTAAGTGATACAGACATTCAGCTCTGGTAGTTACTGCTTTTCATAGTTTGGACACTTGCTATCCTATCAAAAAGAATGCCAAAGTTCTCAAGTTTGCATACAGGATATGTTTAATGTATTTGTAAATGGTGATGTAACTAATGGACCTGAGACTGGAGCTAGTTTTTATGAGAACTGCAAGTTGCATTTGAAATAGGATGAATAGATGAATGGAGGGGAAGATCATTTTAGTGCATGGGTGTAGGTAGATGTCTTCTGTGAAATAAGGTATTTTGGGATACTGTATACTGAAAGCACTTTTGTAATTGATTGTGTTATGGTTCTGTATACGTTTTTCTGGATGGGGGTAGTGGTGCTGGGTATCTGCTTTGTTAAATGGATTGAATTTCGCTTAAAATGCACATAGCAACTCAGCTGTGAGAGTGGCAGTCTTAGATTTTGCAGTATCATGATTGGTGCATGTAAGAACTATTTGTTGTGTGGAAACATGTTGTCCTTCATACAAGACATAGGCCTCTTAGAGGAAGCTGTGATGTTTGCAGTTGTGAACCTTTAATGACTTAATTCCTTTTCTGGTCGTGTTGTGGGGTTGTAGAGGACTAATTAGTGACTTAGAGTTTTGGACTGGGAAGCTTTGTAGGCCTCTCTGTGTTTTACCTTGCAAGGAAACAGTATCCCAAGGTACCAGGTCATAGAATCACAGAATATCCTGAGCTGGAAGTCAGCTACAAGGATAATTTAGTCCAGCTCCTGCCACTCCACAGGACACCCCAAGAACCACCATGTGTCAGGGAACTCTGCCAGGCTTGGTGGTGTGACCGCTTCCCTGGGGAGCCCATTCCAGTGCCCAAAACCCCTGTGGGTGAAGAGCCTTTTCCTGATATCCAACCTAGAACTCTCGTGACAGAATTTCAGGTCATTCCCTTGGGTCCAGTAGCTGGTCACTACAGAGAAGAGATACAGTGACAGCGTTTGTCCCTCCTCTTTTCCTCATGAGGAAGTTGTGGACTGCAGTGAGGTCTTCCCTCAGTTTTGTCTTCTCCAGGCTGAACAAGCCAAATTACCTCAGCTGCTCCATGGGACCTCTGGTTTGGGCCTTTCACCATATTTGTCGCCCTCCTTTGGACACTCCCCAATAGTTTTATTTCTCTCTTTCATTGTGGCACCCAGAAGTGCCCCCAGCACTGGAGGTGACACTGCCCCAGAGCAGAGCAGGACAATCCCCTCCCTTGCCCAGATGATGCTGTCCCTGATGTCCCCAGCACACGGGTGGCCCTCCTGGCTACCAGGGCACTGCTGACCTATGTTCAGCCTTCCCTTGACCAGGAGCTCCAGGCCCCTTTCTGTGGCACTGCTTTCCAGTGTCTCATTCCCCAGTCTGTCTGTACATCCAGGGCTGCCCCATCCCAGATGCAGAATTTGTCATTTGTCTTTGTTAAACTTCATATGGTTAGTAATTTCCCAGTCTTCCAAGTTTTCTGTGTTTCTCTGTAGGACCTCTTTGCCGCTGAGGAAGTCAGAAGTTCCCCCCACTTTTGTATCATCTGCAAACTTAGTATCCCTTCAAGTCCTTTATCCAAGTCTTTTAAGAAGGTAAGCTCCAATGTGAGCTTCCAGCCCAGAAAGCCAGCTGCACGGTGTGTTGCATCAAAAGAAATGTGGCCCACAGAGTGAGGGAGGTGGTTCTCCCCCTCTGCTCTTCCCTCATGAGACCCTACCTGGGGTGCTGTGTCCGGGTATGGGGTTCCCAGCAGAGGAATGGCATGAACATGTTGGAGTGTGTGCAGGAGATGGCCTTGGAGGTGAAGAGGGTTAGATAAAGTACGTCTGCTGTGAAGACAGGCTGAGAGAGCAGGGGCTTTCAGCATGGGTAAGAGGGTATTTCAGGGACTGCATTGTGGCCTTCGACTACCTGAAAGGGCCTTGTAAAAAATGAGGAAGAGGACTTTTTATATGGGCACACAGTGGCAGGACAAGGAGCAGTGGTTTTAAACTTGAAGAAGGTATGTTTAGATTAGCTGTTAGGAAGAAATTCTTTAAGGTGGGGGTGATGAACCACTGGCACAAGTTGACCAGAGAGATTGAAGTGTTTAAGGCCGGGTTAAACTGGGCTCTGAACAACCTGATCCAGTGGAAGGTGTATGTGCACATGGCAGGGGTACTAGATGATGTTAAAAGTCCCTTCCAACCCGGACCATTCTGTGATACTGTGTTTGAGAGCACTGGCCCTAAAGAGGAGCCCCCACTAGTGACAGGTCACCAACCTGATGCCACCCCATTCACTGTAACCCTTTGTGTTCAGCCCGTCAGCCAGTTGATCACCCATCATGTGATGGTTTTACCCAGCTGTGTGCTGGATATTTTGTCCACAAGAATACTGTGAGAGACAATATTGAAACCTTTACTGAAATCCAAAAGGATTACATCAGCTGGCTTCCCTTGATCAAGTAGGTGTGTTACTTTGTCATAAAAGTAAGTTAATTTTGACAAGCAGAACTTTTCCATCATGAATCTATATTGGCTGTGACTGATGACTGCATTGTCCTTCAGGTGTTTTCCAATACCTCCCAGAACAGTATTCTCTATAATTTTGCCAGTCACTGAAGTGAGACTGCCAGGCCTGGAGTTTCCAGGCTCATTGTTCTTGCTCTTCTGGAAAACTGGGATGCCAGCCAGCTTCCAGTCAACTGGGACCTGTCTAGGTTCCCAAGTCCATTTGAAAATCATTGAGAGAGGTCTCATGATGACATCAGCCGGTTCTTTTGAGTATTCTCAGATGAATTCCATTGGGCCCTATAGATTTACAGGGCACTGGGAGTTGATCATTCTCACAGCCACTGTCCTCTAGCTCAGGGCACTGGGACCCCTTAATCCATCATTGGCATTGAGGACAGAGGCAAAGAAAGTGTTAGGCATCTCTGCCATGTCCATGTCCCTGCTTGTGAGGTGACCATCCTCATCCTCTAACAGCACAATGTTATTTCTCCACTGTCTTTTGCTATTAATGCATAAACCCCCTCTCTCTTTAGTGTCCCACTCAATTGTGGCCAGCTTCAACTCCAGCTAAACCTCAGCATGACAGATTTTCTCCCTGCAGTGGTGAGCAGCATCTCTGTATTCCTCCCACATCACCTGGCCTTGCTTCTCCTGAGCCTGCACCTTTTTTTTTTGCCTCTACCTCCCAAAGAAGATTCCTGATTAGCCAAGCCTTACCTGCTTGGCTTCTGACATTTGGGAATTGCCTCCTCTTGTGCCCTTAGAAGATGGTGTTTAAAATGTGACCAGCACTGACAGACCCCAGCCCTTGCAAAAGCATTTTTCCAGGGTCCCTTACTCACTGATTCCCTGAGCAGCCTGAAGTGTGCTCTCCTCATGTCCAGAGCTGAGGTTTTGCTGGTGCTTTTCCTAATGTCAGAGATTTTAAGCCTGATTACTTTAGGGACACTGAGGCCAGGAGCACCACCAGTCACCATGTTGCTCAAGACACCCTTTCTGTTAACCAGCATGAAACCAGGGAGAGCATCTTTCCTAGTCAGCTCTTAGTACTTGAACCATGAAGTAGCATCCGGGTGTTTTAAGAATCTCCTGGACTTGATTTTGCCAGCTGTGTGGTGTCCCCAGTTAACATCTGGCAGGTTGAATTACCCTATAATGAGAAATTTGAAGGTGACCCTTGGTTACTTGAGAAATTGATGTCACTGTTGTGCCTATGTGATCTATAGCAACCTCCCATGACGACATCTTCATTACTTGTTTATACCTTAATCTTAACACAGAGGGTCTCAATCCTGCTGTTGCCAGTTATAAGCTCCATACATTCCTGTCCATAAACAATGCCATACCCCTGCTTTGCCAGGGTATATCCCTCCTGTAAGCATCCAGCACGGCACACCAGTCACTGGACTCCCACCACCAAGTTTTGTTTATACCAGAAATGTCATATTTCTGGTGCTGGGCCAGAGCTTCTCCATGCTCCTTTCTCATGCTGTGTAGTTCATTGTGGCCTACGCCTCATGGGGCAGATTGAGTGATCTCAGTGCCTCAAGTTTTGGTGTGCCATCCCATTGCTAATCACTGGCAAAGCCTGGTTTTATCCCTTTCTGCCTTCCAATCTAGTTTAAAGCTGTGTCAGTGTGTCCTGCTAGCTCTTGTGGTAGAACCCTTTTTCCGCTTTGTGAAAGGTACATCCCTTCAGGTACCAGTACACCAACTGTTGTATTGACCACGCCATGATAAAAAAAAAAAAAGGCAAATTCTGCCAATGACACTCAATTTTGGAACCACGTGCCCCTGGGAAGCAGCAGACTTGCCTGTGGCTTGGGTCTGGTGTGCATAGCAGGCCTTCAGTTCTCTAAAGAAGGGAGTCACCTGTATCAACTACCCTTCTCTTTTAATGAAAAGGGGCAGTCTTGATGAGGGTGGCAGGCTGTCTTGCCCCAGATGGTTCCCTTGTCCCAGAAAAGTCTTTGTCTACCTCATCAGTTGACTGTCCTGCCCATTCCAGGGCATCATACTTCTTGTGAATGGTAACAGACTTGTTTGTCATCTTCAAGTTTTCAGGAGGAAGAATGTTTTGCCTAGTGTGGCCAGTGACCAGCTTTCAGGTTTTGTGTTCCAGAGACTCTGTCTTACTACTTGGTAGGGTTCTGAGTCTGCCTGCATCTTCTCTTCGGTGGAGTTTTGAGACTTCTGAGACTCTGAGAATAACCTGTCAATCTCTCACTCATTCTCATAGGTACTGCACAGGCTGTTCACTTAATCCCCTGGCTCCTTGACCTGGTGATTTACAATTACACATCTTCTGTGACGGGAGTGGTGGTCAGCCCCAGCCTTATGGAGAGGCATTAGGCACTCCTGGCAGCCTGAGTCCTGAAGAATTACATCTACCATTGGATGCTCTGCCTGGCTGGAGGCTTCTGACATGGCTGGTACAGTGACTTCAGGCAGAATGAGCTCTGTGGTGTTTCAAAACCATACCTGAGGGAGATTGTGCCCTTTTTCTCCAACTCCTAGGTCTGTTCATTGCCTCCTGTGGCTGCTCCCAAATGATTATAGGGGAGCACTGCCAGTGTGCCCTGGTTATGTTCACTGGGACCCCATTTGAGGGAGTGGGGGCAGCCGCCGTCCTTGCTGGCTGCACTCATGCTTAGTCAGCTGCTCTAGGGCAAGCTGCCAGTTCCAGGTGGATGTCAGCACTCCCCTGTGGTTCCTCTGGCTTCAGCCCTGCTCCCTGCAGTCCATGGCTCCACACTGGAGCTGTTTGGCTCAGCAAGGGGTGGTTGGGGGCAGTCAGGCCGTGTTCCAATCTGTGCTTGTCGCTACTGGCTCCGCCTGTGCCCAGTCAGCCCCACCAGGGCAGGCTGGTGGCTCTGTGTGTGTCTCAGTGCTCTCTGGCAAATGAAAAAGGTTCTGAAGATAGTCTTAATAATCCTTTTAATGCTTGTTTCACTGTATTACCATGAATTTTACAAGTACAAATTTCAGGCTAGTCACAACTTTTTAGGAAAAGTTTTTTTTAGCACGTAGGTTACAGAGATGCCCGGCTCTCTTTCCTGTTTTCAGTACTACTGTGCTTGGCCCACATGACACATCTGGTGATAGCTAGTCAGTTCAACTGTTGTTTCTGGTAGATGTTTATCATAGCACACCAGCTGCTTTGTTCTGTGAATACTATACAAATGGACAGAATTTTCAGGATCCTTATCTTTCTAGTAGATAGAAAGTTAACCAGATGGGATGATCAAACTAATGGACAACATTAAGGATCATGTAAGCATTTTCTGCTGATGACAGCTTGCATGTATTTGTAGATGTGTGTGTGTGTGTAACAACTGCCAGTAGATGTTACTGAATTTTTTTTCCATGCCCGTAATGTCACATAGAAATTGTGGTTTTGTTTTTGTTTTTGTTTTGTTTTTGTTACTAGAGCTATTCTGCTAATTGAAAAGGAGACAGAAAATAGATGTCCACGCCTACAGACCCTGGCACCATGCCTCATCCTGGTCCTTCCCCTGGACCAGGACCTTCACCTGGACCGATTCTGGGACCTAGCCCAGGACCAGGGCCATCTCCTGGCTCCGTTCACAGCATGATGGGGCCAAGTCCTGGTCCTCCCAGTGTCTCACATCCAATGCCGACAATGGGGCCTACAGATTATCCACAGGAAGGCATGCATCAGATGCATAAGGTAATAGTACATAATAATACAATAATAGTACAATAATACAAGTGAACCCTTTTTCTTTAGAGTTCTCTCCACAGATGAAAAGAGCTACCTAAACTATGTTTAGACCTGCTTAACTGCTGTTGCACATCACCTGCAAAGCTTCTGCTACACTCTTGCTTCTTTCTTTATTACTAAAGATTATTCATGTATCAGATTAAACACAGGTTCCTTGTTCTTAGTAGACTACTTTGAACTATAGTTAGTAATTTGGAGCTGTTCATTTGTAAACTGTACTTTTCAGTAAGACAGATGTTACTAGGGGCAAAAAAATGAATGATAGTGTTAAAACTTTAAGGCACTCCATTCTAAACACCTTTTTTCTCTTTTTCTGCTTCTTCTTGTCTGTGTGGACATCACATGTGTTTTTTCTGGGGTGGTTTCTAATTTTGCATGAAATTGTTCTTTTTCTTAAAAAAAAACCAGAGCAAACTTAATTCACCTTAGAGGATTTGTATTACAAATTTGTTTACTCTTCCATATTGAAAATGTAGTTGAAAAACGTGTCTTTTAAGTTATTTTATAAGGACTCTGTCTTACAAAGGAATATAAAAGTATGTAATATAGAATATGCCAATAATTGCACTTCAGTAGTTACTGTTATACACTTAAAATTAGACTATGTGTGCTTAGACTATCATTAATGTCTTTTGCTTTGAGGAAATACTTGCCTGTGTGGAAATTCCTTTGTGAGAGCAGTCTCTTTATGTACTGTCATTTTTGTTTGGTTGTATACCGGAGATTTAGAACCCAGAATAATTTTGATTGCACTGATGCTCTACTCAGAAATATGTGGTAGCAGCTTACAGAGCCAAGATATTGAAAACATTTTGGCAGCTCTTGTTGATTACACTTGGAATTGTTATATGCACATAGAGAAAAAATTACAATAAAAAACTGCTTTAAAGATGTAGAAGCATGTTTTAATTTTTCTCTTGAAGTGACATCTTCATTTTGACACTCTCACATATGGATCAGTTTCATCCATTAAAACTATATCCAATCAGTAGGGACATGACATTGCCATCTTTTACATGAAGAAATAAAAAAATTTTAATAACACAAAGACTAGCTGAAGTGAAGGAGGCTGTGATCCAGCTTTCCATTTGTACTGACCTGTTGTAATTTCTGAGAGTTCAGTATGTGTAGTAACTATAACCTTTTCATTTGAATCTTGAGGTATCTGATTTAGCTGTTGGCCAAGTTAGACATTTGCAGTTGGCATTTTTTTGTTTTTGGGGTTGCTTACAGCCCAGCTTTTCAGAACTCTGTCCCCAGACTTCATATCCAGGGTTCTAAAATCCTTCATTCCTTTCAATTTTTCTTGTACGTGTAGAAGAAGGTGGGACCAGGAAATTTCAGTAGAATGGCTGAATGCTTCACACATCATGTTTTTAACTGATACATCCTGTTATATCAGGCAGTTAATCCTGTGTTATAGTTAGAAACAAACCAACAAATATCATCCCACAGTATTCTTTCAGAGACTTCAGAGAGCATCTCACAAGGTTCTGTGAGCCAGAGTAGAAATTCTCCCACTGAGGTGGCACTGAAATATTTTGAAAAATGCACCACAAAGTCTGGATAGCCAATTCAAAGGTGATCATTCTGTATAGCTGTGGTTAAATTACTCTACCTTTTCTTTACCTTGATTCTGATAATGGAACATAGACTGTAATATTTCACAAGTCTTTATTTTAGTAGCAACAGCCTTGCTGTTTCTTTTACATTTTCACCAGAGGTTCCAGCATTTCTTCAAATGTATATTAATGAGCTAGAAAATGTGTCTGTTGAACTGATACAGGTGAAAAAAAGAAAAAATTAAATAAAATCTTAGTTAATTTTTGGTCTAGATGAGGTTTTGCATCTGTTTTTCTGTGCAGCTCCAGAAATAGTATATTGGGATAACTTCCCTGACTAGAAGGGTCTAAGAAATGCTGTAGAAGGGTGCCTTTAGATTATTTTGCAAATACTACCTGAGTGTTGTTCAGTGTAATTAAAAAAACCTGGTTGGCCGCCTGCAGCTGGACCAAATAAACATTTTCTTTTTGCTTAGTGCTCTATAAAGTATGTTGACTTTCAAGCCATGATATATCATAACACTGTTTTTTTAATGAAATGCAGTAAAAATTGGGGATTGCACCAGAAGTGTTCCATTTACACAAATGCTTTGTGGGGTAGCCATGTATGCAGTGACATGGAGCTCTTCTTTTAAAATCCACATGCTTAAGTGAAATAACTTCATTCTGTGTTAGATGTTTGACTAGCTTAGAAATGATAATATAATGCAAAAAGCTTAAAAAAATCCAAAGGATCAGTCAATACCTGAAACACTGATTGAAACAAATTTATATTAGTAAATGGTAATTCCTAAAGTCTGTTTACTTAAGAACTGTTACTATGAAAGCTAAAGATGGTGTATTCACTTAGTAACCAGAACACCTTTCCACAGGAAAATTTACTATTAGTTTACATAATGCAGTTTTGACAGAAACAATAAATTAACTGCATTTCTTGGTAGTTTCTTAAGGACTGTCAACCAAATTTCTAGGAGAATACAGGTCTGAATTTTACCGAAGTGTGTCTTGGATGCATCAGAGTATTAAGGGGGAATACTTAGGAAATCTGTCGGGGAAACTGCTCCTATAACAGCCTCAGAGAGTCTTGTGAGAAAAAATACTTAGAAGCTGAAAGATGTTAAAAGAAAGCATTGCTACCTTGTCCTAATCTTACTTTCCTTCTGCATCCACATGGAAGCTTCTGTGGAGGCAAAACGAGGTTACATGGTTTTAGTCTGAATTGAGAAAGCCTTTCATACAGTCCCCCACAACAGTCCTCTCTAGATTGGAGAGAGGTGGTTTTGATGAGTACTGGACTGTTAGTGGGTAAGGAAATGGTTGGACATTTCAGTTCAACATCTGGAGGGCAATGGTCAGAGTCCTGATGGACACCAGTGCCAAGTGGTGTCCCTCAGGGGTCTGTATTGGGACCAGTGTTATTTAGTGTCTTCTTTAATGACATAGGCCGAGGGACTGAGCAAGTTTGCAGATGACACCAACCCGAGTGGTGCGGATATGTCTGAAGGATGGGATGCCCCCCAGAGGAACCTGGACAAACTTGAGAAGTGGGTCCATGGGAATCTTACATGTTTTAACAAGGCCATGTGCAAGGTGCTGCACCTGGGTTAGGGTAGCTCCTGGTATCAGCCCAGGCTGTGGTGGACAGAAGTCCTGCTGAGAAGGCCTTGAGGGTGCTGGGGATGGACATGACCCAGCCATGGGCACTGACAGCCCAGAGAGCCAAACGTGTCCTGGGCTGCATCCAGGGAGCAGGGCCAGGGAGGGGATTCTGCCCCTCTGCTCTGCTGAGAGCCCACCTGCAGTGCTGCATCAGCTCTGGGCTCCCAGTACAGGAAGGACAGGGAACTGTTGGAGTGAGTCCAGAGGAGGACACCACAATAATAGGGGGTTGGAGCACCTGTCCTGTTAGGAAGGGCTGAGAGAATTAGGTTAGTTCAGCCTGGAGAAGAGGTGGCTTTGAAGTGACCACAATGCAGCCTTCCAGTACCTGAATGGAGTCTGCAAGGAAGGTGTAGAGAGACTTTTTAGGAGGACAGGTAGTGACAGGATAAGGGGGAATGGTTTCCAACTGAAAGGAGGTTTAGATTAGATACTAGGCAGAAATTATTTTTTGTGAGCGTAATGAGGCATTAGAACAGGTTGTCCACAGTAGCTGTCAATTTTCCATCCATGGAAGTGTTCAAGGCAAGTTTGGATGGGACTTGGAGCAACCTGGTCTAGAGACTGCCACTGCAAGAGGTTTGGAACTTGATGATCTTCCGTGTTCCTTCCATCCCAAGCCATTCTGTGCTGCTGTGATACATGCAGCCTTCTGTATCTTCTTACTCACTAGGTGGACAATGTGATTTTAACTGCTTAACTTTTGGTTACAACATGGTAGCTTGTTAATTTGCAGGGTACTCACTTGAGGGATGGATGAGGTACTGTGAGCCCTTGGTTTATTTTCTCTTCCATTTAATTGTAACCTGATGCATAATCACTTCTTTTGTGAATTTGTAATGGGGTGTACTGTAGATGATTGCTGACTGTGGAGTAATTACAGTGATGTCTTGGGCAATATTACTGGTTTTGGTGAGTGAGATAAAATTTGAGGGAGATAAAAAATTCTTCAGAAATACAGTAGTTTACTAAATATGTTTGTTGTTTACTCAGATGTTCCATTAAAACAGAATGCAAATAGTTTCCCATTTGAGATACTATTGGCTAACAGATCTATGCACATTAGACATTCTCAGAATCAAAGTAGCTCTCTCAGTGTCCTAGAAGTAACAGCACACAACATCAGCAGACACGTTCTCTGTATTATTTTTGTTGTTTGTGTCTACGTTAGTAAAAAAAAGAAAGGAAGTATTACCAACCTTGAATAATCAACAGAGAACTTTAGTGGTGATTTTATGATCTTTTTGGAGTTTAATGGAATTGGTGGCCAATTCCCTGCTGCAAAAACCACATTCAGACTGGTTGTTGATCAGGCATGCATTCAGTTATTCTGTGTAGTTATGTTGTGTAGCATGACCACACACTGCTCTTCAGTCTGTGTGATTCTGTTATTTTAGGGGATGTATGATCTACAAGAAAACTAGTGTCATACTCAGAGATTTGATTTTGAGGCTGGAGTGCTTTTTTTGCTTGATTTTTTTTTTTTTTTTTAAGAAGGTGGATTAAAACAAAAATCCCAGACACTGTAGTATCACAGTTTACCTGAAAATAGGTCAAACTGTGATGTATCTCTGAGATCTTAGTTGCTAAATTCGGAGTAAAAGCACCGTAGGCAAAATGTTCCTTATGCATTAGACATTATGTAAGTCTGCAAGTTTGCCAAGTCTATAGCCTACAGTTGAAGTTCATCCCTCATTCTGTTTCTAGAAGCATTGTTTATTTGGCTTGTTCAGTGCTTGTTTCCTTACTTATGGGGACCAATCAAAAATTGTAATTCCTGCTCAAAGTTGAATATGTCTCAGCTTCCTGTTTCCCTTCTGTTCTGTCATATTAGAAGACTAAAATTAAAAAAAAAAGCAGCCCAACATGATAGTAGTGCTTTATTGGTCATATAGGTTACTTATCCCAACATTGTCTTTCTGGAAGATAGCTTTATTAACTTACAGAGGACTGAAGAATTTACAAAACTTACCTTGTGTGTAAGATACCCTCTGTAATTTTTAACCTGTTACATAATTTTGAGTTATCCTCTAGCCCTGTAACTATATAGTGATTTATAAAAGTCACCAAAAAAATAACTGTTCCTCACAGTTCTTGTGGTCCAAAGCTGTCCTCTGCTGCATTGCCTTCCCTATTGTACACATTTTTGTTCATAGCCAGTAGAGGTGCTTTTGAAATGAAATGAAATACATTCTTGAAGTAACAGTCTCTGCATACATTAGCAATTGCATAATCATTAAAACTAATTTCAACTTCACAGAAGTTTATGCCATCTCCATCTTTCGTATTTTTGCTAGTAACAAGCTGATTTATGAATTCTAATGAATTTTGTTTTCAGGTTTTTTTCACCGCGTAAGTTTTGCAAATACACAGATGCAAATCGCTTTTTTGCTATATATTTAGGCTCCCTTCCATTAGACTTAAAGCATTTCAGTTTGCTACAAGTTTTTTTTGTGTCTGTGGGTTTTTTTAATACATTTTTTACAAAAATCTGTTCCTTTGATCAATTCTCTCCACAGAAACATGCCTTGGATTGAAGTTTTTTTGTATGATTACGTTACTACCTCTCTGTCCCTGTATGATTTTTTTTTTTTTAAAGTCCCTCTCTGAAAGGCTTTATCAGAACATACTTGCTTTTCTCTTCTCTGCTGCTCTTTTTTAACTGACAACTCCTTTCCCCACCCTCTTTGTGCTGGCATTTCTCATGTACACATGCTGTGTGCCTTCTTACTCCCATCTGAGCTGTTTGTATTCCCAGAGGTTTCGTGGCTGGCACCCATCAGTGCAGTGAAGCCCATCCCTGCAGTTACATACACCACAAATATGTACAGCCAGAGTCTTCTGTTCTGGAAATCAGATCAGGTTACCAGCAAGTCTCCTCCTCTTGGCAGCCATGAAGATACCATGGTAGCCAGCCCACAGCATGACAAAACAAGAATGCCTCCAGCTTTATAGGTGTTTTGGTTTCTGTGGTGCTCAGATCATGCAGACAGTGTGAAGGGAGTGTTTTTCTCTGCATTGGCTGTCTTCGTGAGACGGAGCGAAGAAGAGAGAGGGAGGGATCTTCATGCCTCAGGAAAGGGCACTGGGATATACTTGGTTAGCAAAGTGGAACTATTTTTAGTGTGTCAGTCGTCTGTGTCTGCATTTCTACTCCATATCCCAAGTTCTTGTGATCAAAAATAGCTTCTTGAGCAGCGTGTATTTTTCTGATATAATTTCTTTTCACGAATATTTTTTACACTGTCATGACAATTAAATGATTTGGTGAAACATGAAAAATCCATTTTATTTTTCCTTTTCTGTAACTTTCCTCCTTTTAACCCAAACTTCTGATAGTTAAAAATTATGGTGAAATCCTTCAAAAATGCTGAACAACGACAAATTCTATGTGTGTCTATTTGTTTTCAGTCAAATCTTACGATTGAAATGGAAAGTAGAAATTTTATATGAGGGGTTTATGAATTGAAATCTAGAATTATTTTTTCTTTTGTTCGAAAGGGTGGCCTTTGTCTAGTTCTGTTGAAATTGAGTCGTGCAACAAATTACTCAAAAATAAGAAATGACAGTTCTTTTCTGTGAGCTGATGCAGCTTCTTGCGCACTCATTTAATTAACTGTCTGAATTTTCCATTGGAGTAAGTTATCTAAATCTCTTTTAAAAAAAGAATTCTCAATAAACAGATGTTCATTTAGATAAAACTGATCACAAGGTCTCCATTCACACTCGGGTTTGCAAGAACAGCATTTAGTGTGCATGCATGCATGTGTTAGAGTGGTGCAGGGCTGTGTATTTCTGTAGAGTGCCTAAGTGATGCCAGTCCCTTCCTAATACCAAGCCTTACAGAGCTCTAAATTAGAAGTTAATTAGCTTAATCCCTTCCATAGTTAGGGATATAAATTTTGCTTTCATGGAAAACTTCCCTGTTTCTTAGGATGTCTTTCTTCCAGTGTTACTTTTCCCTTTTTTTCACTTTCAGAGCCGTTTTTTCAGTGCCCAGAATGCCTTCAGCTTGTTTTTCAGACTCCAGGCTACCTTTTCTTCACTCTCTAAAGAGAGCACTTGGCGCTGTTCTGTGTTTGAAGTACCATGGGAACTGTTTTTGAGGAACGTATGAGGTGACAGGAGCTGTAGGGAGCACAAGTATTGTTTTCCCCTCCTTGACTGCTTATCCTTGTTTTTGTCAGTGAAGAAGAGGTTACCTCCTGCAGTGTCACCCTTGTTTTCAAAGACAAACAATGTTTGGGACTTTCCAGTAGAGTAGTGACTGAAAGGGCAAAGTTTGGGCTAAAAATAACTCAAGCCACAGGCTTTACTTTCATAATATGAGTTAATGTGTGTTACACTGCTTTGTAATATGAGGCCAAAACAGGTTATGTGTTTGTAGTTGGACAGTTTGCCCTCCTGCCACTGCCAAACAGTTCATAAGGAAAAAAAAAAGACAATAAGGAAGCAAGCAAGCAGTCTGATAGTGTTCTTTGCTTCCCTAAATGTATGATTTCAGGACAGAGGTTCCTGGTTGTTTTATTTTGAATGGCTGCTGAAAGAAGTTTTTCCTCTCCATGTATTTGTTTAGATTGAGTTAGTTGTTCATATTTTTGTATACTATCTCTCTAAATACTTATTTTGTTTTCACAGTCTATTGATGGCTTGCATGAAAAAGGAATGGTTGAAGATGTTCACTGTGGCTCCATGAAGAGTATGCGACCTCCTCATCCTGGAATGGGTCCACCCCAGAGTCCAATGGACCAGCATAGCCAAGGTTTATCCACACTGTTCATGCTCTATGATTTTGGGGCCTCTTGTTCCACAAAGAGTCTGTAGTTCCATGTAACAGAATTGCCAGTTACTTCCTTTCAGCTTTGTTTGGGAAAGCTGAACAGGGCAAAGAGAATAACTGAATCCCTTTGCTTTCTGGAGTATCCATTAGGCATGTATTGGAAAAAAGCTGAGGTTCCAGCCTGTGGCTGGGGCAAGTCTATCACAGATTTCAGTTTGCATCTCTAAAAAAAAAAACCCCATCAACTTACTTCTTGTCTTACGTGGCTACTGAAAATACATTTTAATATGTTTTATTATCATTGAGTGCTGATCAAAGTTCTTTCCAATGTTTTTGTGCCAGAAGATAGAAACTCTCTTTTACACATTCCTGCATTCCTCTTTGTGTCCTGTAGGTTGAAACATGAAAGGGAATGCATTCTATGAGCAGCTTGGTATTTTGGAGATTTAACTGGAAACACCTGCTGGTATTAATAACTTCAACAGCAGATAAAGTTTTCTGTGTTGCATGCCTAATTATTTTACAACAACACCTGAAGAATACCAAATGATACTAGACTCTTGGTGTTGCACACTCTTTACAGATCTGTTAGGAGGTGGTTCTGAACTTCTCTGTGCTTTTCAGTGATGTGCAACTGAAACTCTAGCCTGTAACTTGCCAGCTGAATTCCAGTCTGAAACCCAGATATTTAGAAAGTAGCATTTTTCTGTTAAACCTTTCAATAACAATTATGTAAAATGGAACTGACTTTGCAGAGACAAGTTCTTCATCAGGTAAAACTTTCTCTTTTGTTGAAATTAACAAAAGGTAAGCATGATCATCTGAGAGACAAAATTTGCTTGTCTTTGCATTTAGGGGACACGTTTGCTTGGGATGAAAATGAGCAGAGCATTTAGTCTAAACATGAAGATGGGACATTTCTTACATTATGTACTGAAAATACAGGAGCATAGGTTACAAATGCTTCAAATACAAGTAGCTTCTTGTTTTCTTCTTTTCTGTGCTGCCTCAGGTCAGATTTCCAGGTTATTTTGCAGTGTAAAAAGATGATGGATTATATTAGTAGCAGCTTTGTCAGGCTAGAGACTACAGATTCCTACTCTCTTTTTTTATGTATGCCAGCAACTGTTACAGTGTAAGTAAAGATGACTAGAGTTCTGATGTGGAGCAGGCTTTTAAAAGAAGTGGTTAAAAAAATCCCCAGATGTTCTAATGTAACATGGGGTCCGTGAGTAGAGACAGATGCAGGACACAGATCTCTTGTTCTGGAGAAAAGCCACTAACCCCTTTATTGTTCCAAGCTCCTTTTTGTAGCGAGTTTGAATTTCCTGGGCTTGGGAAAACCTATTGGTTGGGAATCTCTCCACTGCCCAGATCCCTGGCCAGTGGTGTTTCTGCATCCAGGGCTTAGGTAGGGACACTGAGGTTTTGGTTCCCCTAGAAACTCCTAAAACAAGCCAGGTCAGTCAAGTTGGGTCTCTTATGGGTCAGACTCATTATATCCAGCTGTAAACCAGCTGTGTATTGCCACATTCTGGTATTCCAGATACTTTTTTTGACAATATAGAGGAATATTTTAGCTTTCATTATACCTCTCCTTCTCCCTTTATTTTATTTTTTTTTTTTTGTTCTTACACAACTGTCTTTATCACAAAAAAATGGTGATGGCACTTGATGCTGTTCTGATGCCTGCTGGACAAAGTCCCATTTACTAGACTTTTAGGTTTTTGCCATCAGTGTCAAGGTCCAAGGTAGAAAACCAGGTTCTTTAATAGCCTGTCAGCCTATTGGATATTTTCTGTCTGATTTCCCACAACATTAGAGAAAGTAGAACACTTGTGTTTTTACAAATTTTGTGGAAATATGCAGTATGGCAAAAGAGAGTTTACCCAGGCCCATGCTCATGGCAAAAGGACAGTATGACTTCCCTGAGAATCCATGGAAAGATGCCTGGTAACTCTTGAAGCCCTGACAAAATCTTTGGTTGGGTATGGTAGAAACCAAGGCTTACTATAAGGTTCACTTCCTTGTAGATGTCTGATAGTTGAGCTTACAGTGCACAGTTGTGTACAATTTTTAACAATATAAGTGTCAAATGGAAATTACACATCGTTAGTTCTGGGTCTGGGTTTTTTGAAGCCTTATTGTTTGTAGTCCTCAAGTTGAAGTAGATAAATATGCATCAATTAATATTTTTTGTGGGGAATTTGAGGGAAAGTAGGTGAATAATTCCAAAATCCCAGGAAATGGATCACCCTAAGTTTTCCCCTTGATTTGAAAGTTTAGGGAGAATGGCCATGTGTCAGTAACTATTATTGTAGGTAAAATAAAAATTGTCTGTCTTAATTCAGATCATCAAGAATAGTTTTCTGGAAAAATCACAGAATCATAGAAACATAATATGGTTTGAGTTGGATGAGGACCTCTAAAAGTCATTCTGTCCAACCCTTTTGCAGTGAACAGGGACGTGTTCAACTGGACCAGAGCCCCGTTGTTGTTCAGAGTTGTTCATGCCCCATTGAAACTGATTGTGAATGTTTCCAGGGGTGGGGCATCTACCAACTGTTCTGAGCAGCCTGGCCAGAGTTTCACCACCCTCATTAAAACAACAGTCTTTCTTACATCTAGTCTGAATTTATTGTGTAAAACCATTTCCCCGTGTCCTGTGACTACAGTCCTTTTAAAAGTCTCTTTCCAGCTTTCTTTTAAGCCTCCTCCAAGTATTGAAAGGCTGCAATAAGGTCTCCCTGGAATCTTCCCTTTTTCAGGGGGAGCAACCCCTACTCTCTCAGCCTGTCCTCACAGGAGAGCTGGTCCATCCCTCTGATCATCTTTGTGGCTTCCTCTGGACCACTCCAGCAGTTCCATGTCATTCCTGTGCTGGGAGCCCAGGGCTGATGCAGCCCTGCAGGAGGAGTCTCAGCAGAGCAGAGCAGAGGGGCAGAATCCCCTCCCTGGCCCTGCTGCCCACACTGCTCTGGATGCAGCCCAGGACACGTTTGGCTCTCTGGGCTGTGCCCACACAATGACAGGTCATGTCAAGCTTCTTGTCCACCTGTATCCCCAAGCCCTTCTTGGCAGGGCTGCTCTCCACCCCTGCATTCAGCAGTATGTGTTGATAATGGGGTTTGCCTCAATCCTTGTGCAGAACCTGGCACTTGAACTTGTGAAGTCTCATGAAGTTCACGTAGTCACACTTCTTGAGCTTCTTCAAGTCCTTCTGAATTGCATAAAGTCGGTCTTTAGTTTGACAAATTTGCTATTATATGTAATGTTCATATGATACCATTATGTTATTTTTATATACTTGCCAAACATGTCTGTTATTTTTTGTGGAGATCATAAACAAAATTCCTTCATTAAAATGTCAACAGGAGTGATTCAGTATTTATACAGTTGTCAGGAAAAACGTTCTTAGCCCATGTATGGGGAATCTCTGTGCATTGTTAAAGCCAGTAGCATGATGACAGAGACAACCTTGTCTCACTGATAGAGTTATAAAAATTCCTTCACTTGTTACTGTATGATACTGTGATTTAAGACAAAGATATCATAAGTAAAATCTATATAATCTACATTAAATATATTAAGATAATTAAATGACAGATGATAAACTTAACTGTAACTACAAGATGATGATCCAGTTGTGGAAGTTTCTACTCTTTTTAGAAATCTGTTTTAGTTCAGTGGTGTTCAAGGTATTTGTGATCTGGAAAAAAAGTTTGAAATCAGTACAGATAAAAATTATATATAGCACAGAGGTTTTGCTGTAAATAGTAAGCTGGTTACAAAGGCTGAACAGAATCTGAGAAGAATGTGCTTATTTTTCTAGCACAGATCTTAGCACAGCCAACAACAGTGCATGTCTAGGAGCAAAATAGTTTGCTGTGTAGTAGTATAAACTGTATCATAAAAAGCAGTCTATACTGCTGAGAAGAGAATGTTTGTTTTATCCTGGAGAATGTTAAGCTCCATTTTTAAATTCATCTGATGAGAGAGTTAAAAGAATGCTTGATCAGTCTGCACATTCTCAGACAGTAGAAGGTTTGTAATAGATGGAGCCTTTAAAGGAAAAAAAAAAAAGGAACCAATGTATTTTGGTACCTGCAAATTATTTGAATTCAGAATGTGTTACGTTGCTGTATCTTGCTTAATGGAGATAATTAACCTTTGCAACAAAGGTTGCCTAAGTATTTGTGGTAAGTTTTGTGTCGTACAGAAGCTGAGTCAGCACTGGATGTCTTTCTCATCTGTTCCATAGACAAAAGGCAGAAGTTTGTTTAGAGGTCAAGAGTTGCTGGTCTGTTTTGGGAAAGTTAGATAGACTATTGTATCTGTAATGGTCTCTAATTGGCAGAAATCTGCCTGTTCACAGGCTCCAAGATTCTGACAAGGTCTGGTAAGATAGAGTGGGAAACAATGTCCTTAAATTTCTTGACAGTTAGCAGGGTGGATAGTCTTCATAAAGTGATTTAGTTCGTAGAAATCTGAGTGGAACAGTTGTGGTAATTCCATAGGCTTCTATATGCAGTTTACAGTGGGAAGTGATCACAAAATGAGATTTCATTTTAATGTCAGATGTTCCAATAGCAGTCTTTTTAGGGTTTTTTTTGTAATTTTGTAAAAGAAGAAAGTCTTGCAAAAGGTCTCATCTAGGTACAAAAGCAAGAGTTTTTATAAAATACGTGCTTACAAATGTGGGCGATGAACTAGAAGTAAATTGGCAACTGTACATGCAGTTGTAGATATGTTTATGTAACTCAAACGTACAGTTGTGAATGAACAAGGGAAAGTTGATACAGAATTTTGGAAGTAATGGTTCTTACGGCCTATAGAAGTAAGCAACTTAAGAAGTAATTAACTATCCTTTTCTGAGGTGAAATGAATGAAGAGCAACTCAGAAACATTTGAAAGCTAAATCTGCAAGAAATGTATCATTTTACTTAAGTGCCTGTTCACTGGTTGAATGGCAATTACTTTTCTTAGGTTTTTGCATTTTTTGTTAACGGACAATTATTAAGTTAAGGTATGCAACTTTATTATTTAGTTTCTGGGTTTATTTTTTTTTATTGGTGCTCAGTGAGATGTGAGTCATGCAGAAGGAATGTTTCACTAGCTCAGACAGATCATCACATTTTTATTGCATACTGCAATAGGATGATTTTCAGAGGTCTGACATTAATTTATGGGGGAGAATACTATGAGTTGGTATTTTTCTCCTCAGCAGTTACTCCTTCCAGTCTTACTGCCAAATTGGAGAAAGGGTAACATTCCTGGCTAATTTTGGTGGCAGATTCTCTTTTCTTGAACTTATTTACAATGATGTCCCTGTTTAGTCTTAATACCTTTGTTTTGATGCTAAAAGGTTAAACGAATGAAAAATAAATTGCTCTAACTTCGTATTTAGCTATTTAAATAGTAAACTTACTACGTGTTACTGATTTTGAATTTGGTTAGAAACTGTCTTCCAGCTCTGTGAGTGAACTGTGGAGATTTCTGCAGTATTTATATGAGGAGTATGAAATTTACTGTAAGTTGTTAAACTCTTAAAAAATAATCCAACAAATTAAAATCATGGTTAGAATTGACCTTTGAAGGTGATTGGGGAGAAATTGGAAAGACAAGCCAAATATTTATATAAAATAAAATATTTGTATTATAAGGACTTAATAAAATATATAAATGGACTGAAATAAACAATTTATATATTTTTCTGGGATTTATAAAAATTAAATGAAGTTACTGTGATACAGCAGTGGAATACAGGCCAATTTGAATTGTTTGGCTGTCTTTTCTTGCTGTTTGTAAGTGGAAACATAAGGGCTGAAGGACTTCAGGATTCTGGGACTTGATCTGTATCAATTTTTATTAATCGTGCAGTATTTGTTGAGCTTAAAAAGACACACCACTTTTTAACTTCTAGAATTCACTAATACACTGCTGCTTCACAGGCAATGTTCAGATATACAGATTGTCCAATAGATAGATAGATAGATAGAATAGATATGTTCAATATATAGATTGTCCGTGCTGTTCTTAAATTAGTTGCACTTCCTTTTCTGAATTATTTCAGACTTTTAAAGATGAGAAAAGACCTGCCACCTTACTCCTCTGCCTGCCAGTGTAAGACCTCTCAACAGCTTTTATTTTTGCAGTCCTAGTTTTAAATTACTTGCACACGTGACCTCTCTTTCTTCTTTACTGATGTTAACCCTGGCCACACTACTGAGAGGGAAATTTTATATTTTGGTTGCTTTAGGAAAGTTTGTTGCCTCAGTCCTTCATGGACATGCTTTGCACTGTTCCAAGACGCTGTACCTTTATACTGTGTGTTGTGGAGATGGACTTGATTCCTTTCCTTTATTTTTTAAACTAATTTCCATGGGTGATTTCCGTGGTATTTCAATGAGTTACACAGCTACATTTCTTCAATCATGTCTATATCTTGCAAATCCAAAAATTTCTTTAGAGTCACATTCTTGAGTACAAATATACCCTTGCTGTTGGTTGGTGTTAGCATAAAGATGTGACACATATGTTCCTCAGACACTTTCGTTGTTTAAGACTTATTAAATTTTAGTGACAGTTTGAAACCTCTGTTGAACATTCCAGTGTTTGGACTGCTAAAACTTTGATTCTTTCTGTATACTTACTAGGTTTTTGAGTTCATTTGTAGGTGTTCTTTCCGTTTCATTATAGCATTAAAAGTGAAGGAGGAATTGTCTCAATTT
Organism: Cyanoderma ruficeps; assembly: GCA_008694505.1. Taxonomy (NCBI): domain Eukaryota; kingdom Metazoa; phylum Chordata; class Aves; order Passeriformes; family Timaliidae; genus Cyanoderma; species Cyanoderma ruficeps. Next base: position 3,595,363 of record VZDJ01000135.1, read on the forward strand.
TTAACGCTGTGATTTTTTAGCTTTAAAGCAGAAAAGAAAGATGTTATTGTTTCTGTTAACTGAAGTGAAACAAAAAGCAATTAAAGCAGAAACTTTTGTGCACACACTGCCCTCCAGTAATACTTGGAGAAGTGTTGGAACTGGGATTTCTTCCAATGTTAATACTGTGAAGAATATACATTGTTTACTACATGCTGTGTTGTATTTTTGCTGAATAAATTGATACCAAAGTGGGATTAAGTATGTTTCTGATTAGGCATACAATTAGCAAAACTTGAGAAGGGTTTCTGGTGCAGCCTCTTCTATTATCCATTGAAGGATATGGAAAAGACAGACAAGACTCTCCCCAAAATGCACAGTAAAAGCAGAGAAGTAATGTTTACAAACTGTGTAAGTGAAATTTTGATGAAGACTTAAGGGAAAGGAAATTCAGCATCAGAGTGATTAGGAATCACTGTCATTCAAGGTTTTCAGAACTTAGGTAGACAACATCTGCAGAAACTTTATAAAGCTTAGAAATTTTCACAGTTTTAAGTTATAGACAGGGTTGTTTGGCCTCTCTTTCCTAGTAGTGGGTGACTTCTGTGTTGTTCAGAACTGTAGGTTGCTATTGTCCTTTTGTGGTGGTTAGACTAAATTTTAGGGGATCTTCTCATCTGCATGCTTATCTGTGTAATAAGGTAGAGGAAAAAAGCAAGTAGTATAAATACTCCATTAGGAAAGGATCGTGGCTGTATTTTTTGGCACTGCCATCATATGAAAGTTTTCAGAATTCAAAGAAATTTATGTTGTGAACATGCCACATTTTAGCACCTTTACAAGAAGTTTGGAAGGATTTTTTTCTTTCCTCACTTTGTGAGAATTTTGTTTTCATTCTTCCTCTTGTCAAGCAGTTTCCCATTGTTAAGAATGCTAATGCAGAGGCCTTGGAGGAAGAAAGTGTAAGTAATAAATACATATCTGGAAATACAAAAAACTGTCTGCTTCTGAAAACTCCTCTTTGCAAAACTTAGTCACAGACTTTGCAGCTTGCACTGTCAGGACTGAAAACAAATACACAACATCTTACACCACTATCATAAACTTTTGTAGTCCAGATGCATTTCAAGATCTTGGGTCTGAAATCTATTAGTCATTAAGAAGTTCTAATTTGGACAGTGTAATTAGAGGAGGGACAGAAACCGTTTTTTCCAAAGCAGTTCAGAAAACAATGTAATTGCAGCTAGGTGCCATTTAAAGTAAATCCTGAGATTTAGAAATGTAGTAATGGATAAACATTGCAATAAACCCCATTTTGTAGTAAAAACTAGTAATGCAGTTGCATGTTTTTTGTTTTGTTGTGGTATGATGGCTGTATTTTCTTAAGCAGTGTGCTCAGCAAGAGGGATTTGTAGCTTCTGCTCTTCTCTTAAAATAATAGAGATAAAAGTAAGTTAGTGGAAGAAGATGGATAAGTGGAGTGAACTTGAGCTATTTACCATACCCTTTATCACCAACAAGGGATGTATAGACAATTTCTGTATTGAACTAGTACATAGCTCCAGTAGTTCTAACTTTTTAACATCTCTTTCTTCCTTTTCTTTGAACTTCTCCCCTCATTTTTTCTCTTGAACTGTGTAACTTATTCTTGCCAAAATCATCTTCCTTTCCTGTCATCATCTTTAGTTTGAGCTTGGTCTGTTTCTGTCTTATCTGGTCTTTTCCTACCACAAATCTCCTTTTTCCCACTGTACTTCTATCTCATTTTCCTTTTTTTTTGGCAAACTGAAATCTTTTCTTCCTTTTTCTCTGTCTCGTACATTTACAGCCTTTATTTAAGTTAAGCACAAATTTCAGTTCTTTGGCACTCTAATCTCTTCACTGGTTTAAGTTCTGGTGACTTGCAGCTGCTATCATCCCAGAAAAGTTGAGATTTCTCTGAGGTTTTGCCTCACTTGCCTTCACTGAAGGGTCAATAAGAGCAGTGAAGCTAAAGGGCAAGCAAAATTTCTTCTGTGGTCTCTACTACATATAGATGAATTGATGTAGCTTCACTTTAAAGTGACAGGAAAATTGGGAGGAGAATGGATAGGGTATCACAGAATCAACTGTACCATCTTCGGAGTTACTATCTGTGGCTTACCAACATGGAATATGGAAGTGAACCAGAAGATTTTTAGATTTTTACAAATTTTTTTTAGACTTTTCCTATTTGTGAGAAGATTTTTTGTGTTCCACATTACCAGAATGAAGCGAATAATTTTTTTACCTCATTTTCACTGTTGGTGGACAAAACCTAGCTGTCTTTTGGGCTTTGTGGAGCTCAAGAAAATACGTAGTAGGTGCAATTAATATTCAGAATTAAAACCACTGCATTTTCAAGTGCTGTAATAAGATACAAGCACCATTCATTTCAGAACTGTGATTGCTCTTGACATAGTCTTCAGCAGCTTCTTCAGAGGATGATTTTTGTGCTTGCAGTTCATGTTCCAAGTTGTTGAGCACCCATATGGCAAAAGGTATTGAACATAACTTTGTCTGGCTGAAACCTTTAATCTGTATAAATTAAAGAGTAATTGTATAGATTTGATTACCATTTATTTCTACTTTTGTATGTTGGTGAGTGTTGGCAAAGACAGCCTGTAGAAGTGAATGGATATTCCTTGATGTGTGTACCTCAAAATAAACTTAGACTATTAAGCTATAAACTAGGCAGGTTTCACTGCATGTATTCCACAAAGAAACATATTTCCATCCTTCTAGTAAATAACACTATATCCCCAGGCTTCTGTATTGTGTTTTGTGCTTTAGTTTGTCTAACTCCAAATATGCAGGTAATTTTTATGTTCAGGAATTATTGGATTAAGTAGGTGTAGTTCTTCTCACAGAAGGGCTCCCGAGGCAGTCTCGATATCCCAGGGGACTTTGGATTGCACTTTTGTCTTTGCAGAAAATGCTTCTGCTATCCTGACCTGAGAGAGACACTTTTATACTTTATGTACTGTTAAAAAATGGGATGAAATTCAGGTTTAACTAGCAGAGTGGTGAGGTTGTGATTCTTCTACCTTTTCCAGGTTATATGTCTCCACACCCATCTCCACTGGGAGCACCGGAGCATGTGTCCAGTCCGATGTCTGGAGGAGGTCCAACACCACCTCAGATGACTCCCAGTCAGCCAGGACCCGTCATAGCAGGAGACCCACAAGTTATGAATCAGCCTAACAGAGGGCCTTCCCCTTTCAGCCCTGCTCAGCTACATCAGCTGCGGGCACAGATTCTAGCATACAAAATGCTGGCTAGGGGTCAGCCTTTACCAGAGAACCTCCAGCTTGCTGTCCAGGGTAAGCGGACCCTGCCTGGCATTCAACAGCAGCAGCCACCCAGTGCCTTCAACAGACAGTCTGGTAAGTGAATCTGTGCTAAGAGTCACTGCTCAGGTAATGCTCCAAGTTCCACCTGTGATAGATTAAGAAATGAATGCTGTGCAGGGCTGTAATTGGGGACTGTATTAAGCCTGAGCAAGTGTATGAAACACATCTGTTATTAAGAGGATATTAATACTCAGAATAGAGTACTGATAACTGAAATAGAAGTTATTTCACTGTGCAGTACTGTCTGACCTGATCCTCTTGACAGGTTTTGAATGTTAATTGAACTTTACTGATAGCAATTCCACTTGCTTTTCTTACAGTGAGTTTTCTGTCTCCTCTTGCTGTGCAGGAAAGTAGACAAGTGGTCTGGATCGAGTTGACTGATTATTTAGGTTGTTGAAAATAAACCATGTATAGTGTGCTGTTAAGTGCAAAACATGGGGAAAAGGAAATGTGCTTACTTTTTTTTCTCACAGTGATAATAGATGTAGGTTTCTGAACACTTCCATTGCTGAGTTTGCGTTGGAATCGAGGGTTAAGACGAAACTGTTTTCTTAGGTTTTAATAATGTCACTGTTCACTTCATTTTGGTGGATATGGCTTTGCTAGCAGGTAAGTTGGGTTTTTTCATGAAACATGATTTTAGGTATATGCATTACCTTCATTAGGTATATGTATTAACAGTAAAGAACACTTAAATCCTTACTTAATGAGGAAAAGTACTAATTGCCTAAATAGATAGCATGCTAAAATACAATGATTTTTGAATCTTGGAAATGCTTTGTGTTTCAGCATATCTTTTTCCTCTTTCAAATTGCAGGTATTGGATTACATGCAATGAGTGGTGCTGCAACTGGACCAGGGTCTGCACCGGGGATCCCTGGACATACAGCTGCCATTACCCCTAAAACTTGGACTGAAGGTATAGTGGGAAAAAGTAAAAAGGAAAGGTGAAAAGCTGTGCAGGAAAAAAAGTGTAACCTTTACTGTGTCTGAGATTTTAATCAAGGAGAGTCTGACCTTTTATTCATTTGGAAAAGACCCACATGAAATTACTGCAGTTTTTAGACAGATTGAACATGAAACACCTTTTTGCAATCATAATGAAAAGTGTAAGTGTTCTGAGGGACATGCATAAAACTTAGTAAGTTATATTCTGAGCATGCTTAATTGCAGCAAGCTTGTCTTTTACCTTTGCTACTGCAAACAAAAGTTTTCAAATCATGGTAGAATTGCACTATTTCCTTCAGTAGTTTTGTTGTTTTGGAATCAAAGTGCTTTAAAGGATCATTGCAGCCTTTGAGATCAAATGAGCACTGCAACTTTTTTCCCCCATGCTTTCAGATTTATTTGTCATTCATTATGCAGTCATTCAGCTTCCCGGATTCCCTGAGAACTGAGGTTGGACAGAGGGTTTTGATGGGCTTGCTTTTTTTCTTTTTATAAGCTGAAATGCAGTGTTGCTAAATACAGAATCTACAGCTTGTGCTCAAGTTCCTTTTCTGGAGTTTGATGCAGATGTGTGAATGACAAATGGTGATCTCTGTAGTTTCCAGGATGTTGGTTTTGAATCAAGGTTGATTACAGGATTGCAGGTGTACTTTAGCTGTTTTCCCTAGCTTAAGTGACTTCTATTACTGAAGTCACTTCCTGTGGCTCTTCAGACAATTAAGTGGCATCTTTATTTTCGCAATGTCTGTTGTTAGTGAAATCTTGAACATCTGAATGCATAAATAACTTGTCATAAAGAAATACTGAAGTCTATGACCCTTAGTGACTGTAAATGACAGGTACTATTTTCATGTTAACTGAGGTGTTGCTTTTCAAGGCGATTAGAATAATTGAGTTCCTGATATTTGAAATAAATACAATTAATAGGAGATCATAGTGAAACAAAAGCAATTTGTATCTGGGCAGTATTTCTAAATACAGTTGTAAAAATTTTCATATGGTTATCAAGTTCATATAGAGACCAAAAATCAGACCTAGTTCTGCTTGTTGTCAGGTTGTGGTTAGGTGCTTTCTTGTAACTGGTACAAGGATAGTGAACAGGAGGCAGAATGAGGTTGTGCATTTGCAGAAAGTCAGTTCTACAGCTGTTTTATTTCTTGTAACACTAGAATTAAAAGTCCACAGGAATAGTAAAAGGAACGACATTCATCGTAAAGTTTCACGTGTTTTGTTTTTCTTTTAGCCATTTCTTGTAATGTATGGATTTCTTGCATTTTAGTGTGTCTGTTTCAAAAAACAGTGTAGTCTTGGTGTGCCTTTTCAGTGATTTGAATATTTACCTTATACCTTCATGTCTTCTCTTCAGAAAACCATCTTGATTTTCTTCCTGCTTTCCTTATTTCATGTTATGAATCACTACTATTTATGTTCCAGGCCAAGCCCCAGATATGAGTGTCTCCAATGCACAACAAAAGCTTCCAGCGCCAGCTCCTAGTGGGAGGCCTTCTCCAGCTCCTGCTGCTGCCCAGCCTGCTGCCACCTTGCCTGGACCCTCTGTACCACAGCCCCCACCTGGACAACCTTCACCCATTGTCCAGCTGCAGCAGAAGCAGAACCGCATCAGCCCTATCCAGAAGCCACAGGGATTGGATCCTGTTGAGATACTCCAAGAACGTGAATATAGGTAAAAGCGAATAACAAGATTAAAATTATTCTTGCTTTTCACGTCCCTAGCTGGAACTCCTGGAAATCAGCTACTGGAATAGTGGTAATAGTGTAAACAGAGTTTCCAGAGAAAGGCCGTGTTACAAAAAGCACACAAACATCAAACCAAACAATTATTTAGTTCTACCCCAAATTATGAACTAGTAAAGCATCACTGGAAACCATTTACGTTTAAAATAGCCTCAAGGGCCTTGCTGAGTCAGTGTATTACTTGGATCCTACAAACACTGAAAGTTAGGAAATAAAAATCCTTGCAGTTTACAGAGAAGGCAATTTAGTGCACAAGTTTTTCAGTATTATAAACAAAGGGAAGTTAGAACAGAGAGGGTCAAAAGGATGAAGAGTTAGTAGCCACAGCAAAACCAGATTTTGTTAGTATGGTGAATTTGTCTGGACAACCAAAGAGTGGAGAGAATAACAAAGTAACAGGCAAGATTAAGAGAAAGTGTACCAGATAGCATGATTTTCAAAAACTGCCTTCTGAGTGCTTTGTTTATATGTTGAAGAATATTTGTTACAAAGTAGAGCATAGAACATTTCTTTTTGAGTTATAGAAAGAGACTACTTTCCTCTTCTCTTCACCAAGGCTATTTAACAAGTGACCTTGAGATTTTGCCAGGCAGAAGGATTTTGACCTGCACCTAACATAAGTTCCTGATGACTATCAGTAAGAAGAAAGTAATTGCACCCAGAGTATTACCTGTTTTGGATTAATGATGCATCTTGCATTGTTAATTTGAGTTTGTAGGGGAAGGTAGCCAAGAGAGGATGGTGATCTCACAGAAGACTGGTTTAAAAATTTTAAGAAGGTAAAACACCATGAAGCACTTTTGGGTATGGTGCCATGCCCAAAATTCAGGCTTTGATTACAGAAAATTTCTTACATTTTGTGTCAGGTACTACTTAAGTGTATTCTTATCATCATTCCACTAGTCTTACCCATATACCCTAGGACTGAATGGCTATAACTTTCAGCATGAGCAATCACTGTTTTCCAGATCTTTTCCAGAAAGTTTGTAGAACACACCATTTTATGTTTTTATTCTGACGGAACTCTAGCACTAACTTCAACCAAGAATCATGTGGCCAGTACTGTGTAACATCTTCTGCATCAGTTAACCTCAGATTATTACTCTTCCTGTGTTTTCAGCCCTGCTGTATTGCACTACTTTTGCCAAACTATTATGTCTTGGTGTTCATAAACAGTGGCAAAAAATAAAAGTGATGCTTTTACTTATTTAGGAAACCAGTTACAGATACAGCATATCTGTTGGGTTCTAAATACAGTGATGTTCTTGACAGAGTGAGATGAATGTTTGATAGGGATTCTCCAGCAGAAGGATTTTATATTTTATGGGTTTTTTAATCCTAGAACATAGATGTAAGATCAGGCTTTTTTAATGTTGAATTTACTGGTATTTAATTTTGCTTTGAGTTCCAGAATATGTAGAACTCCTGGAAATCTTTTCATTGGTTAAAACTGTGTAAGTAACATCAGACAAAACGTTTTGAAAAAACCAGTTTGACACTTTCTGTGCTTTGAGTGATGGTGGATTTAGCTTTAATATAGGCATGTTTAATTCAGAAATGTGTTTTCACAGTTTCTTAATGAAAACGGAGCAGAAAAAAGCCAAAATAAACATCCTTATCCTGAAAACACTGAAATTAGTGAAGGCTTTATGAAACCATTGTCTCTTGAGATCTCAGACTAAACCCTTTTAATAAAGGGGCATTATACTTTGAAAACCTTTTGAATTCCAGGTGGATATCTGCATCCATGTGGTCCTCCATGGGCTGCAGGGGCACAGCTGCCTCACCATGGCCTGTACCATGGGCTGCAGGGGAATCTCAGCTCTGCTGCCTGGAGAATCTCCTGCCTCTCCTTCTACACTGATCTGTTTGCAGAGTTGTTCCTCTCATGTTCTCACCCTGCTCTTCTGTAGCCACAATTGCATCTGCCCAGGAACTCTTTTTTTTTTTTTTTCCCCCTTCTTAAATCTGCTATCACAGAGGCATTACCATAAGGTAATTCCATATGGCTGCAAAAATGTAAAAAATAATGAAAAAACATTTTTGATAGGCTCAGGCTTGCCCAGTGGAGGGTCTGTCCTGGAGCTGGCTGCCATTGGCTCTGTTGGGCATAGGGAAAACTTCTGGCAGCTTCTCACATAATAAGCCAGTGCTGTAATCCCCCCTGCTAGCAACACCTAACCACGCAAATCCAGTGTTTTTATAAAGCTCTCCTTAATGCCTTCTTCAAAATAAAGGGCTGCTTTTTAATCTCATCGAATAGCTGTCTTAGAGATCATAATACCTATAATTTAAAGTTGTTCTATTATGTTGGAAGTGTTTTCCCACCTTTTCATTCTCATTGCACATTAAAAAATAATGCACTCGATAACGTCCTGCAGATTGTACATAGTTTCTTTCTGTTACCTACAAAGTATCTTCTTAAGTAACTTCTTTACTGCATGGCATCCATGCCAGACAGGCTTAATTGTACAAATTGTACAGGTCTGCTGTTGACCCAAGTTAATGAGGAGTCGGTGTGCATCACTTATTTTGCAAAGAGGTCTCTGTGTACCTTCAGTAGCCACTTTCTGCATGAAGGTAAACTGCAGAACTGCAAAGATTAATTTATTACATCCTTTAAATGGTGAGATTATATACTTCAAGTGATTGCAAAAAGATCTAGGAAACTTTTTTCTTTGGATTCTCTTTGCCTAACAGATGTTAGCATTATTCCATGAAAATAGCAACAGTACTACAAACTGTAGTCACTTCCTTTAAAGACTAGAAGGTGGCTGTGGTGAGAGATAGCTCAAGCACTTCTTCCTTTCTCTTGAGTTGGAATTCTTTAAAAAATACTACTGAAAAGAATACCACTACCATTACTCTATTAGCACTGTACACAATACATGTAAATAGTACATTAGGAAAGTATGAAACTAAATTTCCAAATATGTTGGGTTGTTTTTTTTTGGGGGGGGGTTCATATGTAACCCAGCTGGTTGTCATTTTCTCTATTCTTCCATGTGGGTACTGTTGATTTTCATTATTATTTCAACTTTTTTTTTGTTCTGGACTTTTTTTAAACAGAGAACTGATCTGAGTTACAGTAAGAGTTTTCTGAGGTAAAGTGTCCACTGACGTAGAAATACTGATGTTTTTGTTGCTATTCCTTCCCTCTGACTGGGTTATTAAAGGAAGGGAAATCACTCACCAAAGCATTGAACTGGCATTGTTTGTAGCTCAGTACATTTCAACATAGGAAGGAAAAGAGTTGAAGGAAAAGTTACCCTGGATATACTAAACTACTGTATAATTTAACAATAAAATTCCATGCACATTTATTTCTGATCTGCTTTTTTAATAAACTCGAGTTGAAAAAAAATTATTAACAGTGAAGTGGGGTTTATATGGGAGTGGACTGAACAGTGTGACAATGGCACGTAAATAAGCACACTCTGAGAGCTTTGATTATGTTCAGACATATCTCAAGAGACATGTGTGTTTGGATATTTTTACAAATATTGAGGATAGAAATGTAGAGACCAGTCCAGCTTTGGAAATTGCTTGAACTTCTGTTGTCTAAACTTCTACCACAGCAAGCACTTCTATGTTTTATACTGGAAGTTAAAGAAAAAACACCAATTCTGACAGAGCCAAGAAGTCAGTTTCCCTTCATGTTTGTTTGGAAGTGACTCTGACTCTTAACAGTTAGTTACCTAAAACCATGAGGTATGTCAGGGAGAACCCAACTTTAGCAATCCTCATGTATAGTAAAAGAAGGTGCACTCATTGCTAGCAAGAATGTAAAAAAAATTTGAACATACGTTCAATATTCAGTTGCTTTAGTAAATTCACAACTCGAAAGGTTTGGAAAGGTTGTGACTGCTCCCTTAAGGTTTCATTAAGGTCAGGGAAACTGGGTTTTGGCTGTAACTGTTTTGTAGGAGATAGTTTCAGGAGACACACTGCAGCTTTTTGGGAAGGGAAAAGGAGAAATAAATAGTTGTTATGATGCAGGATTGCATCCATGCGTGGGTAAGCGACAGGTAGAGCATGTGATTTAGAGCAGCTTGGCTGCTTTTTTGTATGAATGTACACTAGCTAGTACATCTCTGCAAGAAACCACTTAATTCTCAAGATTTTACAGCCTTAGGTGAACTAAAATATCTTCTTACTAAGTGGAATACCCAGTTGTGCCAAATGTGAACATTTTAGTGTAGTATATAAACTGGAACTGGTAAAATAAGGCAGTCATTTTCTGAATGAAGACTGTTTCTGCAGGAGTAATGAACTTTTCTAGACCGAAATGAATATTTTCAGCTTTTAATGAAACTTTGTCTAGTTAAGAAATAACTCTTCTTGATTTGCTTTTCAGTCTGTACAACAAACATTACTTATCTAATTCTGCTTCAATTTTTTACTCTCTTAAAGACACTAATATCATCTTCTGCAGTAATGCAGCATTATATCCTATTTGTTGTTCCAGGAACTTTAGAATTCTTATGGTAGTATTAAAATTGGAAAAAATCAAGTTCTGTCTGTCTTGTCTAGTACCCCCTCTTTCTGTCTCTCTCTTGAATTTGCAAATGAATGCAAAATGAGCTTCTAAAGGAAGAGTGAAGTAGAATTTGATTTACAGTAGCCTTTATATAGCTGTGAATACTTTATAAACAAGCTTATTTTGTCAATAAAACAATGGAGTAGAATTCCAGATATTAAGGCAGGTGCGGTCTACGTCATCACTAACTACACTGCATAAAAGTAACATCCATCCAAGAAGCTTGAAAGCAGAATCCTGAATATTATGTGTAAAATAGAATTCCCAAGTTTATTTTCACATATCTATTTTTTGTTGAAAAGAAAGGCCAAGGGGCATTTTGATCACTTGACAATTTATTTTCAAAGTGGAAAAAGATGCCCAGTGTCATCTCTGCAAAAGCCTGTTAGTTCAGAAAAAAACATGTAAATGCCTGAGTTAAACTGACTGTTTTTACGATATAGTTTTACTAATGCTTTTCGGATTTCTCGTGGTGTCTTACCCAGTTTTCTGGTTTTGTAGGCTTCAGGCTCGAATTGCTCACAGGATCCAGGAACTGGAGAACTTGCCTGGTTCTCTGCCCCCTGATCTGCGAACCAAAGCTACAGTGGAGTTGAAGGCACTTAGGTTACTGAATTTCCAACGCCAGGTAATGCCATTTACTTTAGGAAAATTTTCATATATGTTCATGCAGCAAAGAGTGAACTGGAAAGGGATTTTGCGTTAGTGCAAAGTGTAAGCAGATCCTGCATGACAGCAGGAACGTAACTAACGAGCCAGTCACAGAAATGTTGGATTTGATTTTATTTTGGTAATAAAAATGAAGCTTTATCTTCCAGTCTAGCATGTGTCCATAGAGCTGTGTCTTTCATAATAAGCATGACATTGACACAAAGACAAAAGCCAGTGCTGGACAGACTGCAAGCTGATTTTCAGTGCAGGTCTTCTCAACAGATACCTCCTTCTGGACATACTTAATATTTCCACAATTTCCTTTGTTTTGATGAAAACTGTGTGTTGGTGTTTTGTATGCTCTTTCTCTGTGATTTGTTTTTGGGATTTCCGCTATGGCACAGACTTTGAAAATGAAACACAGGGGGATCCTACATAAGATTTAAGTCGAATGTTGAGTGCCTATATCACCAAATTAATTTCATCAAAGGAATCACACTGCCAGACAGCCTCTTGCCATTGGCGTTTACAGCTAGTTTGCAAGAACAAAGGTGCAATTTGGCAGGTCAAGCAAAATCCTTCCTGACAAAAGCCTTGGCAGGAGTTGTGCCATGGTGTCCAAGTCTTCCTTCCTTTCTATCCTTGGCGCTCCTTTGTAATGAAGCTTTGTCAGAGGTTAGATAAAAAGCAACAGGCTCTCCCTGCTCTCCTGCTGGGACTATGGCAATACTGTTCCAAGCTCTTAACATTTATCTCTCTCACCTGTCTTTTGTACAGCTGGCAGTGAAACAAGTTGTCAGTTATGTTCAGGTCCAGCACTAGAAAATGCATTATGCATGTGGTTCATTGTGTTTTATTTTGATGGTGTAACATCTTGCCTGGCCCCTTTCACTGCAGCAGGACAGTTAACAGGATCTTATAAAGAGGGAAGAAACTATGATTAAACGTAATTAACGCTTTTGAACATTCTGTGAAGGTTTAAGATTTGTTTAGGATAATAGATGTAGCTGTTGCAACTGTGTCAATGCTGTATCTTTTCAGAGCTATAATGCAAAGAGGAAACTGGGGTATATTTTGAATTGTTTACTTTTTTACTCTACTGTAACAGTGTTTAAAGTTGTTTTATTACGAGCTATTACATTTTTTTGAGTGTTTGTCTTTTCCCCCCTCCCTCCACTGGTAGCTGAGACAAGAGGTGGTAGCCTGCATGCGCCGTGACACAACCCTGGAGACAGCCCTGAACTCCAAAGCCTACAAACGGAGCAAGCGCCAGACCCTGAGAGAGGCTCGTATGACAGAAAAGCTGGAAAAGCAGCAGAAGATAGAACAGGAGAGGAAGCGTAGGCAGAAGCACCAGGTATATTGACTCACTAGGAGTTTGCCCCATGACAGAAATGCACCTTGCTTTGCTGTGCAGACCTTCTCTTTTATGTATGTTATTTACCTTGGGAGTTTTTCTGATTAAAAAGGTCCCAAGTGGTGTGATAAGCAATTGGAAGACTTTAAGATTAGAGTTCCTGCATTCCTGATTTCAGATCCTTGGTATGTAAGAGGGCCTGCACTAACTTGATTCTCTTTCTAGGAATACCTGAACAGCATATTGCAGCATGCTAAAGATTTCAAAGAGTACCACCGCTCAGTTGCTGGGAAAATTCAGAAGCTTTCTAAAGCTGTGGCAACTTGGCATGCCAACACTGAACGTGAGCAGAAGAAAGAAACTGAGAGAATTGAGAAAGAAAGAATGAGGAGACTAATGGTAAGGAGAAGAGGAAGGAATATGGTTCTTTTAGTTAAAAGTTATGTACTGTATCCTTTTAATTTGCTTATATATTATCTCAGCCCCTCCCTCATGTTTCCTTTGGGAAGTACTTGGTAATGAAAAAAGTATAAATCCAAAACTACTACCTTTTGTTATGTATGTTTCTGTTAATGGTGGGCTGATACTATTGAATTTAACCTATAGCTCCTTCTTTTCTAAGGTTTTTGTATAGGAATACTTTTTTTACCAGCTTGAAAATTTAGCACAGCCACTTTTAGAGTAACAGCAACTTACTAACTTCATATAGTAACGCTTTCGTATAATTGCAGGGCTGTTGGTCCATTTTACAAATAATGGACTTTGGTTTATTTCTAGGTTTATAGTTGTAGGTTCTAGGTTTTTTGATGGTACCAGATGACTAACTTGTTCACAGTATTACTCCACAACTTTTACATCCGTGTAGGAAAGCACCTAACCAATAGCAGCAATGAGTATATTTTGAGAATGAATAGCAGTGAGTTCTACCCATTTAATCCTTCATATCATACTCCTTACCATTTCATGGTTTTCCCTTCGCTATACCTTCACAATAGCAGTTGTACCATTCTAAGAACAGAGTAAAATGGGTTTTTATATAATCATGTCTCTTCAGAATGCTGTGGAACCAGTCAGGGGGCTGCCTACATTTCAGGAGTTAAAATAATTCTGAAATTCAAAGCGTAGACAGATCAGTGCATACGTGCAAGTATGGCAGTGACTTGGGGTAGAAAAAACTCTTCAAGACATGGGTTAACTATATCTTAACATTTTATTAACATTTCACCAATATAGAATTAAAGGAAATTGACAAGCTTGCTTTGTAAGCTTGTATTACTTTGTATTAGATACTTACTGCTTTTTGCTGGCAAAAAGCAGTAAGTATCTAATACAGGTGCAGATGTAAAGACTGGTTTCTGTCCAGAGTGTATCCCCACCATGAATGTGGGCTGAGCAGTTAGGTTTTAAAAATCACAAAATGAAATGCAGAAAAATTTAACTCTAACAATAGTGGCAACTTGGAAACGAAAGCTTTTGTAAAGTGGAAATTAATAGCATTTCTTAAAATTATGTAGTATTCAATATTATAGAGTTTTTTCCTATTTGGAGACAATCATCAGCAGTTTGTCTAACCTAGCTTGGAAAAATGTTAATTAGTAGCAAAAAAGAAGCTGATTTTAAAGAAAAGCAGTATTGACATTTAGGAAATACTTTTGTATGTTGTGAGGTTCAGCCTATGTCAGATTGAACATGCAGTGCGATAAGTAATGAAGATGTCCCCTACTGAAAATTACGAAGTAGATTTGAATGTCCAGAAGTGGAAAAGGATACCAGTGCTTCCAGATTATCAATGCTTTCTTCAAAAACACCTCACCAAGACTTGTGAAGCCCTTACCATACATGCAGAATTTCACAGGCACTTTCAGTTTAGGGTTTTGCACCTACTGCTGAATTAAATCCTTCTGCAAAACCAATCTGTATGTTTTGTTAATGGGGTTACTTTGCCTATTTAGTTTTAGTCCAGTTGTGGTAAATTTGGAATTTCCAGATGTGTGCTAGTGGGTTTTTTTTAAAATGTCATCTCCTCTCACATGCTTGCCATGGTCTATGAAAACGTGCTGTGTCTAAAACTTCGTGCGGATCTTTTCAGGAATGCTGAATTCATTTCATGAATTTCCCTTCATTTACTGTGATTAGAAATGGTGATTGTGTCAGACCTCATTAGTAGTGCTGTATATATATAGTGCAAAAATGGGCATTGGTGTGAGTTAAAAAGATACTGTCAAGACAAGCTTAAATGTGTAAAAGAAGTACCTTGGCTAGATTACACAGACTGAGTATTCAGTAGTATCAGAAGCATTAAAAACAACAGCAATCATAATGATAATTCATTTTCCCTGAAAATTGGAGTTTGAGCATTGTAATTTTGATGGGTTGAACATAACAGTAGAATTTTGTAAGCAGTCTTGCAAGCTCAATTTGAACATCATAGCTATTATTTCTAACTGCATGCCATTCTGGTGTCTCTAGAAAAGCAGGAAATCTCCAAGAGTTCTGTATTTTAAAGGATTATATATATCTTTAAAGTATTCTTTACGCATGTTTGACTTTTATAAGGCACTGTATACTTCCTTGATGTGTTGTTTCAGCCAAATTGAGACAGGCTGCTGCCCTGAGCAGACCTCTGCTGCTTTTTTGTATTTTTCTGACATTCTGTATTACATCATCACAGCACATGAAAATAATATTCGTTTTATGTCCAACACACTTTCACAGTATGACAAGGATGCAGAAGTTGCCAGGATGACTCAGAGATCGGGTTTATCTGGTGAATCCTGTTTCTGATAGTGAACTCTATCAGAGATGAAACAAAACCACCATAGGTATCCCTATCATGGCAGGGGAATTTGAATTAGGTAACCTTTAAAGTCCCTGCCAAGCCCTCTGATGCTGTGACATATTGATACAAATATATGATTCTCTGGACCTGATCCAGCAAGCTCTTTACCCATGTAGCTGCCCCGCTGTGCAGATCATGATGACCTAAGATAACACTTTGTTATTGACACAGGAGTTGGATGGCATGCATTCACCATCATTTCTGTCAGGACTGAAATCTGTTTTGTGTTCCTAGGCTGAAGATGAAGAAGGCTACCGAAAGCTGATTGATCAAAAGAAGGACAGACGCCTGGCCTACCTGTTGCAGCAGACAGATGAGTATGTGGCCAACTTGACTAACCTGGTGTGGGAGCATAAACAGGCACAAGCAGCCAAAGAGAAGAAGAAGAGGAGGAGAAGAAAGAAGGCAAGTAGTTACAGCTGATATTTTTAAGCCGTTTCTTCTTCAAATCCAGTTCAAATGTTGATAAATGTGGTGGTGCCCGATTGTCATACACATACCAGAGTGTCTAAAAACATCTACATCACCAAATCTCAATGCTGAGGGAACCCATCTCTCTTTATATTGAAATAAACATGCTTTTATTAACTCAAAAGGTGATAAGGGTTCTCAGTTTTTAATATCTTCATAACACTAACTTGCTCATAAACCTTGTACAGGTAAAATTGCGACAGATGTGTAAGTTAGGATTAATGTACCCAAAAGGAGTGCAATGTATCAAAAATGCATTCTGTAAAAAGAAGATGGCAAGAGTCTGGTTTGTGTAACTGTCTCACTGTAGACTTCCACATTATACACTTGACTCAGTCCATTTTGTAAGGACCATTGAAAATGGCAAAGAGGTTTGTTATAGTAAAGTGGGTATTTTGTCAGTAATACTGTTCACTGTGCATTTTTAACCTTTAATTGAAACTTTACAAGATTACTTCGCTTCCTGTGAAGTGTTTTACTCTCCAAGAGAAAGTTGTTGAAATAGAACAGTGCAATTTGCAAAAAAATAATTTCATGTGAGAAATAGTGATTAAGGAATGATTTGTCATTTTTTACCACCTCAGAGTATCTTTCATCTCTTGCAGAATGCATAAGAGGATTTTTATAATCCATTTCCACGCCTGGTTTGGTACTAATTACTGCTACAAATGCAAGCATTATGTTTACTGCATTTACTACTGGAAATATGCTAAAAACAACCAGCATAGAAAAAATTCTGATCCTGGACCTAAATGGCCTAAAAAATAGTACATCTTTTCTCCTGCTCTCAAAAAACTTCTGTTCCTGAGAGTATTTTCTTACCATAGGAACAATAACCTCTCTGCGAAATGAAGATGTAATTTGGATTGAGTTCTTGGCCTGTAATTGCCAGTGAGAACAGGGCTGATTTAATGTATATAATGCCCAGTAGAGATAATCATTATTGAGAGAGCATGTAGAATAACTGCATTGCTTTAATAATGTAAATAAATACATACCCCTTTAACTGTCCACATATGTGATATATTTCTCTTTCTATGTCAGTTTAGCCTAAGTGTGTATGAGAAACTGGCTTATCTTCTGGCCATGTCAGTAAAGACATAATTTTCTCTCCCTGAAGTTGAAATGAAGTACGTCCTGCAAATATTCAGTGTTCATATATATGCCACCCTAAAACCTAAGGGAAAATAAGCAAAAAAAAGAAAGAAAAATCCCTTTTCTCTGTCTTGATAATCTGTATCATTTTATTTGTAATTAACTTCTTTCCAGCAATCTTTTTTGCTCATCTGTAAAGGAAGTAGGAGTTCACACAAATATTACTCTTTATTTAAATCCAGAATTCTATGAATATGTCATAGCACGGCTGTGGAATGCATTGCAATTAGTGGGCACTGTGTCTTTTTTCCAAGTCATACACTAAGTTCTTAGGATTTTATGTTTTGTAGTCCATAATAAGGTTTAATCTACTAATACCTGTAGTTAACGTTTTCTACTTACAGAAAAATAAGAAGGACAATTCTTAGGATTTTTTCCTAGAAATGGTAGTGAGGAAGTAAATGGTGATGAAATAATCTTTGCCAGACTCGTTATAGAATATCCAAGTGAACCCTATGTTCTCAGTAGAATAAAATCTGAGATTACTCCGTTCTTCCTCTGGGATACAGTTTCATCTTCATGATAGATATTCCCTTTTTATTTTTATTCACATTCCCCTCTTTGCGTTTTTTGTCTCTAGCTTCCTACTGTAGTCATTGATAGGAAAAAATATTCCATATGAAATTTTCATCTGATAGGCTAGTTCAAATTTCTACTAACTTTATTGTTAGTAGTTTTTCCTATCATTATGCAGAGAGTTAACAAAATGTGCTTTACTGCTTTTTAATGTCGAGATTTCCCCAGTTTGAGGATTAAATTGTCAATATTAAAGATCTGTTTGCCTGGTCCAAAATAAAAGTGCAAGATGTCTGTCATTATTTACATTTATTTTCTTTGTAATATGTTCTTCTAATTTCCAAAATTGTTTTTAACTATAGTTTATAAATGTGCCCACAGCAGATTATGGTTTTTGCACAGTGAACAGCACTGATGCTCACTGCTTTTCTGTGGTTAGAGTTGTAAAGTGCTTTTCCATTGCCTGTAGCTAAACTATAACAATCTTTATGTATTAGACAGCATTCTGTAATGTAAAAGAATGGATCCCAGCTGTGGTTCATCCAGGGAAAAAGTATCCTCAGTCAATGTAGTGTGTTCAGCCAAGACTAGATTCATGTTTTCATAACTTGTGCTGCCCTTTTGTTTATTTAAAATCCTCACTTCTGGTACAGTTCCTTTCATTGTCAGCAGTCATACCTGCTGCCCAGAAATGCTGAAGCAGGCAGCCTTGAAGCTTGTTTTGTTGTTGCTCCTACTGAGCATCAGCTGCTGCATGTTCATTTCAAGTACATGCTTCAGATAATGGAATTTAATGGCAAAGAAGAAGGCTGAAGTACGGTCTGAAGCAGATATTAAGGATTATATCAATATTGAGAAGTGCAGCTATTCCTCAAGTATACTTCTTAAACAAAAAAAGGAATAACTCGATGGACTATATTTATCACACACTTTAATAGTACTTGGAAGTTTTTTATTTCTAAAATACAATTTAAGAGATCACTTCTTGTTGTTAGTCTGTTCTCCTTGCATTAGTATCCAAAGTAATATTTTGCTTTAGTGCTGCAAACTCAGCAGTGTGACATTAGGAGAAGCTGTAAAATGTCCTTTATTGCTCAGAATTGTTTAGGAAAGTTTGAATGCAGAAGCAAACTATATGTCTTTCATTTTTCCTCATACTGTGTTGACATTTTTAAGTAAGGTAAATGAAGATAAGCCTTGAGGAACATACTGGTTATTTCTCAGGTTGGTGTCTGGAGAGAAAAAAAATCTAACTTTCTCCAGTGAAGAATTCCAAGATTACTTTTGTTTCTGATTTGAATAAGGTCCACACATGATTGGAATAGTACAAAGAACTCCAAAATTACTCCTTCTAGTTAGTTGTCAGACCAAAAAACCCAAAATACATACCCAAGATAAAAGCGTCTTGCATGAATATACATCACATATCTGTGATGCCTGCTGACACCTTTAAAATGAAGCTTAAAGCGTTTTAGAAGAAATTAATAGTAAATCATGTGAAAATAATTTACTATTTCATTTGCATTAGAATGGCCTATAAGCAACTGAGCTTTAGGTCTGAATCAGAAATCAAGTGGGCCAGCCACTTCTTATATGCAGATTTATATCCTTGACTGAGGTGAGTGGGTAACCTCCTTACATTAGTAAATGCTTTTTGTGTGTTAATTGCTCTGGGGCTATCTCTGTCTACATCCATCTTCACCTTCAATAACGTGAATCTGAGGCTGTTCAGAAATAAATGAAACATATTCATGATCCAAAATTTTTTACGTCATATAAATTATTCTTTCTGTACTTGTAATCTGACCATAGTATTTATCACTTCTTCATTTTTTGCAGAAAGCTGAAGAAAATGCAGAAGGAATGTCATCTGGTCTTGGTCCCGACGGAGAGGTATGAATTCTTACAAGGTTTTGGGTTTTTTTCTTCTTGTCAGTTTTTGGTTTAAAAGAACCCCAGCTTCCCAGTGATTATTCTGGATTGTGTGTCATGGCTGTAACTTTAAAAAAAGTCATGATGACAACTGTTCTAGGAGCTGTTGTTTATAAACAGAAATAATAATTACCTAGGTTACCATTTATGCTAGCCTCTCGCCATTCCTAAAATCAAAGACTGAAACGAAAAGTATATTGAATCTATCACTAAATGTGATGAAGTCTGCCTCTCAGTTTTGTGATGTGCTTACAAGAAATATTTTTCTTGCAGTCTGTATATAGGCAACTTACTTTCTAGTTTGAGCTCATAAAGACCACATAGTCCATCTTCTCATCTTTATAAAAAATACATTATTGACATTGCATGTAACTACCTTTCAGTCACGGGACAGAGCACAGTGTTATGATGGATTAAGACATCTGGAAGTTCTTTCTTCCTCAGAAGCAAACAGAAACGAGTGTTTTGTCTCGGTCATTCTGCAGATAATATCGTTCATTCAGTAGCAGAGCATATGCTGCCTCATTCAGACCTCTTCTGTTAGTGCAATTTTTGTATTCCACTTCATTTTTACGTAAAGACTTTATATAGACTTCTTACATAGAGACTTTCAAATTGTGCTTATTGTTTCACTCTGCGCTCTTCTTGTACCTGAAAGTGGTAGTTCTGCTAATGTAGTAAGAGTTGTAGCAAAATAATGTAATATATTTGTATTTGCACAAGAAAAATGCACATGACATTCCTGTAACTTCAGTATTAATGGAAATTGGCTACGTTTTGTACTCCATCAGTCACTGTATTTAGAACTGTTTAGAGTTAGTTTTTCTTGCTCATGTGTATCTATTTGGAAAATATTCATGGGTAGGAGCAGTATTAGAAGGCAAAAGGTTTTTGGAGTGAAAAAAAATGTGATTAAACAGGGTAAAGAATAAAGCGTGATTATACTTTTCTAGTTTTGTTACAACACAGGTAAGAGATTTTGTTCTTACAGGTGTTTCATCAGCTTAGTTGAAGAAGTTAGGACAGTAAATCTTCAAAAAAGGCCTTTACTTAGAACATTTACTGAATTGTTTGATTCTTATTTCTCAGGGAAAAAAAAGGCCATAAGGTTACTGTATGTTTTTTGTTACAGATGTCTTTTGGTATAAGTAACAGGATTAAATGCCTGTAAGAATACATACCTTGTACCTTGATTTGCAAAAACCAGTACTGTATTCCTTTCCATGCTGCTTTTGTTAATTCACTTGGGATACTGGGATATATTTGTGGATGTCACATAGAATAGGTTACACACAGAAATACTGTGACTCAGTGTTTGCTTTGTGAGAAACTGTGTCATCTAGTAACAAAACTTCACTTCCAGTTAAGTTCAGAACCTTCCAGTTCATCCAGAACTGGATTTTTGATACTGCTACTAGTTCTTTTTTTTATGTACAAGAAGCATGGAGTTCAATTGTCTTACGGTGTGAAATTTTGCTTGAATTTTTAGCCCATAGATGAGAGCAGTCAGATGAGTGACCTTCCAGTCAAAGTGACTCACACTGAAACAGGCAAAGTTCTTCTTGGACCAGAAGCACCCAAAGCAAGTCAGCTGGATGCTTGGCTGGAAATGAACCCTGGGTAGGTAGTTAGTATACCAAGTAGACTGTTTTTGCTATTTGTATTGATGTTTTTCATGTTATACTTTCTTGTTCACCAATTCTATTCCTGTTTTTACTTATTGTATGTAAGCTGAATCGGAGATGTGTTGGACCTGTTACTTCCTCCTTTTAACTGTAGTTCACAATCTTTCTGTCCCTTTTGTACAGCTATGAAGTTGCTCCCAGATCAGATAGTGAAGATGAAAGTGGCTCTGAATATGAGGAGGAGGTACGTATCTTTAAAAAGAAATCCTGTGACAATACAGTAAAAAACAAGTACTTATTTAATATTTCATTTTCCCCTTCTTCATAATGAAGAGAGGGGAAATCATAGCAAATGTGCAGGTGTTTTAAGACTAATACAAACAGGAAAATTAATTTATTCTGTAATTCTTGATTCATAGCTGTTGTTCTTTATATACACTGTAAATGCCTCACTGGTAGTTGTGGTTAGGAAGAGTAAATATTTTACTGTGATTATTAATAGTAATGAACCAGAGAATTAGGCAGGTTCCTGTTTTAAAATGCATCTCAGAAAATGCTGCATTGTGGCTTTGTGCTGAATGAAATTAACATCTTCAAAGTTTATGCATTGAAAGTTTTATGGGCAATAAAATAATACTGTTATGATTTATATATTGTGTTAAATAAAATGTTAGGGATCATTCCAGGGATTTATATTGAGACTTTTCAGGGTAGGCTTATTTGATTCAGTATTTGGATGGTGATTTAAATACTGCTATTACCAAACTTCTGAAAAGAATCTTATAATTAACTCACACAAAGATCCAAGCCTTGCAGGGTCATTATATTATGTACTATGAATCATGAATAGTGATACTTGCATAGCATTTTCAGAACGGTAATTTCTAAAGGAGAACAGAAGTGAGGAATAGAGAAGAACCATGATCAATCAACAGCCTGGTAGCAGAACTAGGTGTAATACTCAGATATCCTAAGTTTAGCAGCCTTTACATTGCTAGACCAAACAACCACTGAAAGTGACTGGACTGTATGATGTTATGGTGTGTGTTTGAAGGGGTAATTTCTGGTAGTCTGTTAGTATTAAGGTAGCAGGGAAAGGCCTGATAAACTGTCAGATTTTAGAATCTCAGTGAGCTTTTAAGTTGTTTGCTGCAACCGTAGCCAAAAGACAAGTTATTTCAAAAAGAGTAAAAATAACTGGTTTTAAAAAAATAATAAATTAGAGGCCTAAATAGGTAGTACTTGGAAGTTTTTTAAGCCTTACTAATTTATCACACATCTAGAATGCAACATAAAAATAAACATGGTATTGGAATATTCTCCATGAATATGGTAGTCAGAGAAAGCCTTTGGAAAGCAAGATCATTAAAGGGCAATATAATTGTTACTTCAAAGTATTATGACTTCCTGCTGGTATGTAAAAAATTAATCATTTTGTTATGCTGTGGTGCAGTTTTGTTGCAGAATAGGTATAAATTGAACCTCATGATTCAGATGTCTGTCATAAAGCACTGACCAATGAAAGTATGAGAATGCCAGTTGAAAGTGTGACTGAGGGGCATGTTGCACTTCCCAGCACTTCTCTTCTTTTTCTGTATTCTGTAGGATGAGGAAGAAGAATCAAGCAAATTAGAAACAGATGAGAAGATACTCCTGGATCCTAACAGTGAGGAAGTTTCTGAGAAAGATGCAAAGCAAATCATTGAGTGAGTCTTCCTTTAAGTGCTGTTTATTAGGCACTGTGATTTCTTACAGTGGCACTTCACAAGAGTAGTTTTCTCTAGATTAGAGTGATTTTTTTGTTCTTCTATGATATAAATACCTGCAGTAGAAGGAACATAATAATTTAATAGTATTATCTTTATAAAATCTTACACCCTTTGGTGTACTCACCTCACTCACAGCTGATATACGTATGTAAGCCATGGTCAAAAGATACTTGTTTGTATTCACTTGAGTTCTTTTTCTGCTTTCCAGGACAGCCAAACAAGATGTGGATGATGAATACAGCATGCAATATAGTGCCAGAGGGTCTCAGTCCTACTACACTGTTGCTCATGCAATCACCGAAAGGGTGGAAAAACAGTCTTCCCTTCTTATTAATGGCACATTAAAACATTATCAGGTGAGAAATCATTAAAACAATTAAATGCCTAAAACTTGAAATTATGCCCAACATGTCAGTGTGGTATTTCAAGTGGCAGATTAAAATTTTGTTTAAAAATACAAAGGCTCTAGTAGGTTACCATTTGGAAGTATGGACAAAGCAATGACACCTCTCACAGATAATGATACATACATACTGCTTGAATTTTACAAACTTTCTGCAGCTATCTCTACCTTTTCTTCACTGCAGGTGAATAATATTTTGATTTTTGTATCCTTCTCATTGA
Organism: Cyanoderma ruficeps; assembly: GCA_008694505.1. Taxonomy (NCBI): domain Eukaryota; kingdom Metazoa; phylum Chordata; class Aves; order Passeriformes; family Timaliidae; genus Cyanoderma; species Cyanoderma ruficeps. The sequence goes on from VZDJ01000135.1 coordinate 3,618,898, forward strand.
CCTGTAATTTCATTTCTTACTGTTTTAATTTGTGGTGGTTTAGGAGTATTTTCCTTCTTCCAATAGTTAAAATTCAGAATTATATTTTTTAGTTAAGGTCCTAATATTTCAGGGCAGTGATAGATACTGTTTGAAAATAAGAAAAATATTTTGCTATGGAGGTTTGTGTCACATGTTCTTTACAGACTTTTACTGGATTTAGTAGCCAAGAACTTTGATGTAGGCTAAATTCACATGTGATTGAAAGTGTCCTTGATGCATATTTTCTACACTTCTGCAATAGTACAACTTTCTAGTTAACTCCCAACAACCTGCATCTTTTCTCTAGTCAGAACATTGTGTGTATATATAAATATATATATATATAAAATCTCCACATAAAGAATAATGACACAGACAGGATAACTTTCCACTTCTCAATTCTGAAGCAGCTTTGTAGGTGGAACATAGAGTGACACTACAGATTCCAGTCAGCTCTTTAATAGTAAATCTGAGTCAGTCCACATGTAAAGCCAGTAAATTGGCAACATTATTTTGGATACTGTCTTGCAGGGAGAGCACACAATTATTTGAAGAGTGCACTGTAGAGTTTTCCCTCTGAACTTTCTCAAGCCACCTAATTTCCTGCTCTCTCCATGTGTGAGATGCACCAAAACTCTGGATATGAGAAGCAGAAACTTCACACACCCGTCAGTAACGTGATACACACACGTGGAAATCTGTCTGACAAAGGAGTAGTGCTTTCTAGCAGTATTCCTTGGAGTGTGAAATTCTGTTATGTAGATTTTGCTAAGCTACATAGCTCTGGCTTCCTTCCAGCTCTGGAATTTTATACACAAGGCATATTTGGACAAAGGTGGCCTACTCTGACGTGGATAGTTTTGGAGTTTACTCTGACTGAGTGGAATGTGCTACAAGAGCTTTAGCATACCAGTGGTACAGTTGGCAAGTGTGAGGCTTACGTGTTTCCTGCAGTTTTGACAAGTTTGGTTTTGAAAGATTTTAATTGATACAGGCCATTGTAATGTAATGAAGTACTCACAGAAAGTTTTAGCATTTGAGGGTGTAGAAATTGAGGAACAAATCCCTGCAGTGGTGTTTATCAGCCTTATGAGTGCCTCTGTTGCTTTGTGTGCAGTAGAAAAACCTTTCTACATGAAATCTGACTTCATCCTTACAGAGTATTTTAAACAGGAATGATAATTACCATGTAAAAAGAGACAGGGCTCCCCATTTATATAGTATTACTAAAGGAAATACAACTTGTAAGTAGACAGGGACATCAGAACATTAGTTCCACGTTGCTGATTTATTAATAATTATTTTTGTGGGTTTTAAATAACTGAAACTCCTTCTCTTCATTTCAGCTCCAGGGACTGGAATGGATGGTTTCTCTCTATAATAACAATCTGAATGGAATTTTAGCAGATGAAATGGGACTGGGAAAGACAATACAGACTATTGCTCTCATCACTTACCTGATGGAGCACAAAAGACTCAATGGCCCCTATCTCATCATTGTTCCCTTGTCGTAAGTAACAGGTCTCATTCTGGCATTACTGTTCTAAGCACTGTGGATTGGTTTGTTTGGAACCCAGCACACTGGGAAAACCAGAAAGCTGGTAAAACACTTGATTCTGTTAATTTTGGCAAGCTGTATTGAATTTACTGTAATTCACTCTTAAGCCAAAAGAGGGGGGTGTTTTTTCTTTCCTGTTGCTACATGCATGCACTTCACCTTTCAGCTTTTGACTCTGATATTACAAATCTGTTGCTTAATTCTCTAAGCAGCTGGTGTCTCATCTGATACCGTGCAAGCATACTTTAATGAGGTTTATCTTTTAAGTACTGTATAGGTAGCCCTGGATATATGTAGCCTTGATTGATATACACACTTCTGTCAGGTGGGCAGATTATGGTTGTTTATTATGCTGCCCCCCTTTTTGCTTTTCTTTAGCTTTCCAAAATACTGCTTGTTTTATAAATTTCTTCTAATGCATTTTTCTTTCTCCAAAAGTCAAGTGTGGGGTTTAGTGATTTGAATAAAAAACGTCAATCACTGTAGAATTCTTACAGGATGTTGAGGAGTTCTTTACTTATTTTATGTGCAATTGATTTGATTGATGTTGAGAGGTTCCCTGGTAATCTCATTAGCTTATTTGTCCACCAGTTGTGCTGAGCATGCAAATTTGTTCTAGAATTAGGATAAATTTGATTTGTGGTCACCTCTTAATTTTTTTTTGAGGTGTCCTGTCTTCTGGCTGTGCTGCAGTAGTAACTGATTAACTAAGATAAGTGCTACAGGTGTGCCTAATTGTATGAATACAAATGATAAGCTTAGTTTGAAAAGAAACACCTGGGAGAAGATCTCTAAAACAAAAACAGGGGGAGTGTTATTAATGTCAATTTTCATATGGGCACAGTAAAACATCTAATGTCTTTTAAGTACTCTAGTTGTTTTTTTTAAAAAAGTGAGAGGAGCTGAAAGTTCATTCTTGTGTACGTTTTAAAAGCTGCCTTTCTCCACCTTTTTTACATTGCTAGTATTGCTGCCACCACTGGTCCACTAAGAAGGAAAAAAAAAGAGCAAGCAGCTGAAAAACCTCAAGGTTATTTTTTGCTGTTGTCTCATGATAGCAATTATGAACACTGTAGCAACTTTTTTGTTGGGATCAAACAGCAGAAACAGTGCAAGAATGGATCCTCATAGTGGCAGTGGTGGCACTACGAGTAGTTTTTGCTCAAGTAGAGCACAGATGAAGTCTATTACCAGTTTCATTGGGCTGTATTTGAAAAGCTGTAATGTCCATTTTTGGATAATAAGCCTAATATAGAAGAACTTTCAAATCTGTTTTTTGTCCAGAGATACTGTTCTTATCATTATTATGTTCCAAACTATAAAGGTGCATGTAAAACACTTCTTTTACCCTGAATGTAAGCTGAATGAGTGTTTCACTTTTTTTTTTCCTGGTTATTTGCCTCTGACATGCTTGTATTTTGTTGCAGGATATAAAGTGCATTTTTCAAGTGTGTTGTTATTTGTGGGGGTTGATTACATAAAATGTGTTGAAAAGCTGGCAACCACTTGGAAACATTTATGAAGTCTGATCTGCACATGATGTAACGTTACTTTTTCTTTCTAATCTCTATGATAGGACTTTATCCAATTGGACATACGAATTTGACAAATGGGCTCCTTCTGTGGTGAAGATATCCTACAAGGTTTGATTTGCTTTTTGTATGGCTGTAGAATTGAAAGGATGAGAACTAGAGAACAGTTTTTCCTCAGTCTCTGCAAGGTTTTGTCGTGTATGTGAGGTACTAAGCAGTGTGAGTTAATCATACTAAGAAGAATATAGTAAACTGTGAAATTGTAGGAGTAAAACTAATGTAAATTGCTGTACAAAAAGTAGAATAAAATTGTTTATTATCACATTTGCAAGGCTTCTGCTGAGAGTTATGAATGGTAACTACTTAACATAGTATTCCTAGCTAAATACTTTCTTGTGTGGCTGTTGTAGTAGCGATATAACCAAGGAATTTGTAGCAAGACCAGACCACTGGCTTTTTAGTTTCATGAGCCACGTAAGCAGATTTAAAGTCTAGCAGTGGTTTAGGGAAAGCACTCTCAGAAGGTCTGGAATTATGTCAATGTATCATTCACAGCCTGGTAGGATTGCAGGTTCATCTGGTTGTTTATTGTCTTCTCATTCATAAAAACTACGTTTCTTCTTCATCAAAGTGAAGAGTAACAACTGACACGTGTCTCTCTTCCAGGGTACACCTGCCATGCGCCGCTCACTTGTTCCTCAGCTTCGAAGCGGAAAATTTAACGTTCTTCTAACCACTTATGAGTACATAATAAAGGACAAACATATCCTTGCTAAGGTAATTATAACTGTTATTCTCTACAGTAAGACCCAGACACCTTCAAGTGTCAAGCACACCACAAAAAAACATTTTTGGTTTATAGGGGTATTCTCGGTGGTTCTGTCCTTCAATAAAAGTTAACCCTTCCATTTATGTTCCTGTTCCTCAGTTTATGGTTGAACTTCTCAGTCACAGCTCTCCCTTAAGTAAACAATAGGATTTTTCTGAATGTGGCCAGGGGACTAATTCCTTTGTGCAGTTCTGTCATTCTGTCTGTACTGTATACCTGCCTGTCTTTGAAAGAATATTACTTTTTTCACCTCTGCATAATATTCAACCTAATCTGTGTCACTGACTTCTAACTTTCTCTCTTATTTCTGCCTTGAAGCTCACTCTTATTAGGACCCTTCCAGCTATGTTATCACTGTTCCCCACATGACTAAATATTTACCTATATCATGAATTTGCTATCAAGACTAAAGAGTCTACACGTTGCAATTCTTAGGGGCTCACTGTGTCTCTACAGATAGGTATCAAATATAATGAATTTAAAAAAACCTTACTGTACTGTAAGGCTATTTCATGTGCACACAAAGCAGAGTTATTTTGCTATACAGACAAACCATACTGGTCCTCCTGTAGTTTTGTTGTTCATTTTCACTTCATTTGTTATGTACTGCGTAGTTACCTCATTTTAATTGTTTGTTCACTCTAATACAAAGGCAGTGCATTCATTCTGAATGCTTGAGACTACATAATGTTCCTTTTCCTTAGTTTTTTTGCACTCTTTCTGAAAGATAGGAAGGACAACACTGTGCCACTCATCCTGTGCTGGGAAATGGAATTAGGTAGCAGCTGTAAAAGTACAAACTGAGGCCTTCCTAGTTGTATGGTCAGTGTGGCACTTGTGTTGACTGTCCATGTCATAGTACAGATGGTAACAGAGAACTTGAACAACAGCTTTCAGCATCTGCTGTGACTGCATTTAAGATTTTGTGTTAAGAAATAGAAACTTTAGTTGAAAATGCAGTAACTGAGATGATTTTAATTATGCTGCTTCCTTCTCAAGTAAAAACATAGGATTAGCTGAAACAAAATAAGTTCAGGGTTGCAGTTGTTTATGAGCATACTTAACTTTATCTGGAAATGCTTTTGTCTCCTGTCAAGGTTCTTGTTACAGACAGATTTATTTGCAGTTTGTGTGGTTTCTTTTCCACTATGAACCATATTCTGGCCTTGAAGAGCCAGTCATTCTAATCTCTTTCCCAGAAATGGGAAAGCTGTTTCAGTTCCAGTCAGAATTCAACATCATACCTAGCGTTTGTCTCTGTTTGTTGCTAGCAAGGACACTGATAGTAACATAATACTTGATTTGGCTTTCTTCAAGGTTGAGACTGATGGGTGTCTCAGGCTTTAAGTATTTTTGTTCTGTACTTGTCGGGAGGAACTTGGCAAAGTATTTTTGTTCCAACTTCAGCAACTTCTCTTTTTCTTTCAGATTCGGTGGAAGTACATGATAGTAGATGAGGGCCATCGAATGAAGAACCATCACTGCAAACTGACTCAGGTCTTGAACACTCACTATGTGGCCCCTCGGAGAATCCTGCTGACTGGGACTCCTCTGCAGAACAAGCTGCCTGAACTTTGGGCTCTTCTCAATTTCCTTCTTCCAACCATTTTCAAGAGCTGCAGCACATTTGAACAGTGGTTCAATGCTCCGTTCGCCATGACTGGAGAAAGGGTACTGTGGCAGTGGTTTTTTTTCTAAGATCAGAAATAAACCACTTTGATGAGAACAGAAAACAGTTTGCACAGAAGGATTAGTATTTGAACTTGCACTGGTACTTAGGGATTTAACATAACTTAAAAAGCCCTTTTTTATAATACCAAATTTAATGTTTAAAGTACAGTTTTTTACTCAGAGTCAGATTGGTTGTAAGATGCAAAAAATTACTCCACATTCTTAACTTTTCATGTGAGAGAAGACATTACCTAGTACATTTGAGTTGCCTTGTAATGACTTTTATAAACTTTTCTAGGTGGACTTAAATGAGGAAGAAACTATTCTGATCATCCGTCGTCTCCATAAAGTGCTTCGGCCCTTTCTGCTGAGAAGACTGAAGAAGGAGGTTGAGTCTCAACTGCCAGAAAAGGTTTGCAATGAGAGGAGTTTTGGAAGGGGTTTAATATTCTTTCTAAGCATTAATGTCCCATTTTCAGATTTATTTTGTGGAACAGGATTTTTTAATATTTATTTATACCTCTTCAGAGAAAGCTGGCCACTGAGGCAGTCTGATTACCTGAAGTGTCTGCATTCTCAGGGTTCCTCAACAAACTTAAATGTGTTTGTTGTAACCACTGTAAGATAGGCAACTTCTTTGCATTAGAGTCTGGTTTTCATTTATGAGTCAGCCATACACTGAGGATAAAATTCTGTCCTGTATCATCCTCCTTGCACTGTGTTGAAACTAGTTTACTGAAATTTCTGAAGGACTACTGCACTTTATAAAGTAGGCACAGATTGGTCCAGTATTATCATTCCAGGAGTTGTGTGAAGTGCCTTGTTGAAATTGCCCAATTATTTTTAACTAGTGGCATTTTGATTCAGAACATAAAATTATTGTCTGATGTTAAATGTAATTGTTTTTACTTCTGGGTAACTCATCTTGTCCCACTGTGTCCTCCTCTGCAATTCTACATTCCTCTTACCAGAATAACAACAGCAAATAAATTTAAAAAAA
>VZDJ01000135.1:3625522-3643117 GCA_008694505.1 Cyanoderma ruficeps
AAAAAAAAAAAAAAAAAAAAAAGTGAATTTGAAGGTGTGATAAGGAAAAGTTGGTTTTAAGGTAAAGTGGATTAAAACCATACCAAACTGAAATATTTGTAAGGTGTGTGATGAGCTGACTGGCCAAATGAACGAGGAACTCTGTGCATCTGAAGAACAGGTGCATATGTTCTTCAACAATGCAATGCAATGCAAATAAAGTAATTTTGAAATTATTTTTCATCTTTATAATCGTGTCAACACTACTACTGTTGCAAATTTTTGTTCCTTCAAATGTCAAATTCTCAATACCCTCAGAAGCATTTATTTGAGAATAAAAGATGCTTGTATGTGAAAATAATACTGAAATCAAGGCATTGTATTTGATAAATGCAATAATAGGCATTGGAGGGGGAAAATATTCAAGTTACATACACACTCCGACGCAGAAGACCATATTTGTTTTGGTTGCCATTATCTTGAAAAAAAGTGTTTATCCAACCATGAGGATTGAATTTGAGGACTGAAACCTGCTAATCAGGCTCAACTGCTCTTGCAAATATTGGTAAAGTAGCCACTCAAGAAGTCTCTTCTCTTTAAGGAGTTTGAACTCCTGTCTTTCTGAGAAGAAAATAGCCTGATTTTTTTTGTTGTTTATTTATTCAACATTAGCTATATTGCACATTGTCTTTTATTCACAGCTTGAAAGATTTCTGACCACTAGCATGATTATGTTACAGTTTTTATTTGACGTAACTTACTAAAAATGTAGTGACTATAATCTGGACATTGGGCAGTAGAAAAAATTGACATAAAATTGGTGTGTGAAGTCTTTCTGTTACTGTTTTTAAATCTAGTACGCAGTTAAAAACTAAATACGGTTTTACAAAGCTGAACAAGCCAGGCTGAATGTAGGGGTCATGCAGTACTGTATTAATTCCCTGTGTTCTAATGGATGTTGATAAAATGGTGTATTTCTCTGACAGCCTAGATAAACATGCCATTTAGACTCTATGAGGAATTCCTAATTGCTAGATATACAGTGATGATATTTTTATGACACTTTGCTTTATATTTTTATAATACTTAACAGACACAATAAATTCCATTGGTTATTAAACATAAAATACTTTTTTAGTTGCACATAAAAAATGAAATTAATTCTAAATTATTTTTTAGGTATCAAAAATTACAGACTGAGAAATAAAGTGTGTTTGGTAATCCTGCAGTTGCATCCTTAGGATTCAGTTGTCTCACTGCAGCTGTGACTCATGGATAATCTTTTGAGATATTCCTTTCTGTGCTTGCAGTTGGATTTCTGGTCATTAAAATTCTTTGTGGTGTTAGGGTATGGATAGAAGTTGGTTTGTTGTTTGGGGTTTTTTTGTCTTGTTTTGTTCTAGAATGACAGGAGCCTGCAGTTAGATCATACTAACATTATTGTGTCAGCATGTTTACGGTGTCTTGGATTTTTTCTTTTTTTACACCAGGTGGAATATGTGATCAAGTGTGATATGTCAGCTCTTCAAAAGATCCTGTACCGTCACATGCAAGCCAAGGGGATTCTTCTTACAGATGGTTCTGAAAAAGACAAGAAGGTACAAAAGGCTAAAATATGAAGGAAATAACATATTATGAGTAAACATGTTATGTTAGCTATATGATTTCTGTTTTATAAAATTAATGTGTAGACTCTTACTGCATGTATCTCTCATGGGAAGAGAAATTTCAGGCATGCCTTTGAGTTACAAGACTGCAGCTGTTCATGGGGAGAAGATATTGCTTGTATTCACTGTAGTTGCAGTGCCTTTCTGAAAACGGGCACTGTTTGAGAAAAAACTGCATTTCCCTTGGCTGAGCTTAATTCAATGATACATCTGATTAATTGTGATTGTGGCAGCAGTGGCTGCAGAGGGTCATGTATCTTGTCTTTCAGAGCTATTATTAGTCAGCTAGGACTGTATTCTTGCATTTATCCTTACAATGTGTTGGTGACAAAATTCTTTAAGAGATCATGTAGTCAGATTTAGACTTTGTATTAGTAAACATTGGTTAGGCTGTCATGGGGTTTGATCCAGTCAATACAGAGTAAAGAAATTCCCGTTCATCAAATTTTCACCTGATAACAAATTTGTAATCCTGTAGTAAATGTGGAATACTTAGAACAGACACTGCAGAATATCTAGAATGTAAGTTTCAGTTTGCACCCTCTTGTGTGTGTATTGATCCTGCAGTGCACATACAGTCTTTCCATAGTCCTTTTTTGTGTTGCATTGGTACATTGATTTTTCTATTCAGTATCTTACTTTACCTTTCTAGTTCTTTGCAGTCAAATTGTTTTCTTTACATGTGCTTAATTAAACTCAAGAAAAGGGGTTCTTTTTCACTGGATATTGAAACACAAGTATGCATAGTTTGAACACTTTTTAGACATTAATTCATGTTCCTCGGTTGTATTTTTAATGCAGTTTTGCAGTTTGATGTCTTTATATTTGTCCTAAAAATTTCATTTTGTTTCACAGTCTTCTGCTTCCTTTTCTTGTTTCTTTCTTTCATCTGCTCAGATGCTTTTGTGTATTTTGTCCTACCTACTTCGCTTTGTGATTAAAATTGCCTTTGCTGTCTTCTGAACACTTCCCTTGCCTTCCTCTCTGCCCAGAGTGCTAAATTTTTTCCATTTTTGCAACCTTCTCTTAACTATTTTTTTTCTTTAAGTGTTAAATTAAGCTCTGTTACCACTGCTACCTGTTTGGCAGCAGAGGGAGGTGGTTGTTAAGACTGCTTGGCTTCAGTGAGGAAACAGGCATTGTGTTAGGAAAAAAATCTTGTCTTTCTGCAGCTCTGGCCTGGACCCAGCTGAGATTAGAGACAGTTTGCTCAGATGGAAAGCTCTAGGAAATTATTTTTATAACAAATATGAACTGCATTTTGGGGCAAATTTGAGACGATCTTGGAAAGAACAAAACCAAGTTTTAAATATGTGGAATTCTCCCTTCAAATGGATGATCTGTGCTCTAGATCAAAGTTATGATTTCAGTGTATTTCCCAGAAAAGACTAGAATATTGCTAGTATATATTATAATCAAGTGCTGTATTTTCCCCTAGTTTACAACTCAAAGTTGGTGAATTGTTTTGGCTGAATTTTTTTAAATAAATCTGAATTAGTCATATAGTAAGCTTGGAATATTGGTGCCACTCTGATTGCATTTTTATAAAATGGAAACAAAACAAAATGGCATTTGAAAGCAGCAAGTTTTTGGCAATGTTGATGTGATTAACATTGTTCTCAAACTTACATTGACCAGCTGCAGTTAGTTTTTAACCATACAGTTTGCTCTGGGACACCTGACTGTCTGATGAGTGTCCTGATTCTACAAGATTAACTTTAGTGTATGTTTTGAGAATATACTTCCTTAAATAATATGACTCATGAATTTGGTGAGCTGTAACATTTTAGTACCTGTGGCCAGATGTTTTACTCAGCCTGGAGTGAGAAACCCATATATTAAGTTAACAGACTGGAGAAAGTGTGGAATTGAAAAGAATCCAGCCAGAATTACTTGCTGTTGGAGTGTTCCATCACTGTGGAGTTTGTATGGTTTCATAATAAACAATAAAAATAACCAGGACAAGAGATGCTTTGCTTCTCACCAAGAATACTACAGGTAGAAATGTAGTGCACTTCATGGATTACTTCCAGGTCTTTCTTTTTTCATTACAGAGCATCCTTATGACAGGTGAATAAATACAGCAGGACAACTGTACAATAGTTTTTTGATTTTTGTTGTTTTGGTTTGGCCTGGTTTGGTTTTTTCTTACTGGGGAGTTTTGTTGTTGTTGCCTTTTGGGTTTTTTTTATTAGTGATGTAATGTTTGGGCTTGGGATAAAAAAATTTCAAAAGGGTATATTCATAAGCTAAAAAACTAATCATTTGGTTTTTATCATTTGTACCCATAGGGAAAAGGTGGAGCAAAAACTCTCATGAACACTATCATGCAATTGAGAAAGATATGCAATCACCCATACATGTTCCAACACATTGAGGTAAGACTGATAGCTTTGATTTTGAGAGTTGTTTTTATTCAGATTGCTAGGATAATAGGAAACTGCTAAAGCTTTTGTGTGTGGGAGGGGACATCTCCGTCCACATAATTTATACTGGAAAGGACAGATTCGAAAAAAACATGTATTATAGTCAGCAAGTGTCATGTTTTTATTTATAATCCAAAGTCTGTTTTTAAAGTATTTAATTTTATAGAGCAGTATCTTTTAAAAGTGGAGGGGTTTTTGGTGAGAAAACCCAGAGCAACTTGTTATTCACACACACCAAATTTATTGCATATAGACACTGGTTCAAAATGTCATGTTTCGAATCTTTTTTGTAGTTAGCAGGCTGCTAATATTCTGCAATGTCAGCTACTATTGTTGTATTCCATCCATCTTGATTTTTCAGCAAAAGGGTACTACCTGTATAGCATCTCTCAATAGGACCTAAGTATATAGATATAATACATCTGAAAAGATAGAAAGTGTGATAAATATCTGGAATATAGCCAAATTTCTGAAAATATAATCACTTACTGTGATTTATTATTTTTGTTATTGTTGTTGTAGTTTTCACTCTTCATGATCTTGTGTGCTGAGTAATTAAATTGAGTAATTCACAGATGGATATTCTGCTGATTAGTATAAGTTAATTATTATTCTACCATATTTGTAATCTAGTAAAATGTATGCTGCAGAAGTCACTTCTGCAAATCATGAATTTCAAATAACTGTACACAGGAAAACATTAGCAGCACACTGTTGCCACAAGGTGGTTTCCAAGAGTATGAACATCATTGAACTCAAACCACAATACTCATATATTTAATTTGATCTCTATAACAATGCATAGTTTTGGGATTGCTGTGTCGTTTGTAATATGTTTATTGCTTACAACTTTGCAGGAGTCCTTTGCTGAACATCTGGGCTACTCAAATGGTGTCATCAATGGGTAACTCTCTGTTTTTCCTGCTGTCCATAATGTTGTATTGGAATTAATGATCACATTGTTTTCTGGAAGCTGCATGTTAGGAAACTCAAGCATTTTATACAGAGGTAGAGGAAGTACAGGGTACACATGTAAAGCAAAGGAAGGCAGAGGAAGTTCAGGGCACATATGTAAAGCAAAACCTAATAGTACTGTAGCAGTACTAATAGTAGAGTAGTAGAAGGGTTATAAGATGACTGTCCATCTCTTTCAGGATGGCAGACAGAAAAGACTCATGTCTTCCTTTCCCCTTATTTGGAAATAATATATCATCTGGAATTCATTGGGATGACTCTAAATTCAGAGATATCTGTTAGGATTTTCTTCTGTTTCTTGTCACTTTTGCCTCCTACTTTTCCTTCTTTAGTATCTCTTTTCCAAATTAAAGTAGCATTTCTTCCATTATCTGAAATGAAAAAGATTTGCTTTATTTTTGTTGACACCGTGTGCAAATGTCAAGTTAGTGGATGCTTTCTAAACAAAAAGTGTGTATCGTCCACCTAACTTTCTTCCTGTTTAGGTTTTAATGATTTTTTTTTTCCTTATCTAGTACACCAGAGTTTGTGTCCTTAGCTAGTATAGCAGAATACTTGTCTCCAAAACAGTTTAGTCTTTGGCTGTTTACATCTTTATGCATATCAAAAGGCTGCGTATCTTCTGGAGTTTGTGCCATTGCTAATGATAAATTGTATTTTGAGAGTACAGACTCAAGGTTAGGGAAAAGTTGCTTGAAGTTTATTTCTCTAAAGTACATCACTGTGGTGGTAATTTGGACATTCTGTTTACTTCTATTCATTTTCTGGGTTATGAGTGGAATTCCAGTGCTAGGAGTTGGTTTTGCAATTCTTTGTATAGAAGACAAAAGTGTAGTTAATCAAAGCAGCTAAACGCTGTTCAGGACGACTAAGGTCCTATGGCTAAAGGGTATGTCCTAAATCAGCCTCCTGGCACTATCTCCATATATTAATTCAGTTTGCAGTTTGCAGTATTTCACTTCCGTGTGCACGGTAGTTGAGTAGAAAGGGAGTTGTTTCCAGCAAATGCCTGATGAATACAATTTGAAACTGCAGTTTCAAAGTTTTTTTTATTGCCAGTTGAGATCAAAATAGGAGGTGAATGTCGTAGCTTAAGGAATGCTTATCTAGCTGTGAAATAATGCTTGTTTTAATTAATAAAGAAAAAGAACTGAGTGATTGAAAGTTGGCGCAGTTTTTGTAATTGAAGAAAAATCAGGAAAACACGACTTCACTTGTATTTATTTTAATCGACGTGCAATTTTAAAGGAAGAAAAGTGCCATTAGTCGTGCTTAGATTATTTAAATCAGTCTTTTTGCTATACTCTGACATGATAGTGACTACTTTTAAACTGTTGGGCTTACTCTGGCATTTACTGTGCTGCTTCTCTCCCACAGAGCTGAACTTTATCGGGCCTCAGGGAAGTTTGAGCTACTCGATCGTATTCTACCAAAGTTACGGGCTACCAACCATCGTGTGCTTCTTTTCTGTCAGATGACATCACTCATGACCATTATGGAGGATTACTTTGCATTTAGGAATTTCCTTTACCTGCGCCTCGATGGTAAGTTAAGCGGAAAAGAGGATAAATACTAAGATAAGAGGTCATCTGGGCATGGGAGCCCTGGGTTCTCCTCCAGGTGTTTTCATAACAGTCACGTGTTGTGACTACACAAAAGTTAAAACAGGTTCAAAATGCTATTTCATAATCCTGCAAGTGTGTTTACCACAAAATTATCAGTAGATCCTTCAGTGGCATTTTATTAGTATTTCCTATATTCTGCCTGACAAGGTACAGAGAAGGATATATTTTTTGCTTCTGTTGGTAGAAGTAATTTTCTCTGTCTCTTTCAGTTTTTTCTTTTATCTGTTTAACCCGCAGACCATTTGGTCAATGGATTATTTTGGTGTACACTCAGGTCTTTTCCAGGAATGCAGATTATGTATAAATTTGCTGCTTAGAGGCTCATCTCTTTTCCACACAGGGTTTAAAAATCCAGGGTCCCAAGCAGTCATCACTGTCTAAGTTGCCTGGAAATATTCTCATGATAAGAGATGGTAATGCCAGTGTTAGGCCTATATTCCAATGGAATAAATTCAATTTTTTCTGTTTCACATTCAAATGCTGTCCTTCACAGGATATCTGAATTTCAGTGTGTTGTCTGAATTTCACAGGAAGATCAAAATCCTCCATTTCGTCATGTGTAGATATGTTTTATTACTTTGAACGAAAAGATGGTTTAGAAACGTTTTAGATACTAATATCTTCATTTTTGTTCAGTATCTCTGAACACTCCAAGAAGGGCATTGAGGTGCTGGAGCATGTCCAGAAAAGGGCAGCAGTGCTGGTGAAGTGTCTGGAGCACAAGTCCTGTAAGGAGCAGCTGAGGGAGCTGAGGTTGTTTAGCCTGGAGAAGAGGAGGGTCAGAGGTGACCTGATCCCTCTCTGCAACTCCCCGAAAGGAGGGTTTGGCTCTTTCTCAGGCAACCAGTGACAGGGCAAGAGCATGTCTTAAGCTGCAGGGGAGGTTCAGGTTGGACATTATGAAGCATTTCTTCACAGAAAGGGTGATTGGGCATTGGAATGGCCTTCCCAGGAACAGTCCCTGGAGGTGTTTAAGGAAAGATTGGATATAGCCCTTAGTGCCGTGGTTGAGCTGACAAGGTGGTGTTTGGTCAAAGGCTGGACTCCATCTCAGAGGTCTTTTCCAATCTATTTGGTTCTGTAATTGATTCCCATAATTTTATGGAAGAAAAACTAAAAATAGCATATCCCAGCTGAGTTTTAAACCTGTTGGAAAGAAGTTTCCATTTTGGTCATCTTCCATGTTGATGATCTCTGCCTCATACTGAGCTTCTTAAATAGTGATCATTTTTACTTAATGTTTTGTCTCACACATTATAGTATTACATAGGACCAGCAGTGTTTATCAGAATACTTTTTTAGTAGAGAAGCAATGATTTAAGATAAATACAGAAAACAGTATAAGTGAGACTTGAAGTTTCTTCTGAGTATTTTTTAACAGTGTTTTAAATTGCCTCTTAGCTTCATTCTTTATTCAGAAGAAAAAGTAGTGCCAAGAAATTCTCTCATCCTTTGCAAATATTCATTAACATGAATTTGAACCAATATCATTCTTGGATGTAAAATGGGGTTGTGAAATGGACACACAAATGAGCTGTATCACTGTGCCATGGAATGCCAAAATCATTGAAGAACATTGTGCTAACAAATCTCTCTTCACACCTCTGGCCTGCTTATGTTTTAATACCTCTATTAAAGAAGGATAAATTACACTGCTTTTTAAATGTTTTAGATTACTCCACATCATGTATTTTCAAGTTTGTTCTTTCTCGTGGTAGAATGTTTATGGAAAGACACAGTATGGTAAACACACCTCATTGTCTTTTTCAGGTAGTTCATTAAATTACATAAACCCTTTTTCTTCTTTCCCAGTTCCATAAGGACAGATATTTTCCATACTGGGACGCAATCTATCTAGGTTCTGTCCAGTTGTGCAGGTTCTGTCCAGCTGTGTTCCTACATGGAGTGTTTACTCCAAATTCATGAGCTTATATGGGGTTTGCTGTGTCAGCAGTGGGCCAGCAGTTTGGCTGTGTGATTGTGGTGGCTACAGGAGGGATGGAGTTAATTTTCCTCCTGGTGGCCCATGTAATGCTGTGCTTTACATTTACGGTTTGTAAAACCGCCAGTGACACCACCCCAGTGTTTTGCTATTGCTGAGCAGCACTTGCAGTGTCCAGGCTTTCTCTCCAAACGCCCTGGGTCCCTCAAACTGGGACCCAGGTTGACCAAAGGGTTGTGAACAGCAGTAAAACACAAGGGAAAAGAGGAGGATGCTGGGACATGGCTCGTTATGGCATTTGTCTTCCCAATTAGTCATTACAGGTGCTGAGGCCCTGCTTCCCAGGAAGCAGCTGGACATCTGGTTGTTGCTGGGAAGTAGTAAATAAATTCCTCTTCTTGTCGCTGCATACACACCTTTCACTTTCATTAAGCTGCTTTTATCTCAGCACAGGAGCTTTTCTGTCTTATTTCCTCCTCATGTACTGCTGAGTTTGGGGAGGCAGGGGGGTTGTATCTGGAAGCCAGCTGGGGAACAGCCCACCGTAGTAATGGAAAAAAATATTAATAACTTCATTTTCTATACATATATCACCCTCAAGATGAGTTATTTTAAGAATTTGCAGTCTTTTGGTATTAACTATGACTCTGAAGGCAAATAGTGACATTTTGATAAATCTCTGTATAAGTAGCTTTTAAAAATATTTAATGCTGCTGTAGCCAGAAGGCATTAATCAAAACTAGAGCTCTCTTCTGTTTGTACATGGTAGCTTCAATTGAAATTTATGTGAGTTATAAAAAGGTTTAACAGTGTTAGCCAACATTTTAAGATCTACTTCAGACATGTCAAAACAAATGCATTTAAAGAGAAGTCCATGTCATTGGTGTGATAGGCAGTTGACCTAAACATTCAGGGACAGTGTTATGAAAAATGTGGCAGAGATGTCAAAAAGCAGTACATTAAAATAACACTTTCACATGTACTTTTGGCAACAGTCATTGTATTTATATTACTTCAGTTCACATCTTTATTGTATGATATTTTTCTTTTTTTTTTTTTTTTCAGGCACAACAAAGTCAGAGGATCGAGCTGCTCTGTTGAAGAAGTTCAATGAACCTGGGTCACAATACTTTATCTTCTTGCTGAGTACAAGGGCTGGAGGGCTAGGCTTAAATCTCCAGGCTGCTGACACTGTTATAATCTTTGACAGTGACTGGAATCCTCATCAGGTTATTTTTATTTTCTTATCTTCATGAGATGTGTAAAGAATCCCTGATGTTTTTTTTGAGTTGCTTCTTTAAATACATGTTATAGCCTGGGACGAAAGGAAAAAAATCCAAGTAAGAGATAAAATGCTGCTTTGATAGGAATTAGTGAGGCAAACTGCCACAATCAGGAAATGTTTTGGTTTGAATCGGTGAGGTAATTCTGGGCCTGCATATGTGTTCTATCTGAGTCTTGGGGTGTACTCAGTGCTAGGAGTGTTATAAATCTGCTTCATTTGTGTGACTGTACTCATTCTTTACCCTTAGGATATGATTACCAGCTCCCTAGGCTTTGGTAGTTTGCAATACTTCAGTATACTACTAGTATACTTTAGCACTACTTTAGTAGTATACTTCACTTTAGTCAAGTAAAGGCTAAATAAGTAGTATCAATATTATGATTTAGTGTACTTTAGTAAAGGCTATGCTGAATGCTGCCTGTCTCATGAAATTAGGTGACCATGTGAGTGCAATAGTCTTGGCCTGAGACACTGGACTTATTCTCTGGTGGTTAGTAGTTAGTACAGATTATCAGAAAAAGAGGATGTCACTCCATTTTGGATTTTTTTAAAAATCCAGAAGGGGTAACTGAATTACGCCTTTGCCATCTTTTTTTTTTTTCTTATTTTTAAGAAAGTAAGTTCAATATCCCTGGAAGTACATAGTTACATGCACGTGTTTTCAGCTATTGTGCAGATGTGTGCAAATCACATAATACTCAGTGGCCACATGTAAAAGTAAGGGAAGGAAGACTTCTAAGAAGAGTTTTAATTTTCTGTGTTCATTCCCTCTATTTAATTACTCTCTGTGTTCTTTGTCTAATAGGACTTGCAGGCCCAGGACAGAGCTCACCGAATTGGTCAGCAGAATGAAGTGAGAGTCCTGAGACTGTGCACTGTCAACAGTGTGGAAGAGAAGATACTTGCTGCAGCAAAGTACAAGCTGAATGTAGACCAGAAAGTTATTCAGGCAGGAATGTTTGATCAGAAATCTTCAAGCCATGAAAGGAGAGCCTTCCTGCAAGCTATATTGGAGCATGAAGAAGAAAATGAGGTAAGGTAGTTAGAAATAATTACTCCTGAAGTACTGACTTTTCTTTTATTCATCACTTACAAAGATTTTCATAACTCTTGAAATTTAAAAGTTCATTATAATTTCTCACCATCCGTTCAGAGAAATAATTTTTATCTTTTTTATGGTTAGTTAGAAATAATTACTCAGAAAGTACTGACTCTTCTTTTATTCATCACTTACAAAGATTTTCATAGCTCCTGAAGTTTAAAAGTTCATTATAATTTCTTATCATCCATTCAGAGAAATAATTTTTATCTTTTTTTATGGTCGCAGTAATAGGCTGTAACCTGTTACGGTTATGATGTAATGGTTATGGTTAAATCTTAGTGTAGATTTAGCCATTGCAACTTAAAACCCATTCTACCCTTTATAATTTTGGCTAATAATTGCATTCAAACAAAGACTTTTTCCAGGACAGATTATAAACCATTTCCTAAGTCCAGTATATGTGTTCACCTAGGCAATTTGATTTTCAGACATGATGAGCAGCTAGTACTAGCTAGATTTAGGTTTGAAGGACCCTGTTTATTGTGCTTTCTTTGGAAACTATTGAAGAGTTAAAATCTGTGCTTTGATGTGCCTTGGGCTTAGGACAAGCCAGAAAGTAACAGTTTCTGGTGCTGTGTCCAGCTTGGATTTCTCATCATCACTTTCTCTTTGAGGAATAATTAGCTGTTTAAAAAGAGCTGCCAAGTCTTTTCTTTTAACTGTGGGAAGTGAGTTTATAGAGTCACTGAGTGTCCCTCTCTTTTCACTGTGTTCTTCTGTTGAACTGTGAGTGTGGGATGATGAACCCATTCTTTTGCCTGTCACTGCAGATTCTTCTCTTAATTTGAACAAAATTCAGTGTTTGGACAAAAGCCATATTTGGGAGAAATTAAATAAATGTGTCAGTTATACTGATGACACACACAGAGAAATTTTGGATCAGCACTGTCTTTTTCCCAGCTTGACAATACCCAGTAGTGGCTAAAAGTCAGAGCTTTTGAGACTGGTCTTGCTTCTGAGTGGGGCTTGTGTGTCTGAATAAGGTGCACACTGATAGAAGGCTCTACAGCCTGTGTTTCACTGGCATCCTTCATTATATGGAGTAAAGTTTCAAAGATCAAGGAGTTTACTTCTGCAGTCATCAATCCTTTTGTGTAAAAGTCTGCATTGTGCATTTAGAAAAGCATGATTAAGGTGAAATTCTGTATTTTTTAGTATTTTTCATAGAAATTGAAGAAGAGTGGCAAACATTTTTTATCAGTAATTGTCTTTTATTTGTGGTGGTAATGCAGAAATTTGTTGATATACATATGTACTGTTTTTGATCAAGTAAACCTATCGTTCTGAAGTGACCTCACTTTCTATTATGAGTAGATAGATTAACTTGAAACCAGCAGACATTTTCAGTAATCCTGTGAATTTTTTTAAAAATAGGATTACATTTGTTTCTGAGGCATTTATCTGACAGAGTTTCAGATGTCAGGGCTGTATCTCAGGTCTGTGTGACATGCCATATTTTGTAGATGCCTTTGGAACAATTTGTTTCTTATGTGTTGTTCAAATATATTTTAGTCTGCCATCCTGAAGCAAGCAGATTTAAAAAAGGGCTTTTTTAAATTTATCTGCCTTAGCCCAGCATCAGTCTTTAAAGCACTGATATTGCAGTCTGACTCCTACCTGAAGCTTTCGAGTAATACTTCTTTATGAATAGACACTGTGCAAAACTCTGCCTAGACACTCAACTTCTTGAGGGCTAAGAGGAGTTGAATTTGCACCATCCTGCACTAGTCAGCCATTCCTCCTTCATTGCAGCAACACTGGGTATCAAGCAGCAGATTGATGGGAAAAAAGTAAATCTCAGAATTAAAAGTTAAATTATGAACAATATTGACACGACTTTGACTTGCAAATGTGGGCTGGCATGTCTAACAAAGATACTGTTCAATGATTATCTGGTTAAATAGTCCCGTGCTAAGCATGCTTTAAACTTTTCACACTTTTATGTAGAGTAATACGTTCTGGTTTTTAGTAGGTTTTTTTTTTTAAGTTCAGCTCCTCTTATTTTTCTTTCTTCATTCTTTTTTTTTTTTGATCTGTTTTTTTCTTCTAGCAGTACTAGATAAAGCAGAGAGGTATTTTTTTGTGTATTTAGAAAGTTTTATTAGAATAATAGCAATGTATGACAGGTGCTTAGAAGTTACTTGTTTGTAGTGTAATTTTTTTGTTGGTATTTGAGTTTATTTATAATTTTTTCTTCTGCCAAGCCTGCCTGTTTGGCAACAGGGTTACTCAGCCTAACTGCTGATAATGCAGATGCTGTTGTTACAGCTTCTGCTGTGAGATCGCTTTTTTTTCCAGGTCAAAAGTTACTCTGAGATAATAAGGAAATATGTGGGCCTTTTGTGATGGTGACATTTACAAAATAATCTTTTTTTCTCTGTGTGTGTAACCTGTGTGACTTCCTTTTTGAG
Organism: Cyanoderma ruficeps; assembly: GCA_008694505.1. Lineage (NCBI taxonomy): Eukaryota > Metazoa > Chordata > Aves > Passeriformes > Timaliidae > Cyanoderma > Cyanoderma ruficeps. The sequence goes on from VZDJ01000135.1 coordinate 3,638,935, forward strand.
AACAGTGAAGGAGCAGTGACTAAAGTGAGAACTCTTCTCACTCTCTCTAGAAGAACTCTTCTAACTCTCTTAATCATTTTCCCAGTTGCCTGGTTCATGTTAAAATTTAAATTATACGTTCATTAAGGTACAAAGGTGTTCCTTGAGAATTGCATTAATGAGAGTTGTTTTGGGGTTCTTCTGAGGTGTAGAAATCCAGGCACTGGAGGGAAGATGCGTGGATATATAAATGACTCCTTATTTCTGGAAAAAAAGCTACAGGATATTAGCTTTTTGCATGCTACATGCAGCATTCTATACTCCTGTTAAACTGGGTCAAAACATGATTTTTTTAGGAAGATTTATACGTCTGTAACATATTGTAAGATAAGTTCAGAAAGCCTCATGTAGGGTGACCTGTTGTCTGTGGTTTCAGAATAATTCAGGGAGGAAGACTGTATATTTTGGGCTTTGTTTTAAAGTGGGTGTCATAACTGTTGCAGCTTTAACATTTTCAATTGAAGATGACAGTTCTAAATTGTTTTATAGTGTCTGTTTCTGTTTTTATGGAATAATCCATTTCATCTGCAGTCAAATGTTCACTTCTCAATTTGTAAGCAGAAAATGGTCAAGAGAAAGTGATTTAGCAGGGTTATTTTCCAGGATAAAAGCATGTTTTGTTCTTTTAATTTAATCAGGAGTTTCTTAGTCTCCTTGCTTTGATGGAAAAGACCTCAAAATCCAGAATGATGTTTCTGAAGGAGTACTGTAGAATAGCAGAACAGTAGGAAATGCATCAATTTTAACTAAAGCACTTAACTGTGCTTCTGACCCAGGAAAACCACAACCCAAAATTTCCTGGGTTTGTATTTGCTCATTTCCTCATTCTCAGATTTTGAAGGCAGTAATAAGTCTCATTTGTCATTCTCACCATGTTGTTTTGTTACTTCTGAATAGCTGAACACTTTGAAAGGTTTAGTTTCAGTTTAAGTGCTTCACACATGTTGTCAGTGAAAGAGGGTCAGTGGAGCTCTGAACTGATGGAGGCTGTTTGTTCAAGCTGCCTGTGAGTACTTCCTAATAATTTTAGCCATCTTTCCAACCAGGAAGAAGATGAAGTTCCTGATGATGAGACACTGAATCAGATGATTGCTCGACGTGAGGAGGAATTTGATCTCTTTATGGTAAGGATGGTGTAATCATAAAAAGTTATCTTTATTGTTTTTAATAAAAGCCTGAATATTTTCGTCACTCAAGTTTGTCAAAACTTTACCGGAGGAGTAGGTTTTATTTATTTGCACTGTTCATCTGAGGAAAGAAGTGTTGTCCACTTAAATACAGTGTTCCTCAAATGACAGAAAGACTTCAGAGATGCTTGCTGTCAGTGAAACAGTGACAATCGGGAGGAAGAGTTTGACACAGCCTGAGAAATTTATAGTGCAAAAATGTCAGTCACAGTTTGGCTTGCTAATTCTACAGCATACTTTTACTATTAGCCATTTCTTACTTGTGGACTTTGATATTGGCAAGGACAGCTGCAGGAACTTAACAAGGTAATAAATTAGTGGACTAACAGTGGTGTTATCTGGTGAGTTAACTGGGGTATTGTTGATGGTTTTTTCAAGAATCCAGTTAGTCGCATCTCTGCTGCTAAAACTGTTGGAACAGTTACCAAAATAGAGCTAGTGATTCAAATGTGAGCCTTTTTTTTTTAGTAGTTCCCTTTTTGTTTATGCTACTACAGCACTGATGGAATAATTACTCAAATGCCTTTGTAAGCATGGCTCTTGCCTTTTAGTGTTTGTACAGTCTGAGGATTGCTGGAGGACCTCTGGGCTTCACTGACACCAGTACAGGGCAATACTTAAGTACTTAATGGTAAAGCACCATGCCCCCTAATTCTACAGAGGCTGCTTTCTTCTGCAAGGTGGAAAATGACAGACACTCCTGTGTGCATAAATGGAAGTATAATCTGGTGGTATCCACAGAAACAACTGCTGATGGGGCCAGTGCAAAACCTGTGTACCCAGTAGAGGTTATTAGTGCCTCATTGTCTTCTGCTCAAGAATTCATCTGTAAAAATTTGCTGTTACAAAAGCATGCAGGGTCCTTTTTACCTAACTTAAAATTGTTCACGTGCACTGTTGGAAAAGGCCTTATTCCCCCATGTGACTGTTCTTTTGTCATTGCTGACTTCCCAGTTTAGTAGTTCTGTGCTAAGATTCATTAAGTGTTCATCAGAACTGAAATCACTGAAGCCAGGTTGCACAGAAAAGGAGTGCTTACAAACACCTGTCTTTTTAAACTTTCCATCAGTAATTTGGGTGTAAGATTTACATGACACAAACCCAGAGGTGGCCATTTGATCCAAAACTCAAACAATGCCATCTGCATTATTGACTGAACATACCCTGAGTTCTGTGAAAGTGGATTTGCTGCTAGAAAAGAGATTCTGATTTCTCCTTCAGACCCAGAAGAAAAGAACTAATCCATGATTGAAAGTAGCTGATGAAGTTTTGTCTGTTTGCTTCAACTTTTAGGCTATTGGAAGGCTATTTAATGTAAAACAGTTCACAAACCTGGAGTAAAGAGTAAAAGTTATCACAGAATCACAGAACATGCTGAGCTGGAAGTGACCCACAAAGGTCAATTCAAGCTCCTGGCTCTGCATAGGACGCTCCAAGAATCATACCATGTGACTGAGAGCACTGTCCAAACATTTCTTGTACTGTGTCAGTCAGGTGCTGTGACAGTTTCTCTGGGGAGCCTGTTCAAGTGCTCAGCAATTCTCTGGATGAAGAACCTTTTCCTGATATCCAACCTAAACCTGCCCTGACACAAATTCAGGCCATTCCCTCAGGTCCTACCACTGGTCACCACAGAAAAAAGACCAGTTCCTGCCCCTGCTCTTCTCACAAGGAGCTCACTGCACTGAGGTCTCCCCTCAGTCTTCTCCAGGCTGAACAGACCAGGTGACCTCGGCTACTCCTCGTGTGGCTTCCCCTCAGGGCCCTTCACCATCTTTGTGGCCCTCCTTTGCACACTCCCCAATAGTTTTATTTCTCTCTGTCATTGTGGCACCCAGAAGTGCCCCCAGCACTGGAGGTGAGGCTGCCCCAGAGCAGAGCAGGACAATCCCCTCCCTGGCCCAGCTGATGCTGTCCCTGATGTCCCCAGGACACGGGTGGCCCTTCTGGCTGCCAGGGACCTGCTGCCTCATGTTCAATTTGCCATAAGCCAGGACTCCCAGGTCCATTTCTGCAGTGCTGCTTTCCAGCATCTCATTCCTCAGTCTGTCTGCACATCCAGGGCTGCCCCATCCTAGGATCAGAATGTGGCTCTTATCCTTTTTGAATTCATAGGGTTAGTAATTTCCCAGTCCTCTCATTTATCAAGGTCTCTCTGCAGTCCCTCCCTGCTTTTGAGGGAGTCACCAGCTCTTCACAATTTTTTATTGTCTGTGAACTTAGTATCCCTTCAAGTCCTGCATCCAAGTAATTTATGAAGCTATGTGGGCTGAATTTATGTTTTTTCATATAACTTTACATGGACATTTTTAAGAGAAAATAAGGAGTTTGTGGTAAAAATTTTAAGAGGCAAACTACATACTTTGAAAGCCAGGGTTTTGAAAATAGTAAGACTGAAGGATGTAGTTAAATATTAGTGGCTAAAAAATAATTTCAGTTGTTAATACAGAAATTGGTTTAAATTTTTGTAAACTGTTTCTTCATAAAAGAAAAATCTGAAAAGCAAGTTTGCCAGTCAGAGCTATTTGCCTATCAATATTTCAAGTCTTGCATAGTCAGATAAAGAGCAAAAGGTAGTCTGTATTCTCACTGTAGATACCTATGCCACCTCATTCCCTTTTAAAGTTGTGCATACGTAATCAGAATTCAGGAGACCGCAGTACCCAACAAAAAATGTGTTTGGGTTTATTAATTTAACTAGTCCTAGGTGTGTAAAAGCATGTATTTTATGTATTTTACTAATTTGAAGTGAGCAGTTCTATCTACAAGAGAGATCAGTTCCATGAGCATCTCTTCTGTAGATGGTTAGAAGTGTTACTTTTCTGGTTAGAAGTGTTACCTGACACAGGACCTGAAATGTAGCTTGTCCTGGGTTATAATGTCTATTCAATTTCATCTGCTGAAAACCAGTTGGGGGCGGGTGCCTTTTGATAATGGCCCAACGGTCAGTATCAGGT
>VZDJ01000136.1:0-30482 GCA_008694505.1 Cyanoderma ruficeps
ATCTTATTCACAATTTGCCCATGAACAGCAAGGTCTCAGCAGTTTCTACAACTTCAGCTTCACCTTCGTACCTGGTCTCACCAGAGGGTCTCCGGAAGGACCAAGAAGATGGACCCACCACCCTGTGTACCCTCATCCATAAAGTGTCCCACTTGAAACTCTCTGGCACGGGCAGCTTTTTGGGTATCAAAAACCTCTCCTCTGCAGTAAAGGAGCTTGCTGTCTCCAAATTGCAGGGAAGCTCGAGTGCTTCTAGTTCAGCAGCAGGGGCTTCAGACAACACATGTAACCTTGTCTCTGCCACTTCGTGTTCTCAGCAGGACATGAGCAAGATGAGTATGGGGAAAAAAGCACGGCCAGAGGAAATGCACCTGGGAAGTGAAGATTGGGATCAAACTAGCAGTTCTGTCAATAAATCCTCTCGAGGATGGCTGCACTCGAGTGAGAAGATCCTGGGACCTGGTGTGACGTACATTGTGAAGGTTGGTCTGTTTTCTTCCATTCTCTGTTTTTTATCAGTGAAAAATTCTCTGCTGGTTTTGCTGCCAGGATAGTGAGGCTGAAAGGATCTCTATTTGTGTTTGGTTTTTGGTTTGGGTTTGGGTTTTTTTTTTGGTGCATAATACATGAAATGTAAATGCAGGAAAGAAGGGTTGGGAAGCTGGGTTAATTTGTTACATTAAACCAGACCTGCAAATAATGTTCTACAGCTGTATAAAAATCTTGTTCCTAAGCTGAAAGCTGATTTGATTTGGGTTTTCCTTCTTCTGAATTTAGATTTTCAGTGTCATCTAGCATACTGTATATATCTTGTATACGTAGGCTTTCAATATGTCTGGTGCAATATACAGGAGAGTCCTTGATGTGAAGAGAACTGTTAATCATGCATGAATTTTTCAGTTTTAAAACCCCCTAAGGGCAAGTGTTTTTTAAAAGTGAAATGATGTTTGAAATCTTGGAGCAGTAAGGCAGAGAGCACAATTCTTAATCTGTTTCACAATTAGAAATAATGTTGTGGGTAGAGCAGGAAAATGCAGCTTGTTTTACATAATGAGTATTCAGCCACCTTAAATGTTATTGCTCTTTTCAATTCATTGATACAGCATGGCAAGAGCAGAGGATCTTAAGTTTACAGGGTAAACCTAATGTTTCCATATGCTTTGAAAATATTCTGAAACCACCTGTTAAAGTAGAACCTTTAAGATTCTATGTGTGTGCAGTGTTTTTTGTAGTTAGGTAAGAGTCTGGCTACACCTTTCAGCATAGTGTGCAGAAAGTATAAAAATAACATTATGATTATTGCCCAGAATTCTTTCTTCTTGCCATCTTTCATATGCAAAGAGGTTTTTGTATCTTAAGCGTTAAACTGTTTTGCAGCAGGCTATTAATATTACAGGTCTATTTTTAGTGTCATGTTATTTTTGGTGTAAGAGTCACAGGTGACTTTATTTCAGGATGCTTTGAAACTGAGTGGCACCCTTGTTACTTAACTCTCACTGCTTTTTCTCAAGTCTCATTATCAAAAGCAGAGTGCATATTTAACTGTTGGGGACTAGGAAGCAGTTTTCATTTCTTTGTGTTACTGGTGATAATAGATTTAGCAGGTGGTGGTAGATTCAATAAGTTGGCCAATTCAGAGCACTATTGAAATTGTACTGTCTTTTTTACTACTCTGAAATTTAGTGGAACTACAAAGGAGTCAGTGCTACCTTTCAAGCCACAAACTGCTGCTCTGTTACTCTTCAAGAAATGTCTCAATAAAAATAACCCACTGATGCTAGACATAGTGGTGTTGAGACTCTGATGTTCTTTTGCACAGGAGTACTCTGGTTAACAGAAGGCCATTTACCATTTTCACATTAGCTCAGGGGACTCAACCATTTTACTTTTTATTTTACTTAGGATTGTATAAGCCCAATAATGACTGTGGGAACACACTGCTGCTGTTAGTTTTACCTGAAGTGATCACTATGAATCAGAACAAACACAGCACTCAATTTCCTAATCCTTTCAGTAGTTGACCTACTATATGCTAGAGGAAGCTGCTATCTTTGAATTGAAAAGAGAATTAAAGTTATTAGAAGTGGACTAACAGTTAGTAATTTAACCATACCTAACATAGAAAGTAGAACAAATATTTAATTAGTGCAGTTACCTTGGGTACATGAAAGTGTATTTATACACATTGTGTATATCAGAATTTTCAAAATCAATCAAACTACTTACTTTTAGGTGTTTGTTTGTAATTGGTTATTCATTAAAATGTATGAAATCTAGTTTATTGTTTCTGTTAAAAAAATAGGATGATGACTTTAATTTTGTGGTTTCTGGAATGAGAATCACAGAACAGTGCTCTAAATGTAAAAACAAAGATTGAAAATAAATACCAAAATAAATGGTTAATGAATGAATGAAAATAAACTGGTCCTGATTAGTTCCTAATTTGCTTGCTTATTAGCTATCTCAGTTTTCCTTGGCAACTGCAGCATTCATATGGATAAGAATAGAAATACAGTTCCCAAATCCTTAAACATTGTTTGCTACCAAGGCTTTTATCCAATCAGACCACCAAATCAATACACAGATAATGTATACTGAGGGGAAACATTCCTTGGATACCTCATGGCTATACTGGCTGTCTGGGGGACTCATACCATGTTTAATTAGTACCATATGCCTTTCAGAAAATTCCATATGCCATTTTTTAAATGAGACAAAAATTAGATTTGCTGTTAACCAGCAAAGCTTTTTTTTTTTTTTTTGGCAAATGTGCCCTGGGTTGCAATTTTCTCATTAATCCACATTTAAATCAGAAAATTTGTCATGGGGATAGGGTTACTGGACAGTTTGATAGCTCACATTGGAATCTTCTGAAGAGATGCAAAATTCCGTGTATGAAATGTGCCGTGTATGAAAAATCTGAAACTTCACTGCTGTTCCGATATATTACTCATTTTTAAAATAGACAGTGTAATTCTGATGCTTAAAAAGGATGTTGGTTTATGGCAAGCTGTGGCTATATTCTGATCTCCATGGTCTGCAGCAATGGAATTGATTTCAATCATAAAAGTACTACTTTTTTTTCTCCCACTGGATTTCATGTAGCATTTTTATATTTTATAACATAAAAATTTTCACAAGAACAACCCCAAAAAACATTTTAGTTACAAATTAGACAATGACCATAACTGTACTGAGAACATAAAATAGTCGGTACTGATATCTTACTTAATGCTACTGGACTGTTTAACGAATAATGAATTAATGGGGAAAAAAAAAGGGGGGGGGAAGTAGTTTGCTGTGCTGAAAGTCCTCAAAGAGCTCAGTGCTTTCCCTATAGTGGGACTGATTACTACAGGGAGACATTATAAAAGTTCATGTTGTCAGAAAAACAAATTCATAGAATAAAAGAGGTGTAAAAAACCTGAATAATGTAACAACAGTTAAATGTTTCAATGTAAATTGTTGTTTCCAATGATAAATATCTACTGATGAGTGTAACTGGGTAATGTTATAGACATTTTGGAGGTTGTTTAATTTAAATAAGAGCACAACAATCAAGAGGCAAATGCATTTCTCTCTTCAGGTAACTCGTGGCTGGATTTTGTAACAAGTGTCAATGAGTTTAAAATGCTGTTGTTCAGCAGTTCAAAAGCAAATAAACCAAAATACTGTATCGTTTTATATACCTATATGAAGTGTATCTGAAAAAGCCAATAAGATTTAAAGCCAACACACTAGTATAGAACAGACCTGGGTAAATCAAGTGTTAAAACAAGATAGAAATATAGTATCTGAGACAGAGGAAGGAAGAACTGTTTCATCCAAAAGAATCGCTGCAAGTCAGGCAAATTATATTTCAATAAAAACGACATTAAATTATTATTATTTAGGAAAGTATTCAAAGAATATAATCCTAACTGCAATTATTTCCTTAAGATTTTAACACTTTCATTCCTTGTGGGGGAATAACAGCAGTTTATGTCTGTTGTGGAAAACAGACATCATTGTGAAGCTGTTCAAACACATCACCAAGTAAAGGCTTCAGTTCTGCAAACATTCCTGCATGACACTGTTTATGGCAGCATTCTCATTGAAATAATTGAGGGTACCTTTGTACACTGGAAGTTAAGTGTGTGCTAAGGGATGAACTGAATTGCTGCGTCTCTTTAGTGGCTAGCCCAGGCTGCAAAACACAGCCTTAAATGGAGCTAACCAAGTGGAAACTGCATCATATGTTGCCTTCCTCTAGAAGACTTCAGGGCTCTTTGGAAAAATGTTTCTGTGGTTTTTTTTTTTCTTTCTGTTTTAGCCAGAATTCATTTGCTCTCACTAAAAAAAAAATGACATTACAGCAAAATTTTTTGTTTCTCTTTTTGGTTAAATGTATCTTCTTTATAGAAAAAAAAAAAGTGCAAGTTTGTTTTGGTTTCTTTTAATCAGATTTAATTTCAACTTTTGTCAGTCAAATTGAGGTAGTGCTGTTGTTTAATCACTGATCATTTGGCATGGCCTGACTGAAAACATAATCAGTAGGATTTTGTCCTTATAGGTCTAATTAAAAAACCCACAGTCCCAGAGCATCCTGTTTGTAATGAGGTTTACATTGAGGTTTAAGAAATGTGTTGTGTGTTTCAGTCATATGGTAATAATAGGATAGAATACTGACTTTTTACTTCAGAGTCTGCTACCCTCAACCCGGGTACACAAGCACTGTTAACAAAGACTAATGGAACTGGTTTATCTCTGTGGATTTTAAAGCTGCATGCATGCAGATTAGGGGAGAGAGAAGTAAGTGACAAAGACAGCACTGGTTTTAGTAATTAATCCCTCCTATTGTACCATATTCCTGAGAGGTCTGTTAGTATTCTTTCGATTTTCCTTCACTGTTATTTGGACTATGAAAGAATGCTTGTTGCTCTGTTGAAAACCTTTCTTTTGATCTTCATGGACCTGAATTACTGTGGGTCTGTTGTACAGCCCAGTAATAGGAAAAGAGCATTTCTCACAGAAATTAGATCAGATTCTACAAGCAGAAATCATATCATAAAGTCTTTAATTATAATATTATTCTAATTACATGAATCAAGTACTATTACTGTACATTTGCACGCGTTCTGTAGAAAGTAAAGCTTGTATTGATTTCAGAGTTGAAGGATTCAGCTGTCAATGTGAATATCTGTTCTCTAGTACATTTACAGTGTTTGCATGAAGTATTTTCGCTTAAAGCAAAAATTTTACTCTTCCTAGTTATTTATCCTGCTAGTTATGTATGTCCTACAGTTTTAAAATCCCTAGATGAATTTGGCTGGTCAGTGTAGGAGGTAAAATTGCATTCAGGCAGAATTCCTTCTCTGTTTTTCCTTGGAAATTGGATTGTTGGTTTCTTTATTTGGCTTCCAACAATGTTTACAGTAAGAATATCATGTGCCCAATGTAAATATCTGCTACTACAAACACAAAGAAAACACAGATGAATCAAGATCTTCAGGGAAAACTCATGCCCTTCTGTGCTGCTGGAGACAAGGCTCTCCTTTGTCCGAGTGACAGGATGCTTTTCTTCCCTAGCCAAAGAGAAATCTTGTCTCCACTAACACAACAGCTATGTTTGTGCTGCAGCCTGGCTTCATTTTATAGCTGGAAGTTCAAGTGAATGCACAAAATATCAATATTAAATTTTCTTGTTTACAATGAGAAAAAGCTTGGGTCTGCTTTGGTGTAGTGTTAGAGACAACCATACTTCCCGGCTACTAATGCTCTTTCAAGGTGATTTACTTCCCCATGCAATGAAACAAATTTCATAGAGGAAGAGAGGTTCAGTATTGCTTCTCCACAATTCTGCATAGTCATACAATATTAATTCCATTTGATCCTATATATTTATGACAAAATGTAATGCAGCTCTACCTTTGTCAGCTGTAGGCAGGTCTGAGGCGGAGCCTGTCCATTTGAGTTATGATGGGAATAATGACAGAACTCAGTGTAAGCACATTTCCAGTCATCCCCTGTTTTCTGGAGGAATTAGGCACAATTCAGTAAGGATAATATAGAATGTTTATTTAGTAAGTTAGATATTCCCCTTGGCTTTTCAAGTAAGTTTTCATAGAGCCAGGTGAGATTTCAGTCTCAAAAGGCTGAATCAGACAATTCAAGTCACAACTAGAAGTTCAAAGACTGAAAAAAACATGTCTGAAATTAGACAGAAATGGCAGCTAAAGAAAAAAAAAGAAAAAGAAGACAGGGTATAGGGTGACACAAAGAGAAAAGTGAGATAGACAGAAAAAGATGTCTAGGCTTTTTTTTTTTTCCCCCTACAGCACCATCACATTGGATTTAGTGATACCGGTATTTTTAAATATATATATATTTTTTTTTTTAACCTCAGAATAAATCTTGAGATTAGAGATACAAATTGAACAAATACCTTAAATAACAAGGACATGACCCAAAGATGTTGTCTAAGCTTGCTCAGCACCATTTTCATCCTTTGCATATGTTGTTGTACTAAGATGCCTTTATTTCCATTTTCAGCTCTTACTAATTTAGAAATTGAACAAGGGAAAGAATGTCTCATGGGACAACGACATCTTTCCTGACTGGCATTTGACATTGCTTACCTGTGATAAAATAATTGTAAGAAACAGAATTGTCTCTTTTTTTATAGACAAGCTGCTTTCATGAACCACAGGGCATTTTAGAAACACCTGTAACTTCATGAAGAATTAGAATGTTTCAGAAACACTGCTTTTCAATGTCACCAAATGTAGGGACCATGTTTTGTTGCCACATGTTGAATGCAGGTGCTACAGTGTTATTCACTTTTACTAACTTTTTTTTTTGTAAATTAATCGTGTTGAAAAGCTAAGGAGAAAGCACTAAGTAACTGGAAATATTGCACGAATTATCTCTTAAAATATATCTATTTCTGCCAAGGAAAGAAAAGATGGAAAAGATGGAAAGGCAGGGCTGATTCATATTGGGCACAAAGTGGAAGCTGCAGATGCCAGTTCTGAGCTGACCCTGGCTTTGGGAGTTTTGGGTGTCATGGTAAAAAGTGGTCTCAGGTGAGCCTTCTTGGGACCACTGGGGGCCTGGTGGTACCCCTGACCTCCCAGAGCTGCTCTGCTGCTTCATATCCTTTGTGCTGCAAGGAAACCTTCCAGAGTTCTTTCATTATTTAAATCTAACCTTGGAAATCTCTCCCCTTGTCCCTTTTTTCTGCACAGTGGAGGTCATCTTTTGGGCACTCTCACTGAGAACACAAGAAACTATAGCTTAGGCATAGGAGAATTAAATATTGATAAAGACTCAGAAAAAAGATCTGGTTTAATTGCTGGACTCTTGATGAAGACCAGAGGTACATATGGCACTCATATAAAAAAGTACTCTCTCTCCCTTCGTGCATGTTTTGGATTTTCAGTTTTAACAGTGACAGGTCCTTCCTACATCACACCTCCAAATGCACAGTTTAGAAAGCAGAACAGTATATGCATTTCAGATATTTAACATGGGTTTTTATTTGGCATAGTGGAAAAGCACCTGTTAGATCTTTTTTCTTCTGAGTCTGTGCTTTGATGGCACTCCTCATCAAGAAGTTGTACTTGCAAATGACTCTCTTACTCTCTATTGACTGAGGAAGAACAGGTTCTTCAATAGCTAGATATATTTACAGTGTCCATATTTACAGTTTCAAATGTCTAATTATGATTTCCAACTATTGAAGCATATTGTTTTGGCTGCAGAAGCTTTTGTGTGTTTGTGTTAAAGGAATTCTGATGCAGAACATAAGCTGCTGGAACTAATCTGCCTGGTGGTTTAAAGAGAAATCTATCTTAGTGGATATTCAAGGTAGCAGCAAAACAGTCTGGAAAGTGTTCACTGAATTAAAGTATGCAGCTGTGAAAATGAAGCAATTCATCTGTGCTACTGCAGTGCATACTTTAACTGGTTCAGACTGCAATAATTACATTCACTGTTTTTATATATTTTTACAATTAAACCTAAAAAGTACAGAACTAAAACTTGTGGGTTTTTTTCTCAAATTTAGCCTTTTTAAAGGGACAGTTTTGGCTCATACAAAAATTGAGGCTTAATATAGCCTCAATAGCCTCAATATAAAATGTGTTTACATTTAAAGTAATAGAATAAATCACTGTCCAGTGTGAGCTTCAGATTCTAACATTCCCAAAGTTTTGCATGCAAGAACATTTATCTGTAAGATAAGAACATAAGAAATATTGTTCATACAAAACTACTGATATGGGATTTTTCTGAAATCTTGTGAGGGGCCTATTCTTTTAGCATCTCAACTACATAAATATTTTTGGGCATGATGTTGGCAATCTTGTTTCATCCACCTGCAACTAAGAAATAAGAAAAAGGTATTTTATTTGAAGATGTTTTGTTTTCAGCCCCATTTGAGATGGAGGTTAGAAAATTGTTAAAAACAGAATTTGTTTCTCAGTTATATCTTTCCCCTCTCTAGCAAGAAATGAGACCTCAGAGTTGACTTAAGAAATTGCTTTTCAAGATAAGATAAAATATCTTCTTTTTCTAGCTGAATCTTTTGCCTTTTTTAAGAGGTTCTGAGTCTTTACTGTTGAGTTGATTGTGAGATGCTGCCAGAATGCTTTCACAGGGTAAGACAATTCGTAGAAAGGGTTTGCTATCATTTGCCACTTAAGAACTGTTAGTCTGAATATATTGAGACATATAATCTATTTTTGCTATAGAAACAAGTTCCTGTACAAGAGGAAATAGGAAGGTGTTGGCCAGAGTTGGAGGCATTCTTGGGAGAAATGTATTCTCTCATCCATTGCTATAGAAGCGAACCACCTGTTTTCAAGAGGGATGAAATTGACAGTCATATCCATCATAATTTTTACTAGTATGAAAGCTCTGTTGGTTTACTTGTCTCATAGAGGATTTTGTGATGATAAATTTACACTGAGTGGTTGAGGCTTACCTGTAGTTGAACCCCAAAGAAGATTTTCTGTTCCGTTTGCACTCAATCAATCCTTATTTAGAGTTTTCCATCTGGATTGGAGCATGCAGTCTTTAATGAGAAAAAAACCTTTGGGGGAAATATTGATTCACTGTAAAGCTCTGTACATAATTACTTACTGGTATAAAAATTACCAACTGCAAAAGCATGAAAGCATGGAAGAGAGCCTTTCTGTTTTTCATGGCAGCATATGTTTATGACACATTTTTGGTGCCGGATTCTGATAGTGTCTAAATATAGGGTCTTTTCCTCATTCAGAACAAGGCTGCCAGTGTTTTTTTCATGCAGGATTGCTGCTTCCACAACCAGGTATGCTGTTCTGCATATAGCAGGAAAGCACAGGGCAGCGGTACAGACTGGGGGCTGTGGCCTATACCGGTAGAGCACAGTCATCAGGTGCCCCCAGAGACATGCATATATATCTGAAGATATGTCTTGCCGCAAGGGGAGGAAGGGCAGGAGGCTATGGCATGGCTGGGAGATCATGTTAGCTAAGCACCCATGTTAGCTGAGATTTTAATATGGTGTTACATGATAGTTAAGCAGACAATTTAAAGGCAAATATATTTATATTCCAAACTATTCAAACTTTTCAGAGAAACTGAAATCTCTAGCAGCTTACTTAAAACTCTGTGACAACTGCTTATACAAATTTATTTCTCTCTGAATATCTAGTCTTGGTTCTGCCCACAGCTTTTTCTAATATTATAACTTACTCTACATTAGAAATGTCAGAGAACAAATTTTCAATTCCATTCTTCTGCTGAAAGTGGCTAGGTAAACTAGCAAAAATCTGAATGGTTTTGTGCATGCAGGACTTCCTTTTAACCACTCTGCTATCTGTTCAGCTGATCGTAGCCATCATTTTCAAAGGCTGCCTCTTCTGCTCATCAATTGCCTTGTATTTTCAACAACATCTGAAGTGAAAGGGTGTCCTTCAGACTTTTGTGATGCTGGAGTTTGGGTGAAATATTTGCCATGATAATGGCCGGACAATGGTTCTCAACCTAGGACATTTGACAACACCTTCTTAGCAATGGGAAGCTGTTAAGGTAAAAAGAAAACAAACAAAGCAGCAAAACTCCACAAAGAAAAGAAGCAGAATTCCACAAAATAAAGAAGCAAAGCTCCACAAAACAATAAACAAACGAAGTCCACAAAAACAAAGGAAAATGGGTTTTGCACATTAGAGTGCAGGTCTTGCTAATCATTGAGCCCAGAAAGACTTACCAGATTCCCAGATCTATGTTCCAGTTGGGTAGCTGAGCCACATCCTTGGTTTAATGACAAGTATGATATTATAGAGGGCCTTTAGATGTACTTTTTTTCAGTATGAATGCAGTACCTCTATATTTAAAAGATTTCAAGTGTTACTTCAATCAAATCATATAAATGAAATACATACAGCTACACTATGGTTTCCATATGAAGCAAAGTAGCAAATTTATGCTTTGATAAGCTATCTTGTTGCTTTGTGCCCATGTCTTGCTGATTAGCAGAGTTAAATAATTTTGTGGTGCATGACAGTGAAACTAGTAAGGTATTCAGGGTAATAAATGTTCTTATAAAGCACAATTAAGAAACTAGGAAGCATTGTGGCACTATTTTTCCTTAACTTAGTTTATTTTATTAAAGAGAACTTTCTGGTTACAGTTCCTTCTTAGACTTGTATTTTTAATTTTTTTAAAAAATGTTTAGAATTTTTTGTGGTTTTTTTTTTTTCCTACTTAGTGGTTTAGAAAGTAGATATTGTAAATTCAGCTAAGCTGGGAATTTCATCTAATATGATACCAAAGGGATTGAAGGGTTGAGTTTCATATTAATTTGATAAAGAGAAAAATTAATTTTATAAAATACTTGTCAATCTTGCAGTCTCTGGGTATGGCTTGGGCTGATTTTGGCTTGCTTTTGTGGGGTTTTATTTTAATTTTTTTTTCCTCTTCTCCTTGTCACACATCATTATTGTTATTAAAAATCTTGATTGTATCCACAGTTACATGTGAACAAATTTACTATCTTGAAGTCAAGTCCTGGGCTGTTACTATTTTTGTATTATGGCCTGCTTGTTAGCAGGCATCTGGATTTGAATCTTAATATGATTTAGGGTGGATAACAAACCTGAAAGTAATTTTTCAGTATTGTGGAGCATTGTAGAACTCCCAGTGCATATTTCACAAGCTTTTTTAGCTGTTAATGGTGATACCTGAAATTAGAGGGAACTGTCATTTTGAAGCATAAATAAATGTGTATTGCACTAGTAGCAATAAAATTTGAAATAGAAGCTCTTATTTTTAAATAAGGGAGTCCTCAACCATAGTTGACTAGTACTAGTCAATTCATACTAACTACTCATTTACTTTTGTGGCATAATGTAATTCTGGACTAGCTCTTTGGTGAATGAGAATAAAATGTAAAACAATAAAACCCTGAAATCCAAGCAAACAAATTGCTCTGTTCCTTTAAAAACAACAAAAAAGAAAATGTGGGCATATGACTTGAGATACACATGAGAACCAGATGTGGCAAGTTGAAAGATACTCACTTTTTCACTTTTGCACATGCCAAGTAAAAGCACAGTCTAAGCTTATGGGTGAGAAAATTGGAGTGAATTGCCCAGCTTATTTTATTGCTATTTTTGAAACAGATCTCCATACAACACCCAGAACCCCAGGAATCAGAATCTCATTTTTGAGCCCCCAGGCTGTTATCTGCAGCTGTGCAATGTTAGAGCATGATTCGGATACATCAGTATTTGAAGGCACAGGCTAATTTTTGTCTAACAATACAAGTGTATGTCTGTTTGCTGATGTAACCATGTTATCTCTCACGTAACTGGTACAAGGCAGGTACAAGTTGCAAAGTAGTGAAGCACTCGGGTCTGATGATGGTCGTCTGGTTTCACAGATTAAAACCAGTAAATCTCAATTTACTAAGAATGCCTATGCAATTTTGATGAGCTAATGATACCCTGGTAGTTTGGATTCAGAGGTTAGGAGTTCTTATTTCATTTGAGAGTAGGTGATGGGCAGATATGCTATGCACAAGGCAGGCATTCATCTGCTAGACATCTATGTAGGTTGGATTGCTTCAGTGCTGTATGGGGCTACATCCCGATGGAATAATAGAATAAGTCTTGCTACATTTTTATAGAAGTATTTCTTGCTGTTGTTATTGCCAGCTTTTTGGTCCAACAATGGAGAATTTCTTCCAATAACTTGGTATTTTGAAGAGCTTGTTAGGAAGCACCAAACAAGGTTGTTCATATTTCTGGAGCAAAAGGCTTCTTGACAGTGACTATTTTCTTTTCCTTGTTTTTTTTTCTCTTGGCTCCAAGTACACAAAGGCACTCAGCCAGTATACATGTCTGGTTTTGAGAAGTGTTGAGAGATCTCAATATCGTCTTTTACACAGGCTTCAGTAAAAAGTTTTAGTTGCCAAACAGGAATTTTCTGAGTCATAAAGGGGACAGGTACTTCAAGGAGTGCAGAACAAATCTTCGCATATGGGACAAACCAGAAATCTGAGACACATAGTCTTCTCTTACACTAACCTGTCAAAACTGTAACTAATAATGATGTTGCAACCACATGGGATGTGAGCTGCATGGTCCCACCTGTATGTGACACTCTGCTTCCTGTAAGGTACTGTTTAGCATGCAAAGTATGAGTTATGAATATAAAACCTCTGAATGGGAAGGTATTCATTCATATGAAAGACTTTTTCCTTGGGACATAGTACCTTTGAGTGTACACAAGCTGGAAACTCATTCAAATATTAGAAAGTCAACAGAGGCAGAATGTTATCTGAGAAAGCTTGGAACTGGTAGTCCCAAATCCTCCTACTTCAAGGTGGGCTGCATCTCGATATATTTGGTTCCTGAGCAATGAGAGGGAGGATGATAGCAGGAGCTCATAATTTTGCACAGTGCACAGAAGCTGATTGGTTAGAATATACATTAAGTGCTGGGTGAAGAGGAGCTTTTTTTGGAAGTAGACTGTTTTATAACTATATTTTAAATGTTTCATGGAATGCCTAAAGCAAAAGATAGCATTTCTTTTTAATCAGGGTATTTATTTGTTGAAATAAATGAATAATTTATTTCCTTGCTATCTTGGTTGTATGTCTTCTTTCTGTGGATCCTTGTCAGGATGTACTTCAAATGGATATTTTTAGACAGCAGTGTTGGTCTTGGGGAATAATTGAAGCATAGCAGTAGGTGAGTTATATGTCCCTGTAGTTGGCCTTTGGACCTTTTGAATGTCAGTTTTTATAGTAATTTTGTTACTTGAAAACATGCTGTGGTGATTAAGTGTTCACATCTTTTATCCCAGCAAATCAGTTGCCATATTTGCATTGATCAGTCAGGAATACTGCAAGCCTTACTATGTTGTGTTCAACTGTCTCCGTGATATACATAAAACAAGTACAGGGTAATTTTTTCATCTGACCTTCCTTCAGTCTGATCTCGTCTCTGTTTCTGTTAATGCAGATCAGGTAGTATGACTCAAAGGAGTCTGAATGCACGTCTTCTAAGTATGTTTATGGTTTTTTGTCTACTTATTCATCTGTTTATTTTGACAGTGGCTTGTGTGCACATGTTTTTGTGTATTTATTTGCACGCCTGCATGTACTTGTCAAAATACCTTCCAGAGTTTGCTTCCAAAATGCTGGACCAGGTTCTCAAACTCATGCAATTGCTTTACTTTAAAAGACTTGTGGCAAATATAGGTAAGTGAAGGAACAAGTGCAATCCAAGAGTGTTTTAGTATTGAGAGGTGTAAACTAACAGGTTGATGAAATGAAATTTCTTTAACAAAAAAATCACAGGGAAAACTTTGCATAGTCATACCACTTACAACATATTTACTTACAAAAGCATCTCATATGAGATAAATAATGGGCAAAATTAATCTATGAAAGCATCCTAGACTAAAATGAAATGACACAGAAAGAAAACAGGAAAATATTGATCATTGCTGTTTATTGGCATAAGTTAAATGATTTCAGCTGATTATCTCAAGTGATGCTAAAGAATTTAATTTCAAAGAAAATTAAATCACTTTTTGAGATAATTAAAAATAGAGTCAACTTCATCAGAGCATGAAAATGTAGTTGTATATTTTTAAGTACTCAGGCAGAAGTGTATGTAAAAAAAGGGATTTTATTTGTAGTAAGATACAAGGATTGTCTAATTTTACAGTGAAAGATGACAGTTTGAGAGTTTGATCTTTAGCTTGAAAGCTTGATGTGCCAGGATCTCTTTAGACAATGCACTTTCCACTAATACTTTATAAACTTTCAAAAAACATAGATTTGCACATTTCTAAAATATTCTAGGAAATGGATCTTGAGATAACCCTTCTCAGAAACTGCTATGGTAAACAATGCAAGTTCAAACAATTTAATGTTTAATAGTCAGTTGATGTTCTAGCTAATTTTATTCAGTGTTTTGATGACTTCATAGCATTTCATAGAAATAAATAATAGTGGACATGTGAAAACAAACTAGATATTCCCTCAGGCTGTAAGCATTTTATGACATACATGTTTCTATGGAAAATCTTCACGAAATTCTAGATATTATGGTTACTGATGCAGTCATTCTCTACCTAAAAGATTATTTTCTCAGCAAAAAAAAAAAAAAAATCCCAAACAGGCAAAAATTGTGGCCTCGCTTGATTTTTGCACCAGTTTCCTCCCAAATAGGTTGTATTATGCTGTGAAGATAGAAAAACTGATATAAAACTGGGAGAGGAGCTAATACAAGAACACAGTGCTAGAATAGCATCATGATCATCATTATCAGGCTCATGATGTAAAGAATTCTCCCTAGTTCCCCTGACTTTCAAAAGTCAAGTGTATGTTGAATACTTAACCTACATGAAAAGATACTGCCATGGGTTATGCCAGTCATGAGGCAGTTTGTGCAAAGACACCATCCAAATATCTGACAAGAGCTTTAGCTCCAGTACACTTTAGCATGTGCAAGTTATATGCCCACTTTTGGAAGCAAATCTAGAAGCCTCACTTGAGTTTTTCTCACTCCCAGTGATAGATACTGATGAATTTTAACATCTTTCATAATGGTACTGGTTTTTTCCACAGAGATGCAGGGCAGAAATCTGGGTCAAAAAGTCTGATCTTGTCTTAATATTGGCTAACCTTCATGTAATTCCTTTCTCGAATGACCCTGTTAAAGCCATTTCCCAGCATGAGTTATTAGTATATTGTATTAGAATTTTCCACCTTTTTACTACTATAATAAATGAAAATACTAAATCACATCTGTCCCTGAGCTGTTTATTAAGAAATTTGGCTATTGATGTTCCTTTCAGCTTCCCTGTTGCAAGTTGCCTTTTTTGTTTTAATGAGACTTAGTTCCCTTTTAAATAACTTTGTCCTATTAACCAATACTAGATAAATTTCCTTTACCACACTTCCTTTCTCATTAGATTGTTTTTTACTTTGATTGTAACTAAAGTGGATCAGTTAAGATAGAAGAAAATGAAAAAAAGCACATCAATGCTTTAGAAATTGAATGTATTACAGTGACCAGGTTAAAAATAAAACAATATGTTGAATGAAATGTGACACTTAAATAAAACAGAATGTTTTGGAACAAATCTGTGATGTAGAACCACATAATCACAACAACCTACTTTAGACATAGGATAAATCAAACGTAAAAATAAGAATTGCACGTTGCCTTTTAATGGTTAGTTGCACTTTCTCCCAGAACTCGAGCATAATTGTAACACATTTTCCAACTGTTTCTCTTTCCTTACAGTACTTGGGCTGTATAGAAGTCTTACGGTCAATGAGATCTCTTGACTTCAGTACTAGAATGCAGATTGCAAGGTAAGATGTTTTTTAAAGCAATTTCTGCATTGTGTCCCACAGTGAAAAGGCCAGAAAGATGGAAAAGCACATGGTAAAGAATTTTTGAATACCATAAGTCCCCTTTTAAGTTTTGCTTTTAAATGTAAATACCTTATGTGGTATTAATACAGTTTCAGCAGGACTTGAAGACGATTTTCTCTTTGTTTTTTTGATATGTCAGGAGCTACTTTAGAAAATTTTTGCCTGTTTGATATGCCAAGTAAGACACTTATCTGGGTACCAATTTAATGACATTTAAGCCAGTGAGAATTAGAATATGCTTAAAATCTATGATCTCAAAATTAATCTAGGGAGCCCCATGTTTATGGGTTTTTATGGTAATTTCTTATGAAAAGTTGTCTGATTAAAAACTGTGTGCACAAAGGATATAAAGGAAAATATATCACCACAAAGATACCAGAGACAAAAAAGAGAGAATTATTTCTTTTTTCAGACTGTATGTAAGGAACAATAAGCTTGTATTAGATTCTTATGACAGTTCCTTTAAATGTGTCACGGCATTTTTGTAAGAGCAATATACAAGTACAAGACAAATGAAGTAGAAGTGTCCATGAATTATTTTTTCCTATGAAGAGTATTTTCTGAGAACTATAAGAATGGTGTTTTGCAGGCATTTTTACTTGAAAATCTGAGTCATTGATTTCAGAGGAATGTAGCACTGATGTCTTCTAGCGACTTTTTCAAATTCTGGAATTAAAATGATAAAGAAATCCTTCTCAGAGAAACACACATAAAGTGATATGACTGGATATACAGTGCCTGAATTTCATCTTTGAGACATCTTACAGTTGAAAATAAATAAATCTCTCATAAGCCATATATCGCACCATAAACAGCTAAATATTTATTTTATTAAGTGAGAAAAATCACTTGGTTTTAGGCTTGGATGTTAATCATAGGGTCTATATGCATTGACTTTGAGTTGCACTTGCATACAGCAGCTTTGAATTGGGCCATGTAAGTCCTCACAAAAGGTTAATCACTAATTTGTCAAGATACTGCACTGATGAGAGGCATCGAAGCCAAGGGACAGGTAAATGACAGAATCCAGTTTTTCAAGCAATGTAGACTATGGAGGCATTTGATAACTTTACTACTGTACTTTTAAAAATGTATCATATACATTTCTGATGTATTTCAGCAATGACCTTTGAAAATTATTTCATATCTAAGCTAATCTGTAGTTCCAATGCAGGTGGTACATGTATGTTTAGCCCTTGGAAATTCAGTGATACTGGCTTATGAAACAGTTATTAACAGTGATAATTATTTGTTTTGTTTTCTATGTCTGGAAGTGAATTCATCTTAATTTTTCTGCACAGTTTCCTTCACTGTATGTCTTCATTGTAATAGTGTTTTACTTATTATCTAGATTAAAGGCACTATTGTGATGTGAATACATAAGCAGATTTGTGATCTGAAGCAAAATGGTCTACACAAACAAAATATCTTTGCCTTGTAGTTCCTCCAATAAAAAATCAAAAAGTTTATTGGCTTTTACTGTGCAACAAACTTGGAATTGTATTTTTTTCTGTTGAAGTTATAGCATATTTCACTACACGAAAACATTTTGTTATCCCACCTTCCTCTAATTATATCTAGAGCACAGAATATTTTTTTTAAGCAGGAAGCCATATCTTCCTGTTTTGATTTTTATTTTGCATTTACAGTTTTCCATTTATTATAAAACAATGAAATCTCATAATTTTTGTAATGTAGTTCCTGATATAAAAGTTTTAGGTTTTTAGGTAGCTTTCAAATAAGGACCTAGCATCTAAATCTGCATTTCATTAAATCATCTGGCTCTAGAAATCCCCTTGTCATGTCCTAGGTTTTCAGTACTCACATGCTTTGTTATGTAATATTTCACATACAAGCTTGTTGTTTATTAAGGAAGTATTATTAAGGAATTGCTAAAATTCACACATGCTGGTTAACTTTCTGGTGTGTCTTAAGAAACATAACGTGGACCTCAAGGTATGTACTGAATTAATAAGGATGATGTTATGATATTACAGGCACCAATTCCCTCTTAAGAAGACACCTGGTACCAAATGGTCTGTGCAGCCCTTTGATTACAAATAAAATAAAAGCACCCGAAAGTCACATTTATGTCTACTACATCATACATGTGTTTTTAGGTATGTCCATTGCTGATTTCTCTGCAGCTTTCCACCAGTAAAAACACCTGTCCTGGTATCCTGATGGCTTCTGATGTGGTGTGGCCAACAGGTTTGTAGTGTTAGCTGTGACTGCATCAGCCAAGGAACCTGGGTCCATAGCTGAAGTAAAAGCTTCTCTGTGTAAACATCTCCATGCTGTTTCCTCTAACCAGAGAAAACAGATGGCACAGCAGCTGCTGTGATCCCTTTCTGACCCACAACTTCATAAACTGATCCTACTGCATGCATCACACCTGTTGGATCTGTTAATTTTTCAAGACCTTTCAAAACCAGTTGTAGAAGAAAGTGATTGGTCTTGGACTGATATGACTTCCGACATTATGCAGTATGTACTAAGTATGATTAAAAATCAGAAAAAATGAGTCAAGTTACTTGATTTAGTGTGGAAGCCTGGATGTGTTTCTTCCTAATACGTAGACATCATGTTTAACACATACAAAGCACTCCCTTTCTAGCACAGCCTCACATGCCTGTCCCTGCTTCCTTTCTTAATCTTACTTTTTCTCCATGTTGCAGGTTGAGGTTAAACATAGGAAGTCAGCAAGTAGGAATCCTAAATTTGCCTTTTTTCTTCCTTCTAGTTACTGCATATGTCACTTTATGTCTCTGCCAGCTTTGAGGATGAACAAATCCCCAAAGTAAAATAAGTAGCATCAATTCCTAGAAGAAAAAACTTGTGGGGCTCCGTAATGGGAGAGTGAGACATGTAGTCTCTTCCTCTGCTTGAAAACTCTGGGTATTATTTTAGACAAACTGTTAGTTCCAGTCACAGACAACTCTGATTAAATGAATTAGTTAGTGCTTGTAAATGGCACTTAAATTGTTGAGTGAGCATTTAGAAATTACTTAAAAATTGGACTGAGATTTCCACTTGCATGGTGAATTAGACATAAGAAATTAATGGAAAAAGGTTGTATAGATAATTTGAATGGATTTGAAAATCACAGCTGTTGTAATGCATTAGAAAAGTATATATATCAGTATGCATGCATGGACATATCTGACAAATGAAGAACTTTGGCTTCAATTTCAGGAACTGCATCAAAGCCCCAGAGTAAATAGTTTGGTCAGCAGTTCCTTATTGCAGTCTTGTGAAATATCAACTTATTCCATCTAATGCTGTCTTACCTATCCTATCCTATCCTATCCTGTAACTTGTATTTGTTTTGTCTTTTCACTTTTTGTACACTAAAATGTTAAAACTTGCAGCAAAACTTGCAGTTTATCTTTGTGTGAGAGCAGTGAGAAAACACTTTCACTTTACTCTTCAACACATCTTAATAACCTTGGTGGTGCCTTGCAATGGTATTAGTGCCCTAACTTTGAGATGGAGGAAAAATGAACAATTATGTAAAATTTCTAACAGTTTTTTGCCTTTATCATTATACATTTGAAGTGTCAAGATTCTCTCACTACAGGGGAAAT
Source organism: Cyanoderma ruficeps (assembly GCA_008694505.1). Taxonomy (NCBI): domain Eukaryota; kingdom Metazoa; phylum Chordata; class Aves; order Passeriformes; family Timaliidae; genus Cyanoderma; species Cyanoderma ruficeps. The sequence continues at coordinate 19,513 of VZDJ01000136.1, forward strand.
AGAAGAACTAGAGTAGTATTAATCAGTTGTATTGTATTCATCCTTTCCTGTAATGAATGTAATACCATGTGAGTTCTTGAGCAAATAAGAGGATGCACCAGACAACGGTCGGCCATCACACATAATGATAAACAAAGCCAGCTGAATCCACCTGTTGCACCTTTAATTACCCAGTGTTGATTCTAGTAACACATGTGAAGTCAAGATGGCTTTCTTGGGCAGCAAGACAAACAAAAGCATTTAATTTTCAACATAGTGGAGGAACAGGAGGACTAGCAGACAAGACTACTGAGCTAACCACGGGTGGCAAGTGGTTAAAGTTCATCTGAAACCAACCTTCATCGTCATAGAAAGAGGTCACTCTTAAGCTTCTGTGGCCAGGCCCTTTGTGCCTTCAGGCTTTTTGTAAAAAAAAAATAAGTTAAAAATCAGGTAAAATTCTTTTGCAACATGTGCAGTGTTTGCAGTTCATGTAATATGTTTGTATGCTTATTGTTAAAGCTGCAGCAGAATAATGAGTCCTCACTTTTGTGTTGCATGCATGAGTGACTTATGCACTGGTTTGGATTAGAGGTTGCATGCAGTGTTTATTGTACATCTGAGTCTGAACTACAAGGATGCATGTTCACTGGCATCTAATTGAGTGCCATCACTTTACTGCATGGAGCATCATAAAGTCACGCTTCCTCATGCTGAGTAAAATATTGTATTGCATGCTGTTTTAATAGCAATAGGTCAGAGGACTGAAATACCTCATATCAGCAATGGACCCAAATCCAAACTCTGATCCCAGTCTTCTACATTAGTGCTCTTGGGATGAACAGCTTGAAAAATATTCCTCTCCAAATTTGAGGCCTGAACTTTATTAATGAAATTATTAAACCAAATCCATTTATGCCAATATCCCTGGAGTAGAGATGGTAAAAGTCCAAATTTTAGAGTTGTATTTGTGTCCAATGCTAAAAATATGAAGCAGTTCAGTTGATGTAATATTTCACCTATATCTGTGTTGTTTGCAGAAATTATCAGCAAGCATCACTGAAAAAAAGGGTGGAAGACATTGAAATGCAAGAATGTGTCTCCTGTGGTTTTTGAAGGCAGATAGGTAATCTGTTACCTGCAGTGAATCCTGTATTCAGTGTTCTCCTTAACATGCTGTCTTGCTTAAAGGTGAGTGTGTTCTATCTCTGCCTTCCTCCAGATGAACTGTGAGTGTCAGGTGGCACTTAGGAGATGGCAGAATACACAGACCATTTGCAGTTGCAGAAAGAGTTGGTCACAGTTATTTTGGAGTCAGAGTTGTGGGAAGCATGAAATGCTTGCTGCTGCTTAGTTCATCAGGAAGCAGGAGTCTCAAAAGTGGATGGAGACATCCTTATAATTCATACAGCATAACTCTGACTGGGTCAATGGCAGCTATAGTGCCTGATAGTTCGAGAATAATTTACATTTGCTAGTTAAGCTAGTTATTTTCACAGAAATGGTGTTAGAATAAAAAGGTTTTTGTGTGCCTAAGACTGGAATCTTTCCTTTTCAATGCAGTATTAGAGTGGAAATTGTTACTGAGTATTTGGAATAATTTTACTAATACATGGTAATGCAAAGCCATAGTGAGAGCAATTAAGTGATTTCCCCCAGTCCATGTGGCTTTGTAAGAAAACAAAGAGCCTCTTGGAGGATCGGGAAGCTGGAAAATTGGAAGCCAAATAGTCAGGGAACCAGTTACAGATATCATTGTATCCTGTATTTTCAGAAAGATGACGACTCCACATGAGTCTGCAGCAACAGGACCTGAAGCAGAGTGGTCTTAACATGTATTAAATGTAAATTGCAGTACAAAGTTAACTACTGACAGAAACCTGGAAGCCAAGACACTCTGGAGTTCTGCTAATAGCACCTGGCAGATTGAATACACAAAGAATCGATGACATGGAATTTCTATGTTGTTCACATGACATGTCCAGTCACACCAGACAGTTCATCAATACTCAACAGTCCTTTTTGACAAGCAAAGCCCAAACACTTATAAAGTGTCATCTACCTTATACAGAGCTTTTGTAAGATATGTCTCTCCAAAGTCCTGCTTTGGACATGAAGCCAGTTAGAGAAAAATATTTGTTAGACTAAATGTTTTCACTCTACTTCTGTACAGTTTTTTTGTGCCTGCCTTTGAAATATCTGCTAATATCTACTCTTTGAGAGAAAATATTTTAGTAAATGATCTGAGGCTGGGCCCAGTTTGGAGATTACTATGATCCTGATTTAGCTACAAAAAAGAGTTTTAATTTCTCTCTCCATTTCTCTGACCAGGACTACAATAAGTAGCTAGAGACCAGGCTGAGTGGAAAAAATCCTGAAAGTCACGAAAGACCTTAAAGGATTGAGCTACTTAGCAGATCTAAACATAAAAGATTTACATTTTCTTAGATGCTTTTGGTGTCAGTGAATGTATTCTTTGTGGTTGGAGGGTTGTCGATAAGGAAGGTTTTGTAGCTGTACATTTAACAACCAGCTTCCATATACCCTTACTTTATGTTCATCAAAGCTGTGTATGCATGCAGAGTTAAGAGATATATCCAAGGTGTGTCAGTAGGTTAAACAAGTTTCACTCTACATTTCTTAAAATAAGATCATTGTTCAGAGCTATTGTATTGGAAGAAATCCTCAGGATTAGGTGGATTTCTCTGTTACTGATGAATGAAACTGGGTTTTCTGAAACTTACTTGCATGTTATGAAAGAAGGTACAAATTGTACAGAAATTGCCTCAAATATTCCTTAAAAAGTTAGGTTGTCTATAAATACTGAGAACAGAACATGGAGCATACCAATGGATAAAAAAGTTCTTTTGCCAATAAAAGCAAAAGAGTCCTTTGAACTGCATTGGTTTCTCTTAGGAGGTTAACAGAAGTCTCACACCAAAGACGCAGGAGCATGAGAATGACTATCATTAGATAGATTGCATACTGCATATCTAATGACATGTGGTATTCTATGCCTAATAGTTGCCGAAGCCAACCACTTCAGCGTATAAAGTTTATTCAATAAACCAAAAATTAAGTTGGCCAGCTTCCTTTCATTTTCTGCTTTTAGATTTTCTACATGTGAGAAAACTCCATTTGAAGAAACAGAATGACAAAAAGAAAAAGAGTTGTCGTCTCCTTGCTCTACAAGTGACATCGGCTTGTGTGATACATCTGCTTGATGCCACCGTATTCCACAAAAGTTTTTTTTCCAGGCTTCCTACCAGGACAGGCTTCACTTCAGTCAGGATGGTGACAAACAGCATCGCTTGGTCTCTGCACCAGTTTCTGTGGGGGTTTCCCCTCAGGGGTGCTGCTGCATGGTACTCTGGATTCTTGGCAGTAGGTGCATCTTTGCCGCACAGTTAGCCTCCCCTTCCTTTCCGTACCCTTGCTTTGTTCTCCTCAGCTGCTTCTTCAGCCATGCATCCTCCAGACATGGTCAGTCTGTCGTCAGATACTGGTTCAGCCTTCGGAGATTGTGAAAGTCCCCATGCTGCTTCAGACAACCCGTGCTCATTTTGCCTGTTTTGCAAGCGAACAAAAAATATTTCAATTATTAAATAGACTTCTAAAAACAGAATTATAGTCTCTGTTGTTTTTTATTTTTTTTTTAATTCTCTCAGAAACAAGTTTTTTTTAAATTTAGTACAGACTTGGTTTCTCCTCAGCAAATATTGGTATAATACTTGGTAATGATTAAAACTGTCAGGAACTGTTAAGAAATAACTGTGAACCTTTTCAGCAGTTCTTCCATTTTAGAAAGTCAGTCTTTTGATATCTGTTTTTCAAGCTTTGGAGTCCTAAACTTTTGAGATGGGAAGAAGTAAACTCAGAAACTACAGGACAGTAGCATATCTAAACAAGAGAGTATTAGTAGGTTTTAAATATTTTGATACAAAACATTTCAGACGAAAACATTGTCACATTTTCTCATCTCACTATTTGAGATGGTTTTACATTTTCCAGATATGCTGAGAAAGTCCATGCTTTTTATATGTGTATGTTATATTCCTGAAATATGAGTTCCAGAATTCTGGGGTTTAATCAATTAAATCATATTAATTAAGAACAAGAACAACACAATCAAAAAATGGAGAGTATTTTCATGTGGTGATGTTTCATAGAGGAACACATTGAAGCTTTCTGAGTGGGCTACTTTGTATAACAGAACAAAATATCACTAAAGCTATGAATGATACCAGGGCATTAGCTTTTTTAATGGAACTAAATGGCAATGTAAAATGTCCTTTTCTCTGTCTCAGATGTCAAGCCACTTTAAAGCAGCATAGGTCAATCTCAGGAAATGAATATTGGTGATTTTTTTCTGAATGCACTTGAATGCTGAAATTATATTCAAAATATGCAACATGTTTTGTGCCAAGAAAATGACTCCACAGTATGACCATCTGCAAAGCAGAAAATACTCTCAGGCAGATTTGGAGCTCAGCATGTGGTCCCTACTGCAGACAGCACAGTAACTAATTTTACTAGAGATCGACATGACTGTACACGGACTTTTGTCTGAGCCCAGCTAAGGAAACAGGATGTGGCTTAGAAAGGTGTAAAGTGTGTCTATGTCAAATAATTTTCTTATTAGAAAGGAAGCAAACCTAGTAATATCCAACTTTTTCAAAGTGCTCAATATTTCGCCATGCAGATATATACAAAACTTTGCTTTTGCCTTCCTTAGGCAAATATTTCCATGCACAGTCAGGTGATGACATGCTCAGCCTAGTGGCAATATCTGTTCCTGGGCTTGATTTGTGACTCGGGTGTTCGTGCTGCTGAGGTATTTGCAAATTTGATTTGCTGAAAACAAATTGTTACATCTGCCCTTCCCTGCCTGGCAATGTAAGCTGGAAAGAAACCTTTAGGCCGTCCTTTCCACATCACCAGGCTATCTGGCTGTTTATGCACAACTTCACCCCCAAAATGATCTAGAATATTCTGAGCAGAGTGGTCAGGGAACTGTCATAGAATCATGGAATGGTTTGGGTTGGAAGAGACCTTAAAGACCATTCAGTTCCAATCCACCTGCCGGGGGGGCAGGGATATGGGCAGGGATATCTATCACTGGACCAGGTTGCTCAGAGCCCCATCCAGCCTGGCCCTGAACAGTTCCAGGGATGGGATACCCACAGTTTCTCCGGAAAACCTGTTCCAGTGTCTCACTTTCCTCACGGTGGAGAATTTCTTCCTATTATCTTGTCTAAACCTCCACTTTCAGTTTGAAGCCATTCCCCCTGTCTTATCACTAAATGCCCTTGTAAAAAGTCTCTCATCACCTTTCTTGTAGGCTCCCTTCAGGTGCTGGAAGGCCATGTTATTTCACCCTAAAGCCTTCACTTCTCAAGGCTGAATGATCCCAATTCTCTCAGCCTCTTCTTATAGGAAAGGTGCTCCATCCCTCTAATCATCTTGGTGGCCCTTGGATAAAATGCATATCATTACAGTGACATATATTCAGTCATCCTTTTTCTTCTTATTTTCTTCAAATACTGCTTTTAGACTCCTTAACTCCCACACAGGAAAAGTACTGTGCCTTCTGTTGCAGGCATGCAAAGAGTTGCTGCCAGGGCACTCTGACCTTGATTACACAGAATTGCTCTGTGAATATGTTTTCTGAAGTTCCCAGCATTTTCACTAAAAGCATTGTTAGCTTGAACTCTGCAGTTGCTTGAATACATTTAGTATTCACAGAGGTTCAAAACCCAAAGGCTCCCAGTCTTCCCACAGCCTTTGGGAACACTGAGTTCTGTAAAACCAAGATATTTTTCTCAAAGGAAGACAGATAGCTGGAAATTGTATAGTGTTTTTTTACTGAGGGGATGTGTAGCCCAGGTTTTCCAACTTCTTTTTCTTAAAAAGTCTTCTCTGCTCTGCCAAGACTGAGCATGCAAGGAGTAGTCATGGCTTGCGAAGCCTTGCCCTGGGCTTCAGCCTTTTCAGCTAGTGTATTTCCTCCCCTATGCTCTAGTGGCAGTTTTGATCAACAAGGTCCTTGAGTCATATGAATCTGTTGAGTAACACACTTAATGTCTGCTTATCATGAGCTGGCAGATAGGAGAGGTAGTAGCAAAACTACAAGACCCACCACTGCACTAGAAAAATGACAAGATTACACACAAGATTTGTTGTTGGGTGCAGTGACCTGAAAATCCCCTTGTCTTTCTCTAAGTTCCATGCTGCCACTAGAGAGAAGATTATGGGAGCAAATAGGAAGAGAAAGGACTAATTTACAGACTAATTTATCCCTCAAGCATATATCTCAGAAATCCAAGTCCTTTCTGTGAGAGGCAAAACCTAGGAGGTCTCTGAATGCACCAGTTGGACCACTGGAAAAGACAAAGAGGTGACAAGTGTTGGTGATATTTCTGTGAGAGCAAATTGCAGTCAAAATGCCTGAGAAACTAAGATATACCTGGTGAAGCAAAAGGCATGCATCTGAAAGACTGAAGTGGGCTGGGGACTGCCACTGGCCTAAACTTCCCATTCTATTATCTCCAAAGGATTTACTTCAGCAGAAGAAAGAGATGGGAAGCCACAAGTTTTAGCTTAGGAGTCAAAGAGGATGACTCTGTAAAAGACAACATCTGTTTGTTTTTCTTGAGTCAAAGAGAAGCATTTTTGGTTAATATTTCTTTTGAGAAGTGTACTATTTTTTTTTTTTTGCTGGTTACATTTTTGGGAGTAATCCTTGTCTCAGTATTAGGTTGATCACTGCGTGATGCTTGCTATGCTTTATTTCTAAGATGCATCAGACGTGTTCTTTTAGCCACTTGTTTTTTACTTGTTCTGTAAGAAAATCTAATAATTACTTTAACTAAAAACTTGTTTGGAGTAAAAAAAAAAGGTAAAGGTGGGAACTAAACATAGGTGCTGAACCGTGAAATCGGGTGTTGTTGTAGTATAATGGTCTGAGTGCATATGCAAGGCAGGGTTTGTAATGAGAGGCAACTTTATTAGATAAACAGATGTAGGTGGAGGAAAAAAAGGCATAAGATAAGTTATGGAACAAACAACCTCTCCTCTAGACCTGAAGGAAAAGATAGTGTGCTTGGAAGATTTTTTAACCATCTCTTGCTATAAATCTCCCACTTCTTCAGAATGGCTGGACTGTAAACCTGCTTCAAGGTGTGTTCCATTCCCACAATCAACCATCTCCCCAAACCAATAAAATGTGATTCTTCCGGGTGATTCAGACTTTGGATCGGGTCCAAGCTAAAAGTACACCAGGCATAACTATAGGAAATACTGACTGCCAGCTGATATAATCTGTCACATTTGCTGAGCCATTAAAAGTTGAATGCTGATATTAGTGTATGACTTTGTTCTCCTAACTCACTTGTTGATCCTGTGCATAGTTGAAATATATGGCATATGGCATAAAGTTAATATAATTTATGTCTTTATCCAGATGATGTTTCAAGCTTTCGATTATTTTTGCTGTTCTTTAGCTTGTAGTTCATTGTTTTCCATTCTGTTGTTTTCTGGTTTGGTTTTTTTGGTTGGTTGGTTGGTTTGGTTTTGAGTTTTGGGGGATTTTGCATTAAATATGTGTTATTTGCATGAGTTTGGCTCTATATATAATGTGCTGTTAGTCTCAATACATATTAAAAATAGTTAAACAAGATTTGGAGTCGCCTTTGCTTGTTCCTGTGAAACCATTCTGTCTTGCAGTGGGACCAGCCTAGTAAAGCCTTGTACCTAGTGGTCAGAGGGAAGACCTGTGTGTGTACAGGAGCAAATTCTAAACACTGAACAGATTGACCATTCAGATTATAAATTGCTAAATACTGAAAGAAACTGTAAGGTTTGTTTAGAGCGATATGATTTCAAGAGTTTTTGTGGTGTACAGTTATTCTTCTATGAAAGGGTATAGATTCAAATCAGTTTTTGGAAATACAAACCTGAGTGCAATGGGAAGAATGAAGCAATGTTATAAAACTGAAGCAAAATATTGATGGCAATTATTTTCCCTATAGGACAAACATAACACCACTAATGAACTACTCAGACTGTACTGAACTAGTATAAAATAAATGTTGTACATCTCATGTACTGTATAGAATATACGTATTACCAGAAATATTTTAGGGTTCTGAAATTATCTAAAGCCTGGTGGTTTTGCTCTGACTGGAAAAGTGATAGTATAGTAGTAAGAAAAATGATACTTTCTAACTCTCCCATTAAAAGAAACCTTTTTTTTTAAAGGTGTTGGGCAATGTACAAAAGTGAGACTGGAGAGATGATATTAAGAGCAATATTCTAATTTACAGTGAGAAAAGATCTTTTTGATAGTGTGAGGAAATATTTTCTTTTTTAGAGGAAAGCTAACTGACCCGCTAACTATCCACACTTGTGATCAGAAATACACTTGAAACTGTTCTCTCCAGTGCCTTTCAAGAGTAATGAAGAAACCCACACATTCTTTTTGCCATAAAGCTTTTTTCTGTCTCTTCAGGGAAGCAATCAGTCGTGTTTGTGAAGCCATGCCTGGTGCCAAAAGAGCCTTCAAGAAACGAAAGGTATTCTTTTTTCTTGTAGTGCAGTTGACTGTATTTTCTCTGTTCAGCACAGTGGAGACCAGACACAGCAGGCAGGTGACTTTAAGGCAGCTTTGAGAATTGCAGATGATTGATCATTTAAAGTATTGGCTGTTTTTATGCACTGTGTGTTGCTGCTTGCCCTTTTGGTCAGGATCTGCTTTTGTAGGCATCTGGAAATATAAATACATCTAGGATGAAGATGGTGCCTTTGTGTTCCTTCTGTAGAAACCTCCTCCTTTTACTTTCTTTTTTTGTAGATTGCAGGTGGAAGAGTTGAAACCAAAAAATGGGGGCGCTTTTCATAAAATGCATGAATAAATAATGAAAATAGGTGCTGGAAGATACAGCAGAAGCCGAAAATGTATATAGATTTAAAAGTGACTAGATTTTTTCGTGAAGGATAAATCTACTGATGACATTTAATGAGTTTGGTAATCACTGATTTCTGGAAATGGAAAGAGCATATGAGATGATCCTTTGTTCCCTATGCTCTTTCCATAAACACTTGTGGCTGATGCTCACTACCCAGAGCTGATGGTGAGTTCATTGCGTGCCTGATGTCATTATTACCATGCTTTTATTTTTATTTGTGTGCTGGGAGTTAGAGTCTTCAGACAGGGAGAGGAGGAAGCCTTGGCTCAGCACCTGCACTGGTTCTCAACAGTCTCTTCCAGAGGCCTGTTAGCAAAGCTGGGGTGTAATGCTATCTCTAAGGAAAGGAGCACAGAAAGTAGTTAATTATAGCCCCTGTGTGGTCCTTGGGTATAGGAGGGCAGCTTCCCCAGCTGCTCCACCACCTAGCCAGAATCTCAGCAGAAAAGAACACAAGGAAATGGCACTTGTTTGCAATGGAGAATGGTATCCTGGTAAAGTCAGTCATATGTGACAACATGTTTCACAGTGTAATTGGAAATTGTCTCAGAAATTAAAGCTATGGTTTCACCTCCACCAAATTTATCTCATTGGCATTTCTTAGTTCTCTGGCTTTTCATTTTAAATCTGAAAGTAAAGACGAAAGTATCTTTCTTCTTGGAAAGCAAAATGACACAAAATGTAGTTGAAAAAGTAAGTTAAACAGAGTTCCTAGTGCCTGGTGAGATACCTTGCTGTATTACAGGTTTTAAAAGTAATGTTGCTTATCAATTATTGAAAAGAGCAACAGAATTTTAGATAAATGTCAAAGACGTGTCTTTTGCTGGTCTGTACATTCATTGTGTTTCTGCCACTAGTGGCATATCAGTTTGTTTAAGGCGACATGTACTTCACCTGAGCCCAAATTCTCACACTTTACCTACACTGTGGGTATGTGATCCATAGGGATGACCCAGGAATCCTGAAGGATTAAGGAAAGAAGAGATACAATAATATTCAAATGAGTTTGTTCAAAAGAGAAGTTAATGAGGTACTAGCTCTGTAACAGGAAAGGGTTGAAATAGCGTAGCATATGTTACATAGGAGCAGTATGTACATAGTGTATTTTTAATCAGTTAAACAGAAGGAAAAGGAGATAAAATTGAATGTACGTCAACTTCCAGGACTACAGAAGCTCAAATGTCTCCATCCTGCTAGGAACAAAACTATCCAAGCCTCCAGGCCGCTTAGGACAAATGCAAATATAGTGGCAGAAGAACACTCTAGTTCTTTTGTCTCCAGTTATTTTGTGTTTATGTCCTAATGACCAGCATGAATATTCAGCAGTGCAGGCAGACTAAGTTAAAGGACTTGGTCTCTTACTGCTGGGTGGCCTGGTTTTTTACAGGCTGTGGTTACCTGAATGACGCTGCTCTCACGCAGCTATGTGGTTCCCCAGAGCTGTCAAAGGTGGGAAGTTTGTGAATTTTGCTTTGACAGCATAACTTCTATTGCTACGAAACCTCCTGAGAGCTGGTGAAATGCCTGTAAAAGTTATCAATACTATTACATCCTCTGTCTTACATTCTAAGACTTCTTCTCTGATAATCTTTAGATGCATGTTTTACCCCAGCATAAAGAGATTTTATTTGTCTATCTCTGGCTTTTACCTACTCTTAAGTCTACAAGCAAATTCATAGAATGATTTGGGTTAGAAGGGACCTTTAGAGGTCATCTAGTCTATTACACTCTATCCCATTTTGTGAGCATTCCATCAGTATCACTGGAGCCCCACTTTCCATAGTGGGGCATAGGGGTAGAACAGTCAGTAAATGTAGAGCAAACAACAGATTTCTTTTCAAGAGTTGAACCTATTTTTATTGAACAAGAACACTGTCATTTTAAGATACTGATTTGAAGGCATTCATCTTAATCTGCTTACTTGGTCCCTTGGTGAAGATGAGACTGTGCTACCTCACAAAACCCTATTTTCTTGGTCAAGAGTAGATGAAGAACTACTTGGCTAGTAGCATTATTATTATTATT
>VZDJ01000136.1:30560-132891 GCA_008694505.1 Cyanoderma ruficeps
ACCACTAACCCTGCATACAATGAAATTCATTCCAAAAAAAAATAAATCAGAGAACAAAAATCTGCTTTTTCCCCCCCTCCTCACAGCCACCAAGCAAAGTCCTTTCTAGCATCTTGGGAAAGAGCAATCTTCAGTTTTCAGGAATGAGCATAATGTTGAATATCTCCACCAGCAGCTTAAATCTAATGAATCCAGATACAAAACAGGTGAGTGTAACTTCTGTATTAATTTGTAAGGCTTTTGATGAACAGCCTGCTGCACAGTTATTTGCTGTCTGTCAAATACTCAGGTGCTCAACGTTGTTATTCCTCAATAATGTCATAAAATGAATGAACCCAGACTATAATCACAGTGGAAGTCAGCGTATTTCACTATTCAACACAACTTTGATAAATTTTTATTTTCTCACCATCTTTCAGGTAGATCGGTTTTGCTCTTAGAAGACCTATGATGTGAAATACTATTTTCTGGTCATGGAAATTCTTACTGAATAAAATTACAAACTTTCAGAGTAGTAAAAAGGTCATGCTTGGAGCAACAACTAAAATACTGAATGTGCATCTCAGTTTTCTTCCCATTTAGAGTCTTAAAGGGCAAACTGTTCCTGAGGCTCTGCTAAAAATACAGCCTCAGGGATTTTGCAGTGCAGTGAAAGGCCAGTCTTTTAGAGAAACAAGGTAGCCTTTTTAAAGCAGCTCATTTCTTCTTCTTCACTGTGCCGAAGGTACAGACAGACTTTGGGGAATCACTGCAGTGGTTTGTGAATGATGTATGAGATGAGAAAAATCCTTGCTCAGGGTATATATAAAGAAGAAGGAGACAGACATGCGTAGTCACTGCTGTGCTATTTGCTGTGAACCACATACTGCGTTAGGGCATGCAACCTTCTGCCCAGATACAGAGAGGAAAAAGTAAATTCCTACTGTCCTTGGGGCCTCGGGGTTAAAAAATAAGAAAGAATATATATACAACATTTATTAGAAAGCTTGCTGTTCATTACTATGTCTTCATTCATGTATCTTCATTCTTACTCTTATTTAGAAAACATCACAATCCTCTGCAGTGAGCACTGAGACTGTGGAAGCAGTGCTATGACTGGCTGCAGTAGTTTGCAGCCTTACTATGGAATATACACAGCAGTGCTTCTTCTAAGGACAGTTACACCCCATCAGAAGCATAAGAACTTGATGTTAATTAGCTCTACTGAGGAAGTGCCAAGCTTGTCATCAGCCAATGCTAGGGCAGAAATGTAGTTAAACTCATTTATTTCAGAGAAGAGCCATTCCCCATGTTTTGCCTTTTCTCTGAACTGATGAAACTGTTCATCATTCTCTCATTTCATTCGTTTTGAGGCAGACTCTTCTGGGTGCTGCAGGCCTGGGAAACGTCTGGTTTCTCAGAGATGCCTAGTCTGGCTGTGGCCTCCCCTATTTCTTGTTTACGCCAAGGATTTGATTTGCAGACAAGCATGGCCCAGCAGCTTTGCATTTGAGACCCCACACAGGAGAATGGCTGTGAGCTTATGTAATAGCCTCTTTTCCCCGCAGATGGAAGGAAAGAAAGGACAAGATAGTGTTATTGGCCCTTGTGGTAGAAGGAAAACAACTGCATGTACCCCTGCACAGCAGTTCTGTGAACATATTAAGCAGGGATGAGTGGAAGATGAATTTGTTTTGCTTATTTCTTTGAAATGAAGGTTGGCATAGATTGAAAGGTTTCTAAGCTACATACGAACATTGGTGAATTGTTCTATTTTAAGCAATGCATTGATAATTTGCTGTGTCTCTTTTCAGTATTTTGGTATTGGTAAGGGTGAGGTGGGAGTACTCCTACCTCAGACTAAATTAGCTGTGGAATTAAAAAAACCCACCTGATATGAACTAATGGTTTCAAGCACTTTTCAGCTTCCTTAAAATTTGGAAAAAATTAGTTTAGCATCCATTTGAAATTATTTTTCTTCTATATGCTGAAATAAAAGATTAGGTTATTTGCACAAGTCAAGAAAGATAGTGATGATATGAAATGTCTAACAGAACTTCATTAGTTCAGTTCTATTGTTAGGATATTCTACATTCTATATGTATTCTATGTTCTGTATATTCTATTGTTAGTTCTTTAAGGGGAAAAAGTGGAGGAAATCCTCACTGCTGAGTAACAGAACACTGATTCACCAATGTACACTTAAAAACTTACCACATCTTCAGAGGTTGCTGTGGGACAAGCAGAGCTATTGAAAATGAAGTGCTCTTTACGTAAAAGAAACACTACAAAGAGTAGTCACCTCTCTCTGGCATAGTGAAGCAGCAAGATCCAGAGAAAGTCATGTCAGGCTTTTTTCTTTCTGAGGAAGGTAGTTGATAGTTCAGGTCTTTAAGAAGCAGGTTAGAGGAAATAGCACAAAGAATATTTTTCTAGCCTATTTTGTTTTTTCCAGAATGGTTTTCTGTATGTGGTTCCCTCTTCAAAGTGAAGAATCAAGATCCTAATTCTACTGTCAGATGCTCTGAGGCACTAAACAGGGGCCTGTCCCATCACAGATGGACCCCTTGGCGTGGCTTCTGTGACTCAAATATCAAGCGAAAAATTCTTTCAAGTGACCTTTTCTTTCTTGGTTGTTACATGATTTCATTATTAAAAGATTTTATAAGTTAATTCTCAGAATAGCAGAGATGTTCTGCTTTTATTAGAGGTTCAGGACAAATTGTCTCTTCCCAGAGAAATATCATATTAGTTCAAATTGTACATAAGAAATTTGAATTTCAGATGCCCTAGAGTGTGCCTGTGAATTTGTCCACAATGCTACACTGCAGCTAGATTCAAAATTCTGTTTGCATATTGTAAACATGTTGATGTTTGAAACATAAAATGACACAGTAGGTGTTGGATGCCATGTTAGGAATCTTAGCTGGTGTACAGGTTGGCATGGTTTCATTGATTTCACCAGAATGGTATCAGCAGAAAAATGGTTTGATGAATAGGACCTTTTGTTTAATTCATCATTATCTGTAATAAAGAAAGTGAGTTTTAGCAAATTAAAATTTCTCCAAAGATACTCTCCAGCAGGTCTGTATGATTTACTGGAGTTCTGAGTACGTTTATCAATCTTGCAGTGTCCTGATATGTTTTAAAGAATACCACAATAGATACATTCATCCTTAAGTTTGTTTATATTTATCATGCTACTCTTTGAAGTCCTTGTAGGTAATTTTTATCTTGATTTTGGATGTTCACCAGCATACAAGCAAAAAAGAAATCAAAATTGCAAACGGTAAGAAACCCATCTGATTCACACTTATTCTTTCTGATCCATGCAGATCATAGCAAATCACCATATGCAATCCATCTCCTTTGCGTCTGGAGGTGATCCGGTAAGCATTTCTCTAAAGCCTTCTCCCACACAGAGACTGCTTTATGAGTGTGACTAAATTTAATGCATATCTTACTTAAAGAAAAATATAACCACAATACCTCCTGTTTCTTCTTTCATAAATTTTTCTTGATTGTTGCCATCAATCTCTCCTTGAGGGGAATGGTTGACAAGCGTTCATAGATCCTCCCCTTTGAATGACTGAAACAAAAAGTATCAAGGGGCTGTGAGCATTCATACAGTAACTGAGAGCCCAGGGTTTGTTTTTCAGAGTAATGTAGAATAGTCATATGGGCACTGTATGTATTTTTATCCTGTTTTTTATCTTGCACTTTTTACAGTAATAGAACATGTTGCAGCTATATTTATAGTATTTATACTATTAATACTTTTTCTTTTTTTCTTTTTTTTCCTTCTCAGTTCTAAGTGTGCACTGAGAAGGTTGTGCTAAATTCTGCCTGTAGGTATATTTGCTGCAGTCATGCAGCATGAAGACAGGCTTTCAGGAAAAGCACAGATCTTTCTTTCCTGTTTTTCAAAGCTTTCAGATGCACCTACAAATTTTATTCATTGATCAAAGGGCAGATTCCAGTTTATTGTGCTTTTCCTTATTTTTATAAGCCGTTCATCCAAAGGTATATTAATAAATGGGCTTGAAAAATATTTGTCACTCAGGAAGCAAGGGGAAAAATATAAGTTAGTGACGGTGCTCACCTCTTACCTTAGAGGTTTGAAAGCTTTTAAACTTAGGTTAATCGAATGAATACCTTTTTCTCTATCATTTGATTATCTGTCATATATCAGTCATGTACTATAGGTAAGGCAATTTCTAGCCTGCTTTGTGAGTTAATTCTCTCAGTTCAACTCTGTTAAGGTGAAGATACTTGGTGCTTTCTCTGTTCATTTTGCTGTTGTCAGAAAACATAAAGACAAATTTCAGTTTTAGTATAGCTTTGCTGAGCTCAGTACAATTACAGAAGGGAAAAGGACACAATATCACAATAATTTGGGGAACAAAAAATGGATCAACAGCAGCTTTGAAACACAACAGATTGCAATGGATGCTGTAAATGAACAATTTCTGAAGTGGGCAGAGGAGTGATTAGCACAGTTCCCTGCCTCCGTAAGAAGATTCTTTGCTGCCCATCTGCCATCCCAAATGCTAGGTCCTGGAAACACCATTTCACACTGCCCACTGATTAAATGGTTTACCAGGAAAGAGGAGAGGAACAGCACTAGAGTTCTGGATTTGGAGTAAACAAGCTCTTCCAAATGTTTTAGAGATAAAAATCTCACTACTGAGTCAGTGAGCTACCAGAGAAATAAAATTGCATGGTGCAAGGGAGCCTACAACGCACAGTGAAATTATGAATTTGTGTTCCCAATAAGACTACTGCATTAATTCATTCTGGTGTTGGGAGAAAGAAAGTAAGTATGGGTAATGTTTTTCTACAAGCTTATCTCTGGTCTAGTAAGGAACAACTTTAAATCAAAAGCTTGTACAAAAAGCAGATATTTCCTTTGTCCTGGATACACATAGAAGATGACAAAATGCAAGGATGTGATTTAGGTCACAGCTTTATTTACTCATCAGAGAGCCATCTACACATAACTTTCATCAGCCCTTAATGATTTACACTTGGTAGATGACTGCCACCACCAAACTGCATCTCCCAGTCTCAGCTGGGCTCCAGAGCATAAATTTATCTCCTTATATGAGTTTTAAACTGGTTGGAGAAAGGCCATAGTGACGTAGGAAGCTGGATCTGTGCCCATGTTTCTTCAGGAAGTTATTTTGAAATTATTTTGGAGTTTGGTTTATTAGGAGGTGAGACTACTCTCACTTCTCTACGCCATCAAATTTTCTGCTATGGATATCTGCCTCCCATTTGTGACAGCAATTGGCTTTATAACCTTCCTCCCACTCCCTTACCATTAATTATATTATTCAAAATATAATCCCTGGAGAAGTGTTCCACACTCCTGGAGAATGGCTTGAATACCATATATACTTTTGCAATATTCCCATTTACAACTGAGTCAGTTTCTTGCTGTGTCAGTATATGGGAGCTTAAAAATCTCCCTAACAAATCCTTTTACACACCATTTCAGAACCATTTTCATTTCACTTTCAAGGCTGTGTTCTCAATCCACTTTAGTTCTCTTCAACCCTTCCTATGATACACTAAACGATTTTGCTCCAGAGTAATTTCAGGTGGTTGTTTCCAGGCTGGCAGACAAGACATCTGTTTTTGGAGATATCTGCTGAAATTTTGGAGTGGAGGATCTCATAAAGTCGAATAAGGCAGGTCTCTCAGAGGTCCCTGAGGCAGTAGTTTTTCAGTTTCAGCAATACCTCCAAATTTTAACACCACAATTGCAATGTCTTTAGGCTGAAAATTATAGCTCATTCATACTTGTTTTCAGTCCTTGAATGTCAAGGATCACTTTGCTTCTTCTGCCAATCCCTGCATAGTTTTCAGATGGGGGTCTTCTAAATTAGCCACACTGAAATGTGTCTGCCTTAGATCCTTAATGGTTTGTCATAGTCAGCTTGAATCTCAGAGCTTTAAATGAAATAAGGAGTAGGTGTTTTCAGACTGTCACACCCACGCTAGCTATGAGATGGATCTATGATTTACTCAGGCATAAATGTATCCATTAGCTATACCTGAAGTAGTAAATAAATTGATCTGTGGCCCATTTTCTAGTCTTTCTGGCCCTGAAATAAATAACACAGTGCAATTTGCACCCACACATTCACTCTATTCCCTCATAATGGTCTCTCGGGATCGATGCCAAGCATGTCCTGGTCCCTCAGAGTGTTTCAGGGCATGCTGTGAGAAATCAGTACAGTCAGACAAGGGCTCTGTATTATTTACTGCTATAGGCATGGTCACCTTTGCTTTCCCCTTGTTCGTGGATATGCATCCTTACTCCCACTGTAGTCACTGCCCAGACACTGTGCCGCAGAATGTGGAAGAAATCACAAGACAAAATGGTAGGGCTATGCTTTTTTAAGAGACCAACCTCACTGCTGCTGTATCTGAGTGCCTTCCAATGATGCATTATGTGACATGGTTACACATCTGTCACCAGAACCTATGACTGTACTTGCTCTCTCCTTAGGAAGGAAATTGTATAGGCATTCGGCACAGTGATTTGTTTTGGGTGGCTGGTGGTGGTAGTGGTGGTAGTGGTGTGTGCTTCCACTAGAAAAAGCTGTGCTGAAGAAGTCTATCTTTTAACTGAAGATTGATGTTTATAATGACATTAGCTCTTGGTGTAATTGGCAATGATCTTGGATCATTGGATCAGTCACCTGAAAAGGCTTTGGGTAGATTTACGCAGCCAGCTGTAATGTATCCTGCATATCCCTTGGGTTCAGCTATACCTGACTAGCCAGGCATGTCAGGAAATACCAGATCTAACCAGGACTTCCTGATTGCATCAAGGCAATATGGCATTTTCCAGATATATCAGCAGCCCTGGGTGTTTCCCAGAAACCTAGACCTTTCTGTTTCAACTGCATAATGATGGAAGTCTGCACCACTTGTGCACAGGAGCATAGGAATGACAAGAGAGGAAGAAAAAATATCCCCCAAGGAGATGTCTGTGTGCTCTTGACAGAAAATCCACCAGGCATGTGGCAACAGGTGTGTCAGGGAGCAGCCTAAGGCTGGAGGAGGGCGTCCAGGGATACTGCTTATCAGAGCCAAGCAGGGCTGAGCACCTCTGTGCCATATGGCACTCCAGTCAGTAAAGTAAACACCTGCTTGTCACACATGAATAAATGCCATTGCTCAGTATTTCTGTGGAGCAGCGCTGTTACTCCCACTCTTTCTGCCAGAGAACCAGATGATTATTCATGTTATGAACTAAAATCTCTGGGTAGTTTGAAGATAAGGACTTGTAATTCTACTCCCTCCTAAATGAGGCCTGGGCCAAATCCTACTGAGTTTGTTTAACTGATGGAAGAAGTTTTAAATTCTGCTGGATTAGATCACATTCTGTAAAAAGGAAAGTGGTACAATTAGTACAAAACCCATAGAATTTTATATGGGGTTTAAGTAGTATGAACTGTAAAGCAAAGTATGTAATTTGGGGCTCTGCCCACAGGACTGTACATACTGTGGACTGTGATCTTTTGCTGTAATCAGTGCAAATGTGTTTTTGCATTCATTGTAGATATCTTAATTTTTTGACAGGATACTTCAGACTATGTTGCATATGTAGCTAAGGATCCTGTTAATCGTAGAGGTAAGTTAGAAATATATATATGATGTCTGTTTTTCCTTTGAGAAACACTAATTATTCATGGTTTAGGTCAGATTCCACACCCATCCCCCACCTCCCCCTCTGAAAAATATAAATGTAGAATGTAGCCCAGTCAAAGGATTGCCTTTGACAGAGCCATGAAAAGATTGTGTAGCAGTAAGAAGCAGCAGTTTGTTTCTCAAGCTTGGAATAAATAGACCTTGCTGCTAGTTCATACCCAAATATCACTTTGATTCTTTTCATCTCTTAAATCAAATGCCTGCCTTACTTGGCTATGCGAGCTTCTAGGCAACACCCAAGTCTTACCTACACCCAATCACTGTGCAAAAACTAAGCAATCTTCTGATTAAGTCATCTGATGAGACTGCTGAATCTGTTAGGTCTTCCCAGTACATGCCTAACTCTTCCTGGCAGAATCAGATCCTTTATCAAATAGCTAGCTTGTGAGCCAGCTTGCTGTAATTCTTTTTGTCAGTGAAGTTTTATTCAAGGTTGTACTGCTTTAGTAGCAGTCAGTTAGGGACAGGGACCTGCTTGTTGATTGTGTTCTCTAGACTTCAATGCAACATACGAAGTATTTTGTAATGTAGCTGAGAATCTATTTACTATTCACAGATCATAGAGAGAGAAGAACAGACTAGCTCCAAAAAAAAAAAAAATGACATTAAGTACTTCCAACAGGATTTCTGGAGAATTCAGACAGTTTAACTCCAAAATGCCAATCCTGCAAACCTTCAGCTGCCCAGCTTATCATCGGCACAACTAATCCAGTAGCTTCCATATGTAGTCATCTTTAATGATACCTGAAGATTTTGCTGTGTCCATGTGCAGAGATGTTCAGCCTTGAGAGTATTCGCCCATAAATTATACCTGTATTAACCATACCAATACACTGAACATAAGCGAAATACCTAGAAAATTTAAAGGGAATGGGAGGCAGGGAATAGTCCAGTTCTTTGTAATGCTTGTTACATTACAACATCATGTGTCCCCTGTTGGAGAGGCTCCAGTGTCCAACTATGGAATGCATGGTGCGGAGCTGCTCTCCAGCCCACTTACTTTAGCAGTACCCTTCTCCTAAATCCAAGACTGATTTGGTTAGTCTGAGAGATCTCAGTCAAAATAGGGACTGGCATTGTAGACCAGATATTTGCTCTGTAGGGAGGAGCCCTGTGCTCTGTTTTCTGTCCCCATATGAGTGGATTTGATACACTATGTTCCTTCTGCACTATGTTCTTCTGTACTATGTTCCTTCCAGCTTACTGAATGTGTTTATCCTTAGCTTCCTGTGACTGTTCCTTGTTGAGCTAGGCTATCCTAGACTGAGGAGTCATCTGAGCACCTGATATTGTTGTCTTCCTTTGGTGTATTCAGGTCAAGCATCCCAGCTGCAGTGCACATCCTCCATCCTTCAGATGATTTCTGTACCTCCTTCCTTCATTTTCCTGCAGCTGTTTTAAAAAGGTTTATGATACTTGCATAACAGGGGCTGTCACTATAGTAGGGGATGCTCCTTCCTATTTTTTCTTGCTTTTGTCCTCTTCGTCAGCTGGTTCCTCCTAAGCCCTTTTTGCTGCACTGGTACCTCAGGTGAAATTCTTTCATACTGTGAACTTTATGCTTTCAGCATTATGACGTTCCCATGGGTGCTTTCCCCACTTGTGTGGATACATCAGTGGTTTGCAGATCAGTGACTTTGTATGCCACCTGTATTAAAACACATTCTTTAAAAGGATCTAATTTACCAAGGGACCTGAATTGCCCTCTTTCACCATCACTTGCCGTTCTGTCATTCTTTGTGTTGTCTGCAAATTACTTTAAAAGGGAATTTGTCTTTACATCTGTATCTAGAGAAAGTGTTACTGCTGCTGTTACTGATGCTACCCTACTGCCAGTGCTGTAGAATAGCTTGCATATTAAACTAATTTCTTCCCAAGGATGGAAAAGCTGTCTTCGTACTTTGCATTCTGGATCTAGCAAGCTGTCTATTTTCTGCTGTAACATTCACAAGAAATCATCTCTGTGTGAGCCAAACCTTCTCATCCTTTTACAAGAAGCATATCTCCTACCTGCTGAAAGTCCATTCACGTATCCAAGGAAACAGGTTACTCATTATGTCACCTACTGAAACTACTTAATGACTCATGCTTCATTTTAGCTCCAGAAAGGTTTAGCAGTGAGCGATGTCACCTCTTTAAATTCACACTCTATAACTAGAGTGCAAACATTTTAGCTTTGTTTGGCCTAACTACTTTTGGTCCACGTTTTCGGAGAAAAAGTGTGCACCTTCCATGGGGGCTGATTGTTCAGTGTCAATAGCAGTGTTGCAGAGGGCATAAAAAAGCAAACACCTTACTGCTAGTTAGGGATGTCTGCCTCCATATTTGGACACATGGAGTTGCTGTTTTTTCTGCTGAATCCACCTTCAACCTGCAGCTAGGGGCATTTCCCTTGACAAGGCATTTCATCTTGCTGGTTGGCACAGCAGATGCTCTGTGATTTGTGACCTTGTCTATTGCAGTTACACATCAGTGCAATTTTACATAACCTTTAAACAGCTGTGATTGACTGAAATTCACTGTATCAGAATTGGGTTTTATTAAAACATGCACATCAGTAATAGGGCAACTAAGCTTGACATGTAGGTGTTTTGTCATAGGTCATTGCATCCCACCATGACATAAACAGTGATTTGCATGTGTCAATCTTTTTCATTTAGCTTGTCATATATTGGAATGCTGTGATGGTCTGGCCCAGGATGTCATCAGCACCATAGGGCAAGCATTTGAGCTTCGATTCAAGCAGTACTTGCAATGCCCCTCTAAGACACCTACTTTCCCTGATAGGTGAGTGCAATTGCAGAAGACAGCTAAAGGACTTTCTTTAACTTTCAATTTACTTGGTAAAAGGTGGACAGTGTTGCTGGAAAAAGACAGGACTTGAATACTTAAAAAGATTTCTGGTGTATTAGCAAAATAGTGTTTACCTAATGAATATGAAAGCAGTACATTTAAAACAATAGGCTAAATATGGATTTCATAATTATGTTAAAATGATCATGTGTTTTGTGCTGTAGTTAGTAGGTAGAGTTGGATGGCCAAGAAAGGTTGTTATTTGTGCCATTTCCTCATTACTGCCACAGCAGCCGTGTCAGTTTAGATGGCGCAGGTCAGACTGCTGGGCTTCCAAAATTACTAATGATGTTTCAGTATTTCTCACATTAGGGTGATGTTTCTAGGAATGTGATATATTGCAGGGAGGTTTGACTGCAATGGTATCTGGAGGATACAAACTCTGTCTGCTTGTATATGTTCAAAAGGCTGGGATATAGCATTCTGTTTTCTTTAGAGACATGAATCGCAATGTGCTTACTAACATTACTAGAAACCCTAGTGAACTTTTAACCTCTGTAATCTCTTATATCAGAGCAAAAAGAGGTATATAGGGAATATAAAATGCTGCTATTGTAATCTGGAAGCATGCTGTATTCACATCTCTTGACTTTGTGAAGTTCTTGCAGAATTACATTGGTGATAGAGCAGTCATAACTGAAGACAAAGATTTAGAGCCTAGCCAGTCAATCAAGTCATAATATTACAAGTGCTATTTTAAGGTTTGATAAAGTTGTTTGTTAATGCAGTTTATAACGGTCTTTAAAGTCAAGTTTAAACAAGCTCAGCATAAAGAATTTGGTCCACTGCAAAGGGGGTTTGTGTCAGTTTGTTTAAACAAAGAGACTCACTGCGTGTTCCATCATTGCTTGCTGACTTACAGTGGTAGCTGAAGTGTCCATACAATATACAGTAGTGATCCACTGACAGGCAGCCTTAACCTGCTGAAAGTGTTTGTATGTGCTTTACAACCACGAGGCAAAAGAAAGTACTCTCTTCCTTACAGGATGCAGAGTTTTGAGGACCCATGGACAGAGGAAGATAACGAGGCAACGGAGCATCACTATTACAACAACATCCCAAATAAAATACCTCCCCCTGGCGGATTCCTTGATGCCAGGCTCAAAACAAGGCCTGCAACTGCTGCAGACACAGCTGAGGTCAGTATAATTTCATTTTTACTCTCCTGATGATTGATCCAAAATTGTTAGAAGACATGGTTTTACGGTGGATACCTTGGGACTGTCTATAACACACAGCCCTTCCTGTGTGGCCGGTGTCTGAATGGACGTTGCAGAATGAGGGGGCAACACATTAGGCAGGTTCAGCACAAATTAAAGGAGGTGAAATCCCCATGGTATTAAAAGATTAACCACATTTGAGGGACAGAAATCCTCTGGGGGCTACTACATTTGCAGAAACCAGGTGTGCTTCAGAGAGTATCAAATAGAGCACATTAACTGGGAATGATTTAATGCAGAATCCTTCAAACAATCTAGTGCTGTAATTACTAACAGTTCATTGTTAATGACTTGGCAGTGATTAGTATTCAGCCAGGTTCCTAGGTAGGTTTTCCACCTCATGTTGAATTATGGTCAGCTTGAATATTTCTACCAGCACTCCTGTTGGAAGTTTGACTGCAGTATCAATGTAGCCCCCTAAGAGGTGTTTTCAGATCCAGCGCAATTCAGCTTAAATCCAGAGGGGTCCTGTCTGTAGCCAGCATCCTCCCCTCAGTGCCCAAGTGCGTCCCCTGGTACCAATGTGAAACTTTCAGCTCGTGCTGTGAAGAGTGTTGGGGCTGTCTTCTGGTCCCATGTGTGTTTCTCTGGAACACTTTTCCCAGTAACAGGTTGTCAAGACCTGCTAAGTGAATACAAACTAAAGAAGTGATGCATCATTTGGTGTCATGGGGGTCACTAAAAGCAGAAGGCAGGGGAGGACACATGAAGGTTACTGGTAATATCTTACTCTTACAGGAATGTATTTGGGTTATATATATTCTGACATTATGATTAATTGGAAAGGAAGAGTGAGGGTACAAAAAATACATCCAAGGAAATTGGCAGAGCCACTTCTAATGTGTCTGAGAATTTTAAAGACAACTGAAAAATTCCTTGCACATGTGTCCATTCTAGTCTGCATCAAGAGTGGGAGGAGAGCAGATTTATTATCAGAGCCATCACTTAGGAGAAAACTTCAGTGAAGCCTGGCATCACGAGCCTGTTAAACAAGGTGAGTTTTGCTGCTTTCAGCTGTGCAAGTGGTCTTGAAAGGCAAAGCATGCGGAAGTCTGATGCCTCAAAATCTTAAGGCAATGAACTAAACTTGGTTGATAGGTTCCCTTTGTCTCAGTTTCAGTTTAGTTGATACCAATGAAAAGCATTTGATAATTACCTCTGGATAAATTATTAAATGCACACCTTCATGAAATTTTTTCCTGCAGAGCAGTTCATAAATAGAATTACCCAGACTTTCAGCTTTCTAACTTTCTGTATCTTAAAACCTCATGATATTTAAGGGTCTGCTGCATGATCTGTTCTGAAAATTTGACCCACTAGGGTATGCAAAATAGAATTCTCAAATGAAAAGCCTAAAGTGAGAAGTTTAATTTGAAATATAAAGCAATGCTCTCTACTCAACAAGTAGCAAATAGTGCATAATGTTCCTTTTGTTCTCTTTGAATTTCAAGTAATTTCAAAACACATAAAAAATTTTACCCCATCCAGCTTTATGTGATAACTTTACTGTGTTTCTAGGGACACTTTTATTCAAATGCCAGAATATATTCTCTATTGTTAATCTGCACACATCTAAGGATTTTATACCTTGTCCTCCTCTCATAACTCCTCAGCAGAATATAGTTTTTTGAATTTTACATCTTTATTTACAAAGATTTCCTTTCCTCCTGGGAAATAGCCCCACCCATACCCTCATTGGAACGCAGTTCTGAAGCCAACACTTTCTCTATTATTGCAATATTGACTTTGCCTCTCCCAGTCCAGGGAAATTTTAAACTTGTGGTGATGTGGTGTGATGATAATTGGTCAACACTGTTCTGTTGATTACCAAAAAAAAAAAAAAAAAAGTAAAAGGTCTTGAATTTTCTAGGATCTCTGGATATTTGTAGTATGTCAGAAGAGAAATCAGAAGTAGCACCAACAGCAGAGCTGCCAATATATGTAAACACCCAGCATATAAATAGAGAAGATCTATTGGCACTTCAGGTAGATGCTGAAAGTACCATCATCAGTGGAACAGCAGAGGATGCTGAAGCAACCAGCCCAGGAAAAGATCTGTTTGACATGAGTGAGTTCCCTTCCTATTCACTTCCTTTCTAACAAGTTACCAAATATGTTTATGCATTAGTTCTACATTATATATATCTATACATACACACACACATATATCTACATATATATATATATATANTATATATATATATGTAGATATATATATTTTCCAAATTTAGTGATTTGGTGTTCCTGGTGTAATTGTGGTTAATTTTAGAATCCATTGTGGTTTCTTATTGGACTGAACTACAATAAGGGTGGCTGAAGACTTGGAGCTAGTCTGTATAATAGCTGAGTTAAGGTTAGTTGCAGTCTATGTTATCCTTAACATCACAGGCAATTATGTCAGAAGAAAAATTAATTAGGAAGCTTGCCATATAGGAAAGTGAAGGAGGGTGAAGGTATGGATGGGAGGAGAATTGTCTTCAGCCTCTCCTCTGAGTATGTTACGAGGAAGTCAATCCATATATGAAAAGCTTTGTGCCACAAGGAATCTAGCATGGAAATTGAAGTACTGAGTTACTACTTACTCTGGGTAAGCCTACTGTTCTATCTGTTCCAACTTTGAAGGCAGCTTTTCCTAGATCAGAATCATTGCCATAGCTGCAAAACCATGACTTAAGCATCAGCCATATTTTGGTATTGGCTCTACCAATACACATTGTTTTCACCCTTGAGAAGATGCATAAAGTGAACAAATCATGAAAGCATTTGCTGCACGGAAAATTTTCTTCCAATTTTTTACTCTTCCTACCTCAAATAAATTGCTTATGGATGCTTTATTTAATTCAGTTCGCATAATTAGAAAGCACTGAGACAAAGCTGTTGGTGCCTACAAATTATTTGTAAAATAAAGTATCTACATTTCTGCTATCTTAATATAGAAAAAACCCGCATTTTCCTGGCCTTTTTTTGTTAAGATATGGCTCTATTTCTACAGCTTAGTAAGATGTTCAGTTGAAATAAAGGAGCAGGGGAGAAAGTTGGGAAAGTATCTATCTGTGAATATAGATCTAAAATGAGAAAAATCTGCTGTTTGAAATCAGGGATGTTAACTCTTATCAGCCATTGGAACATCAGAGAAAATTAGTATTAGAAAATGTGCCCTACGTTAGCGATTTGTTGAGCTAAACATGTGTTGGACTTCGTGCAGACTGTGGTATAGTGAAGATATTTATTAACTACTTTTAATAACTGGCTGAGGTATCAATAAGCTGTGACAGCAGAATATTTTTTCCTATTTCTTTGACCTAAACTGGCCTCTTTGTGGCCCCATGCAAACAGGGCTTTGTACTCCTCGCATCTGAACAATCTATTTAGAGCTGGTGTGCCGCTGCACTGTGCCGCTCTCCAGATGTCCTTTTGTGAGCGTAGGAGCACAGAACAACATTTCTTTTTGATATGTATTAGTGGGCCAGATGAAGGTCTTGCAAGAGTAAATAGCTTCCAAGAGGTCAGTACAACATGTAGCGAAGCACTCTATGACATATTTGCTATTTCTGTAAGACTGTTGGGATCCATAATGACACTTCTTTCCACTCAGCTCTACAATTGCACTGAGTTCAGGACTTAGCTGAAGTTTAAAAGACGCTTCCCCAAGGCTGATTTTAGCTAGGCAAATGATGTGAAATGTGTTAACCTGTGTCTGTTTTGCAAGGTTCTCTTCCTAGGTGGAGGCTAGGAGTAGGCTGAGTGGTGAGGGTGAATGTTCCCTACTAGACATAGCCTTGGGCTGGAGACTCAGTAATGGATAATTTTTAAATGAATAAGTTGTTTGAACAGAGACCAGATATGAGTATAATGACATTAGGTACCCCTATTATGCAATTTATTTGAAATTAAACTGTCTGACATACCTAGAAAGACTGAAAGAGAGATTTGCCTGGTACCAGATTGTATAAATAGAGCTGTTGACAATAGCTACTACTGAAATAAACCAGTACCTTTCAAAAGATCCTGCCAAGGTTCAGTCTGATTTTTGTCAGTATCATTCTGTGCATAACATGCATTTTAAACACATTACACTCCTCAGTCTTAATATATTATATAAATCAGTAAGTCTAATAGTATATATTCCCTCATTTTTTCAAAAAGGGAAGCAGCTGTAATACAAAATAAATGTAGTTTAAAATAACCAGAATATCATGTTTTTGCTACATGTGTCTGATTCTGCTCTTGTTTCATATTTCCATAACCAGAACCATTTGAAGATGCTCTCAAGAATCAAACATCTGAGGCTGTGTTGAAGAAATCCACCTCCCCGGGATGCACCAGTCCTCCTTTATCCAGAGTAGCTGTCCGGACTGAAGCTGAAGAGCTTAGTACAGAGCCATGGTACCAAGGAGAGATGAGTAGGAAAGAAGCAGAACAGCTATTAAAGAAATGTGGAGATTTCCTCGTGAGGAAGAGTACCACAAACCCTGGCTTCTATGTGCTGACAGGCATGCACAAAGGACAAGCCAAGCATCTTCTTTTGGTGGACCCAGAAGGAACTGTAAGCACTGACTCCTCACTAATAGATGAGGTTTCTGACTCTACTAATTTTCTCTAAATGCCTTTAATCTTCTTTACAGCTTATTCACACCTTATTATGAGCAGCCCCTCATATCTCTGATGTGCCATCACATCTCTAATTCTCTTCCTGATGCCTAGCAGAAGACTTAGCACATGATTTCTGCACATTGCAGGGAGCCTTAGGGACCTGATTCCCAAGCAAGTTCACACTTTGACCAATCTTGGTCGAAAGTGCAGCCAAGCCACTTCAATATTCTTGCTAAAGGAAGGAGGTTTGGCTAGCCTGCACACTGGCAATTTGCACTTGGCATCTCTGTTACCTGGGATATGGACCAGGCCCTCTGTGATTTCCTGCATGTCAGGAAAGAATTGGGGTCAGCCTGTTCCATCTCTTAACTCTGCACAGACTCCCTCAGCTGATGAAGGCACCTTCCAATAGCAGGATGGAAGGGGCAAGGGAGCTCTGGTTTTCTGTAGCTGTTCTGTCCTGCTTCTGTGGAGGCATAAACTCTTCAGAGAGATTGAAATCATTGTCATGAGTTTTATTCTTGGCTCCTGGTAGCTGCAAGTAGGCAACGCCTTTTCCTCTATAAAAGACAACTGTAGATAACCAGCCCCAAGGTAAGTAAGAAACTCCCATAAAGGAGTTGTCCTGTTGGCATCTGAGCTGAGAAAGGTGTGGCAGAATTATGTCAGTCCTGCAGAGCCTGTATTGCAGCAGTGAGGAGCATCAGTGGTGCTTGTTGCAATTAATTACATTTGCCACATGAGGCCAGTCAAAGAATGGTTTTGCACTTTTGAGGTGCCAGCTGCCTAATCCTGGGTTTGATGGGTACACCAGCCCAGGGGAGTGGCTCTACACCTCTTGAGGGACAGCGTAATTCGTTAAAATTTGCCAACAGTTTTTATGACAAGTTTCCTGCAACAAGGTAGCCTAATTCTCTTTTCTGCATAAACCCACAAAAAACTGCTACAGGCTACTGCAAAGGAAACACTGTTGTGTGGCAAGTGCGGGAATGCTGTGTCCCACTGGGAGCTCTGCTGCAGTGCTGACTGGCATGGAATACTCAGATCTTGTGACCTGATGACTTCCACGGTATTTTCTTCCTGTACAGGCTGGAGGGCCCCCCATCTTTGCTATGCTGCCTTTAGTGCATCTCTAATTTGCT
Source organism: Cyanoderma ruficeps (assembly GCA_008694505.1). Lineage (NCBI taxonomy): Eukaryota > Metazoa > Chordata > Aves > Passeriformes > Timaliidae > Cyanoderma > Cyanoderma ruficeps. The sequence continues at coordinate 48,073 of VZDJ01000136.1, forward strand.
GACCTCCTTGGTTAGGGACCTGTTTGTTATCTGCACCCCTCCCTTCCCTCAGCCTGCTTGTATCGTCATGGCCCCAGTGGCTCTGAGGTGCCCTGCTCAGAAGGCACTGTTCCAGAACAATGATTTCCTGCCACTGTACTTAGCTACAGACAGCACAGCTGTCTGTGTGATTTGTGTGATCCTGACACAGTTTCTGAGCAGCCCTATTTGCAACTTGTCAAAATGGAGAATCATAATAAAATGCCAGTGTGTGGCCAGCCACCACAGCATGCCCATGGCTTGCATTTCATCCTGCAAGGTCTCAATGGGATTGTTCTTGAAGGCTGATTCACACAAATGTTGCCTGAAAACTAATTCTGCATACAGTACCCAGTGACACGTAGGAGGTCTTAAGGGTGTGTTCTCAGAGCAGAGTTAACTCTCCAGTTGCTTCTGCTCTCATCCAGCTAACAACAAAATTTAAAAAGGAAAAAGAGATCCCTTGTTCAGATAATGTATGTTTAAAATGGAGGACTGCAGGATTTTTCTAGCTTTAGAATTAGGCCTCTGCTGATGGTAGTGTGTCTAACTTACAGTAAGAACATGTCAGAATACAGATAAGTAAAGCTAGTTCTTTTTTAAAGATATCTTTTCATTTTGAAAATACAGTTTTATTTTAGAGAAAGTGACATTTCAAAGCAGAATGCTTCAGAAATTAGGAGAACCTTTTGAATGCTTCAGAAATTGGGAGAGCCTTTTGATTTTCTTCAGTGACATAACTACATGTAGACTAACCAGAATGCATCATATGCCATATTTGTTTCTTTTTTTTTTAACCTTTTTTTAAACCTATGACATACTGTTTTAAGCTTTTAGCAAATTTTACAGAACTTAATGTTGAAACTGAATTATTTCAGGAGAGGTGTCCACCACAGCATAAGATGACTTTTGAAAGTTTTAACACAAGTTGTTCTCTCTTCCTGAGAATAGTTCAAGGAGAACAGACAACATTTCTTACTCAGAAAAGTGCTCACAGGCATTTGCTTGAGGCAGTGTAGAGCCAGCCCAATAAAAGTTTTAGTGCAACATGATGTTCGCTTGAAGTGGCTCTGTGCTCTGCCTGTAGCAGCTGTATGCCTAACTCATTTGAAATATAGGAAGGAAATGTTTTGTGAACATGTGGCTAAATAATTAAAGATTGCTTCGTAATATAGATTAGTTTTTGGCTTCTGATAATTTTGGCTGTTTTATCCTGCAGTATTAGTTTTCTCCAGTCATGGGTAGAATATTGTATACCAGCAGAATACTTCTACAGAGGGCTGGTATGTGGGCTAGAAAAATTATTTTTCCTGCCCTTAAGTGTTTCAGTTCCAAAGGCACAGGGATATATTGTGCAGCATAGGGCAAACCCAAGCTAAGCACATATGGTCGCTGGATCTCTTTTTAGGAATGGAATTATTGAGTAGGGGAAGAAGAAAGTCTTAAGAAAAGCACAAAAAATGCTGAGGTGCACAAAGAAGCTGGTTTCTGATATATCTGACACGATAGCTCTTTCTAATTAAAAAGGTGCAAACACCTTAAAGAAGTAGGTGGTCCTTTGAAGAAGAAAAATTGATCTAAAAATCTGACTTACAGTGAAACAAAATCATGAACAGAAGTTTTCAAGCAGACCTATTCAGAAGCAGTAATAAGAGTAGGCTGGTCCCTGGAATTGCATGCAAAATATATATTTGGTGAAAAAAGAGGAGTGAAAGAGAAAACAGAAGCCACACTGGATAAGTGCCAAATTTCCACCAATTTTGATGGAAGAGGGATCAATTTCTAAAATATGATTATGTAATTTTTTTCTTAGACAATTTTAGTGTGAAGTTAAGGGGTAAAGTACCTTACTCTTTAATCTATCTTCTTGCATCCTTTTTTTGAAGGTTCGTACAAAAGATCGTGTCTTTGACAGCATAAGTCATCTCATCAACTATCACCTTGAGAATAATTTGCCTATAGTTTCTTCAGTGAGTGAACTCTGCCTGCAACAGCCTGCTGAAAGAAAACACTGACTCCAGATAACTCTTTTAGTTATTGCAACTTGCAAGCTATAACTGGTAGAAATTGCAGATCTGAAAAGGAAATGTACATTAAAAAAAACCCCTCATATTCACATACATTTCACAAGTATGTTTTATTTAAGTTTAAGAAACCCCATTTCATGTGGTACACTTGAACATTTTTAATGCTTTATGTGACATGAAATCACAGCAAAAGGCTTTCTTAAAAGTAATTTCAACAAAATTGTTCAGATTCTCTAATGTGAATGTTGATAGTGTATATACACATTATATATAAGAATACAGTATATATTTATATTTTTCAAGTCAGTCTGTTGACAGTATAAAGCTATCTTCTGTGCCATGTGTTTTTACAAAAAAAAAAAGATGTGTGATTGTTCAGATAAAAAAAAACAGAACTCAGCAGTCTCAATTTCTTGAGAAATTTAATACTACAAATCTTATTTCTGATTTTACCTAAGAAGCACAACTATGGGGATTACAGATGGATTATGCTAGTTAACCATGGAAGGAATCTGAATTCAGTAACTAGTATTCCAACTCAGAAATTTAGCATAAAATGTTTTTTAAAATCATTATTCAGTGTCACTGATATAAAAAGGATTTTATCTTTCTGACGTCAAGTTTGAATTCTTATATGATGCTATTCAAAACATTTGTATCTTACTTTAGCAAAGATTTGATGTGATCTCTGTGTGTATGAGGTGTGTGCTTTGATTTTTCTAATGATATTGTAACAGTGTACTGTAACTTCAATTTATTAATTTCAGTGCTAAGGTAATTTATAAGTAGTTCTCTGCTTATGGTGAAGATCTAGGTGTCCTTGAACTAACAGTCTCAAATGAGATGTTGCATACTGATTAGACAAGTTCAAATAACTTGCGTTTAATAGGCCTAATACAAGATGTACATGACTGTTCAAAGACATATCTGAAAAATCTTTTCTTCTTATAAGCAGTGAAAACTATCTGAACTCAGTGGTCAGTTTTGCAAATGATGTCACTTGCATTTACTTGCCAAAGCAAAACTTCATTTTGGCCTTCAGCAACTGATAGGTATTGGAAATCTACTGTTTTTCTCTAAATACCAACTTTAAAAAATACACATACAATAAAGACACATTTCGGGCAGAAATGCCCTTGACTTTTGGTACTGGGAAATGCTTTAAGGGATGTTTGTACTGTTCACATTTAAGCATTATATAAAGTTATTTTCCCATTCTATGAATCTTATTATGAGTCAAATTCAATAGACACAGTTCCTGTAAATGCAATGCTTGTGCCAGAGTCAAGATTTAGCCTTCAGCAATCCAAGGTCTTCTCTAGCACCAGTCTCTCAAATCAAATCTTCAGACTTGATTCATAAAAATTCAGCAGGGTAAGTGTAGGTTAAGTACCTGCCTATCCCGCAGTATACTTAACGTTACATTTGGTTCTAAGAATTTGCTAAGTTTAAAAATTTGTCAAACCATAATCAAACTGACTGAAGAAATCACTTAGAATATATTCAGGCAGGGCTATCATGCTAAAATTCTGAAATAACTTTCTTGTACCTTCTGCTTTTAAATATGGTGAAGTTTCAACTTGGAAGTTTGACTTCGAGTAATCTCAAAACTGAAAATTGAGACACCTAAGACTAGCCATGTAACCTGTGCCTATGTAAAAATACACTTGATTCTGTATTTAGGACATCCAGAAGCCAAATTAAGACATTAGTAAATTAAATGCTTGTGATTAATTTTACTAAAGACAGTTAGTATTTGATATTTCTATGTCTGAATGGGAGCTGAGAGCAAAGGAGAGCAATTAAATGCTGAATTCAACCCAAATCAGTATGGCACCGAGTTAAGTGGAATTCTTAAAATTTTGTTTTACTAGATTGGGAGTGGCAAAGAAATAGAAACAGGTCTTATATCTCAAAGTAGTATCAACCAAAATAAGTTTATTTGAGAGTTTCAAAAATTGACTTTATTTATCCATGTCCCACCATATTCCAATTTAAATTATCTCAGCTGCCACTTTTTTTCATATATAATACTTGTTATTCCACGCTCTAACCTTCCTGTAGCCATGTTCTGGAAAGTTTTCACTGTGATATTACTACCTATAAGAGAAGGTGTGCTTTTTTCTTTGACTATTGCATATCATTTCAGTAAAAATCTATTGCATAACCTCCTTAGGTGTCTTCAAAAAGCCCACATGCTTCCTATGTCCATTTTGGATTCCTAAATATCCTGGAAAAATGTGACAAATTTGGGTGTATGAATTAAAGGCACTAAACATACACTGAAATAAAGATCTTAATTTTTTTACCACTGTCCTAACAGTAGCTTTAATAACTTAGCAGCTACTTAGCTGCGTGTTCTGGAAATTAAAGCTGGTGTCAAGGAGACACAAAATGAAACTGCTTGACAGAAATACTAATTTCCCAGACTGTATTTCCCAAACTGTGCCTCCAGGGAAATGTGGCTATTTTTGAGCTGCTCTGTCAGCACAGCCCATTTGCTCAGCTCAGCATATCCATTGATGATGCAAAGGTTACATATATCTTGTCTGGATGCAATGTGGTCTGAGATGGCAATAGTGCCTTTGCACTGTGACAGTGCCCTGCTGACACAATGGGCCAGCAGATCCTGTCTGGCCACACATGAGGACACAGAGGCTTTTCTACATCACTGGGAGCCAGGCAGCCTCAAAACTGGACAGAAAGGAGGAGCATGTGTGCCACTCAGTAATCCTTTCGTGGATCCTGCCACTCTTTTTTTGTCCCAGTCACTCTGGTGGATTTGGCTTTCCCCTTTATGGAAAGGGCAAATAAACTGTAAAGCTATTTGGATAGCAGTTCCAAAACAGTTGTCATTAGGCTAATTTTAAACTGATTTCAACAAGAACTAATTGAACCTGCTAGAGCAGCTGGGCTCACTTCTGTGTGGAGCCAACACTGCCACCAATTTAGGAGACGTAAAAGTAATAAGGTAGATTTAAATGCTGAGAAGTTAGCTGAACATCTAACAACCGACAGCATAAAAATGAGAGTCTTTTAATGTTCACCTTTGGTTTGGAGTCCCTCACCTTTTTTATTGTCTTTTTATGCAATCTCAAGGACTAGACACTTGCTGGTGGTAATTCAGCACCATGACTTCAAGTGGGGTTTTACTGAAAGAAAAAAAATTCTAGACTCAATAGAAATCACTGAGATTAGGTGATATGACAGTATCTTTTGATGTTTTTCCAATCAAGACCTGAGAACTCAGAACTGGGACTCTAAATATCCTGCAGGAGTGTCTACATTGGTTTTGAGTCCTATCTGATTAATGGTTTTGATTTCAGTTGTGTTGCAACAATAGGAAGTACTGACAATGAAAACATATTCAATGCCTTTAAAAAAAAAGAACATTTTTATGTGAACCAGATGATTTTGATTAATTTTATTGCAGATCTAGACTAATTATTAAGTTAATAAAATTCATCCAATGTTGCTGGCAGTGATAGGCTGGACATCTAGGTATAATAATGTTCTCATACTTTCAATTATTTCAGATGCTTTAGAAGCAATGAAACCTGAAAATATGGTTTGAAACTCCCATTTCTGACAAATGGGAGTTTGCTCAGAGTGAGGAGTTGCAGCTTCCCTTTCCTTAATGCAAGAAGAGAATGTTCAAACTAACCATGCTTGGCTGGTCACCATATGAGAAGATGCAATTTCCATGGCTTAATGCCTGCCTTTTTGCCCAGTAACACAGATGTTTCACTTAGCTTCATTTCCTACAGGGTTCACAATAGGAGGTAACACTGGTTCTGCAAAACCTGTCTGCCAGACATTCAATAAAAGCTTGAACAACGGTCCTGGGACCAACACTCCGATATAAAGTGTACACTGTCACTGGAACAAAATGTTTAACAGTCTGGTAAACCTTGCCTGCCAGCACTAAATGTTCTATAGCCTGTATTCATACTTTTTCCACACTGTGGAATAATATACTCACATTTCTTATCACCACGGTCCCCAGGCATCATGTGCAGTAAGATGAGGAGAATTTAAAAAAAAAAAAAAAATTCTATGGTAGTGTCATTGCTGCTGGCACACCAATGCCAGAAGCCAGCTATAATGCATTAATAATAGAATTGATTCATATTTAGACATTTGTCAGTAGATTTATTAACCAGCAAAGTTTTGCACCTTCTAGGAAATTTGCAGTTATCAGAGGGATATTTGGAACTTGTGAATATTCTGAAAAAAGCTAATGAATCCTGCTTGCAAAACTGTTCTTTAGCTTCCAATGTCTATCCAAAGTAAGTGGTAGAACCAAGAATTTATATTAAGTAAGCCATAATCCATATTTGCATAAATGAAGTCTAAAGTGAAGTAAGAGACATACTTCCCTTTTTATCTGCCTGACAGTTTCAAAATATGTCTGCATAAAGTCTAAATTCAGACATACCTTAATGTACTGTCAAAACCACTTTGACTTACATGGTCTTTTTTGCCCAAGCTGTGGTTTGCATTCTTCACACATCCATGTGTGTTCAAAGCTGTCAATATGTGGGTGAATTTCCACTTAATGCTCTGTGATCAGCTGGACCTTCTTTACTCACTCGCATACAGTCTGTGGACCTTGGTTATATCTGCACTGGATGCAGCTGGAATGAGGGCAAGCCTGTGGAAAAGATAACATGGACATACAATTTGCCTGCAGTCAACCAGAGGCTTGAATAGAGAGTGAAAAGCTGTCTTGGGAGAGAAAACTTCAGGGATAAGAAATGTGAAGCCTGGAAACATGAGCCAGTAGGCATTAAAGCCACTAATGAGAATAGAGAGTTGTTGCCAAATTATAAACATGCTAATTGGTTGATAGAGTTAAAGCAGAACCTCTGGGGATACAAAGCCTACTGCTCATCTCTTATTGAGACGTTTATGCTCACAAACCCTGATCTATTCCTCTGCACACTCCAGTGTAAACTTCTCCTAAGGCTTCCAGGGAGAAAATGCAGGGTTCTTTTTTTTTTTTTTTTTNTTTTTTTTTTCAGTAAAGGGGATAAGATTCTGGAGCTACACATTTCTAGCAAAACTACTGTACAAAGACTGTTTAAACTTTGTTTGACAACATAACAGGTCATGGAAACCAAAGGAAGAAAGAAGCTAGAACTAGGTGACTCATTGTGCTACCCCACTGTGTAAGAGACAGTGCAGATGACTCAGAAAACAAAAGGTAGTCTCAGAATTTGAGATTAAGATGCAGATTTACTATTTATGTAACTATCATGAAGATCAAATAAAGTCCAGGTCAAATGAAAGCTTTTTCCAGCAGTCCTCCTTTTTCTTCCATGAGGAAAAAGACACAAAACAAACCCAGGCATACATTAAGTCAAAATTAAGTGAAATTTTTTATTAAGTAAAGAATATGAAGACTATAATTAATATATATTTGTGTCCTTTTTGTCTGGATTGCTGTGATAACTGCTTCTTAGTAAAGTCCTGCAGAGCTAAAACTTGAAAGAAGCTAGGTTTCTTCTTTCGAGGTAAATGTTTTTCTTTTCATTATGTGGGCAGCAACAACAAAACTAAAAAGTGACTATTTTGCTGTAAAAGGAAGTTTTATTGTACAATTGTTATTTAATAATATTTATTACTTTTAGAAACATTTTTAACTGAGAATTGCAGGAAAAATAATGTATGTGGAAATATTGTGATAATTTATATTCCTAACCACTTTTGTGAATCTCAAGTCTTTGCCTCTCTGCTGACTGTGATATTTTAGCTATTGAGACAAATTTTGTCTCTGAGGAAGTCCTTGAGCAATGTAGTTTGGAATATAAGTGTCATGCAACTGTTTTCTGATTATCCAGTTTGTATATGTTTAACCAAAGTAATAAAACAGTGAGCACTATTACTAGATTGTAAAGTGGACTTGAGTCTATTCTCTTATGCTCTGGTTCCTTAATGAAGTTTATTTGCTGCGTTTGGGGTTGGGCTTTGTTTTTTTTTAATTGACCTGAAGGGAGGCACATTTTGTAGCAGAATGTGTGCCATTCCAAAAGGTTCTCCTGGATACTGAATATTAGTAAGTCAATCAATTGTTCAACCAATCAGTAGAATCAGAGATGAAAAATGTCAGAGTACCAAATGGCACATGAGGACCTGGACCTCAGCTACACTGACCTTACACCACCACAGGAGCTCCACATACTTTGACAGAGACAACACATGTTTGTTTTCAACAAATACTATTTTAGTGAAAGCATGTACACATTAATTAATACAGGCCCTCCTGAGCTAGATGATGCCCTGTCCTGGAAAGGTAGCTTTCCTGCTTGGCACACTGAATAGGTGAGAATAGAAAAGGGTAGTCCACTCCATGATGTTTCTGTGGAGAGTGACTGCAAGGACAAGAGCAGCCACTTTGTATATTTGTGGAGAGGACAATGTCTTCATGTCAGCAGGAAGAGTAGCTGTGCTGAGCTATTACCTAGTCTTCTTCCTCCACTGACCATATGTCTTCCTGCAAAGGCTCTTCCTTCCCTTTTGACCACTTGGACAAAAGCTGAACCTAAGCATGCCCTGGGAAGTTATGCTGTTCTTGAGGAGAAAAAATGCAGCTCTGAAAACCTGCACCTGCAAACTCTGCATGCCTCTGCACAATGCCTCCAGCCCTCTTCAGGTCCTGAAACCCCCACCCACTGCTGTTGCACCTGACCCCCATGAGTCTGGCCACGAGAAGGGAGTGTCTCCATGCCTAGCATGGTGCAGGTTCCCAGCTCCTGCTGTGAGTGTCCTTAGTTGTGTTGGCAGGTGAACTGGCACCTGCAGGTGAACACCAGCACGATTCAGCTCAGAAGCAGCCGACTGCCCTCCTTTAGGACACGAGCTGTTTTGGTGACTGGCACTTTACGCACAGGTATGTTTTCCATTTCCTTACTAGACAGTTGGAAACAAGCCTTGAAGGCAGCACAAAGCTTTACTACAGTCGCTCCTTGCAAAATGTCTTTTTCCAAGCAGCAGCCATGCCTGGCATAACTGGAGCAGACAGTCCTCCAAGCAGATAGGCCAAGGGACTGACCCTACTCGCAGAAAACAGGGACAAAGCCTTCCTCCAGCCCTGGGGATGGCAGATGCAGAGCCTGCCACTCTCAATTGCATAGTATTTGCAGAATCCTGAGCTAGAAGTGATCCATCAGGACCATCATGTCCAACTCCTGGCCCTGTGCTATACACCCCAAGAATCACACCATGTGCCTGAGAGTCCAAATGTTTCTTCAACTCTGTCAGGCTTGGTGCTGTAACCACTTCACTGGGGAGCCTGTTCCAGTGCCCAGCCACCCTCTGGGTGAAAAGTCTTCCCCTAATATCCAAATGAAACTTCCCCTGATTCAGCTTCATGCCATTTCCTGAAGGTCTGTCACTGGTCATGAGAGTAAAGAGGTCCCCTCATGAGGTTATTGTACACCACAATGAGGTCTTCCCTCAGTCTCCTCCAAGGTGAAAAGACAAGACTCAACTGCTCCTCATACAGCTTCCCCTCCAAACCCTTCACCATCCTCATGGCCTTCTATTGGACAATGTCTTTTTTTATATTGTGACACCCAAAACTGCCATCAGGACGGCAGTTCTGGTGAGGCTGCTCCAGTGCAGAGCAGAGCTGAACAATCCCCTCTCTTGCCCGGCTGGCCATGCTGTGCCTGATGCACCCCAGGACAGGGTTGGCCCTCCTGGCTGCAAGGGCACTGCTGACTCATGTTCAGCTTGCCATTGAGCAGGATCCTCAAGTCCCTTTCCACATTCCTGCTCTCCAGGGTCTTATTCCCCAGCCTCCCATTCCCCAGTCTACACACACAACCGGGGCTCCACCATCACAGGTGCAGAATCCAGCACTTGCCCTTGCTAAACTTCATATGGTTGATGATTGACCAGTCCTCGAATTTATTGAGGTTTCTCTGCAGGGCCTCTCTGCCTTTGAGGGAGCTGGCAGCTTCCCCCAATGTAGTATCATCAGCAAACTTACTTAGTATTCTGTTGAGTACTCCATTCAAATCATTTATGGAGATGTTGAAGAGCACAGGGCTGAAAACAGGGCCCTGAAGAACCCCACAAGTGACAGGTCATAAGTCTGATGTCACCCCATTCACTGCAACCCTTTGTGCCTGACCCATGAGCCAGCTGCTCACCCATCACAGGATGTGTTTATCCATCTGTGGGCTGGACATTTTGTCCAGAAGGATTCTGAGACATTATGAAAAACTTTGCTGAAACCCCAAAAGATTACATCAACTGGTTTCCCTTAATCAACAAAGTGGACTACCCTGTCATAGAAGGAAATCATATTTGACAAACAGGATTCTTTCCTCTCATGAAGCTGTGCTGGCTGTGACTCATGGCTGCATTGTCTTCCAGGTCCTCAATACCTCCCAGAACAATCTTGACCATGATTTTGGTGAGCAATGAAATGACACTGACAGGCCTGTAGTTTCCAGGGTCCTCCTTCCTGCCATTTTTGAAACTTGAGACAACATTCTTCAGCTTTCAGTCAGCTGAGACCTCTCTGGATTGCCAAAACCCCATGAAAATCATTGAGAGAGATTTTGCAATGACAACAACAGCTCTTCAAGGATTCATGTCAGACCCCATAAATTAGTAGGGATCCAGCTCGAGCACCAGGTGCCATGCAATTTCAGAGTCAGCTGGGAATTGATCATTCTTGCATTCACAGTCCTTGAAGCTCAGGGCATTGAGCCTCCCTTGGTCTGTCATCCTTGTTGAAGACAGAGGCAAAGAATGCATTAAACACCTCTGCCTTGTCCATGCCCCTGTTTGTGAGGTGACCATCCTCACCCTTAATGGGCTGATTCTATTTCTAAGCTGCATTTTGTCACTGATATCGAAGTAACTCTTTTTATTGTTCCCCATGTTTCTAGCAGCTTCATCTCCAATTGAGCTTTGACCACTAGAATCTTCCCTCTACACTGGCAAACAGCATCTCAGTATTTTTCCCATGTCACCTGACCTTGCTGCACACACCTTCCATTTTAGTCTCATTTCCAAGAGAAGATCCCTGTTCAACCAAGACACCCTTCTGCCTCTAGAGTACTGCCTTCAGGCACAACACCCAGAGTTTAAATGAACGTTTTCTGTAGAAGGCTAAAACCTTGTCACAATTATTTGAAAAATGACTGCTACTTGACACCTTTAGTTTAAAGGTTTGAGATTTGATTTTTTTATTAGAATTTTTCAAAAGGTTTCTGGTACCTAATGAGTTGAAAACACTCTCTAAGACTGTTGGCAATAAAAGATTCTTGGAAAGCAGATTGTGAAAACTTTTATTTTCTCCATAGGTGGCTGTGTTTGTATTTATTTCATAATCCACATTCAAAACAAATATTCCAATTCATGAAATAAGACAAATGAAATGTTAGTCTCCTTTGCAGCCTTTGCTCCATGTAAAACCAATTGGAAAAGAAAACCTAATTTGGTTTCCTGTATGGTCAAAGCAGCCTAGATGATAAAAGGCTTAGATTCTGGGACGCGTTTGAAGGAGTTTTCTAATATTTTAGGATGAAAGAAGATATTCTCCATCTTTTTCCAGCTTCAAGGGTATGTCATCTTCCTGGCTGTTTAAGGTCTACTGCTGTTAAACCCTTGACTTGTCCTAATTTAAAATTTTGCTCTGAAAGCTTCCACAACCTATGCCTTACCTAATACTTTCCAATGGGATGGACTCACTGAAGATTGTATTGATGATAGTTTTTCTCCAGCCATAAGTACTTTGTAAATTGTATCAGCAGTGTTACATGTGAAGCCATGAATCTTAGAAACCTGCTTCAAGTACAGCAGGGTAGTGAACTAACAACGTATCCCCACAGCTCCAAAATAAGAGAAGGAAATCAAAGAATGAAAGGGATTCGTACCAACAAGCAATCTGACCTTTGGCAGTGGAGTTCTTTGCATTACTTGCACCTTGCACCAATACTGACAATAGCTAAGGCTAGAACACAGATGTTAAAACACACTTTTATGTACGTTTTCTTGGACTTTGGCCGTTAAAAAAAAAAGTATTTTTTATCTATATAGCAAGAATCATGTAACATCCTTCACATGAGGGCTGGTGTCGGTTCAGCCACCATGTTTTCTCAAACCACTATGTTCCTAAGGCCTATCTGCTCTACAATAGCAAGGAAACTGCCATGTGCCACTGCTTTAGGAACTAACACAAGTATACAAATATTTTAGCTTGCAGTTTTAAAAGCCACAATTTCAGGGGAGAACTTCCACAATACAGCCCAATAGCAATGTAAAATCTAAAACCTAATCAAGCCATGGCAAGGCAATGACACCAAGTCTATTTCTCACAAAGCTACATAGCCTGCAGCCTGTATCTACAAACCATATAGTTACATCATGCTTAGCTTGGTTTAGCTTTTTCTTCTTCTCTAAGTGCACTGCTTTTCCACATTTTTGGTAGAAATTATTTCATATTTACTATTCTCTTTCACAGTTATTTCATTCAAATACAGTTCTTTGTTCTTATACACTTTTCTAACAGCACAAAACATTTACAGACTGTTAATTTGTAAAAGATAATCACAATGCAAACCTCTACATTTTAAAGGTTTTTGCTACATACAATATACAACTTATATACTATACATACTTGAGAAGAGTCTAATGCTGCTGCTTTAAATGATTAAGACCAGAGTAAAGCTAAGGATGAGCTCTTTCAGGCTGTGTATTAAAAAAGTCTCAACTACTTCTGATTGTGCATAAGGCAAAGTGTATCTTGAGACATTAAACACAAATCTTTGAAAGAGCCCAATAAAGTTAGATGTATACATTCTTACTGAGACAATAGGAACTTGTCTCAGAATTTCCCATCAAACTCCACTGAAGCCTCCAGCCATAAACTACAATTGATGGAAGTACCACAGGCCACTTCCATGGGGACCTGAAACCAGATGTCTGTGAAGTCTTTACTGCTCCAGGACTCAGGGAACTGCTTTGACACTCAGCACCAACCTGTACTTAGGCTGATGAGGCAGTGATGAACTATAAAGTTGTTTTCAGGCTTCTCTGGAACAGACTCTCAAAAGGTCATGGCTGGGGCTTCAGGTCTTCCAAACTAAACAAACCTTCCTTCCAGATCCAAGGTAGGGCCAGGTATAAATGGAGATATGCCCTTCAGCATGACCCTGTTGTATCACATCTTCCCTCTTGTATCTGCAGAAGTGTCCAGAAATGGTAAAAGATAGGATCTCACTGACAGAAAATGAGACATTGTCCCACTTGCTGAACTTCCCAGGGAGAACTTCTAATACAATCCCACACTGTGGTAGGGCCTGCAGAGGAAAGAAGGAACTCCACAGGAACCCACTGTGGTTCACTGCTTTCTGAAATGATACGTCACTCTTTCAGAAGTGAAGGATCTCAGCTTAGGTAGTGCATTCACAATGTACACAGGTTTACATAGGCTGGACATACAGTTTTAAATATATCGAAAACAGTAAGCAAAAATATATTCATTGAAACAGCACATACACTTGTTACCATGTATTGAGGGGTCACATTTTAACTACTTTAAATAGCAAATATATATCTTCTCTCAACAGTTTACTACTGCTTACTTAAAATATGTTGTGAAATGCCACAGAGACAAGTGTCATGTTGTCTTTCACTAATCACGAAAAGTTTGAATAACAACGGAAAAAATAAAAATACTGCACTGATATGACTTGCTAAAGTTTCTGAAAGTTATAAGCTACTACTTCATTTTAAATATCCCCATTGAAACACATCTATTTGTACAATTAGTCACACTGCATACCACAATACAATGTTTAGCATGTTGTAAACTTTTACCAATCGATGACTTTTTAATGAGAAATTGTACAAATATACAGCTATTTATACACATACTTATAAGGCCATTAACACAACAGCAAGATACATGTAGAGAACTATAATCACCAACTTATACAATGAATTCTTCTCCCAGCTGGCAATAACTGGGCTCATCTTACCATCACCAGCAGTCTTTGGTGAACGCTGAATTTCTATCAGGTTTTAGTGATGTCTTGCAAGATCAGGAGGTGCCAGATGAAGCCTTAGCATGCCGTGCCATTGTGGCACATGATGTCCTTAGCTGTGCATGGACTCTGTCCTGGCCACTGGGTAGCATGGAAGGCTTTTTCTGAATCAGGTGTGTTAATGAATGAATACCCTAAGCAAATGATTGTTGATAAATAAGTTCTCAAAGTTAAATAAAGGGTTAGTGTTTTCTCCTGTGACTGAAGTGCATGAATATTTAAACTACACTTGTAGCTTAAACCTAAAAAAAAAAAAGAGGAAAGTACTTGTCTTGAGGAGTCCTTTACTTACAGAAGTTTCCATTGTGAAATGAAGATTCGTTTTTCTCAGCAATACAGGAGGGAACATTTATTGGTGGGAAATCTTCCTTTGGCTTCTGGGTATTGCTGCTGCTGGATTTACTTCGACTGTGATCTGGAGTGGGCTGGATAGGCAAAGATCTGGCCACCTTGGATTTCACCAGGCAGCCACAAACAAGACGAAAGAAAGCCCGACGCATTTCCTTACTGGCCAGGGTGTAGATGATGGGGTTCATGGCGGAATTGATGACTGCCAGAGCAATGAACCAGTGGGCTTTGTACAGGATAGAGCACTCCTTGACTCTGCAGGCCACATCGATGAGGAACAGGATGAACAGTGGAGACCAGCATGCAATGAAGACACTAACGACAATCACAACAGTCCTAAGGAGTGCCATGGACCGCTCAGAGTTATTGTGGTTGGTGACATTACGACTGCTGGACTTTACCAGTATGTAGATACGGGCATAAAGGATGACAATGGCAACCAAAATGGCTATGAAGATGCTAATGCAGAACACAACATACTTTTTGGAGTACAGAGGCAAAATTGTTGAGCAATCTGGTAAGTTGTTTATACAGTTCCAGCCGAGGATGGGGAGGGCACCCAAGGAAATGGAAATAAGCCAGCATGTACCAATGAGAAGGAACACTCTGTATTTTTTATTTGCGTCGTAAGGCCTCATTTTAATCATGGTCAAGTGCCGCTCAATAGCTATCGCTAGCAAGCTGAAAGTGGAAGCTCCCAGGGCAACAAACATGCTACCTTCCCTAATGAACCAGATTGTGGAGGACAAGCTCAGAGTTTTCTTCCCAGACATAAGAATGTTTACTTTGTAAACAATCCCAGCTAAAAGATCACAGAGAGCTAGATTGCCAATAAAAAAGTACATGCGGTTGTGAAATTTATTGTTTTTCCATATGGCAATCAACACCATCAAGTTTTCCAGGACTATGAAACTACATAGGATCAGAAATGAAATAGTGGGCAGGTCTATTTTATCAGTTGCCTTTTCCCTTAAAATAAGCTTTCCTGTGTAATTATAATGCAATACAATCAGAGAGTCCACCTCTTCATTTCCTTGAGGGCTGACAAGAGCATCAGGTGGCATGGTAACTGCTGCCATCATTTGTTTCCTGATGGATGCTGGACTTCTTTTCTTCAGTATCACAAGAATATAGTTCCAATAATTTTCCACAAGAGGGCGATCAAGCCCCGTTCTTCCCAATGCTCCTCTGGGTAGGCGTTGTCTATCCCCACCTCCAGCAAGCCTCGCATATTAATTCGAGAGGGTAGCTCTCAAACCAGGCTCTGGAAATAAAATGGACAAATGCAACATAAATATCACTGTCTTCCCATGTCACCCAGTGCTTAAGGTGCAACATACACCCAGGAGCCAGAGGCGAGGGACTGTGACTGACAGGGCACCAAGGTCCAGCACTGCTGCACGCCCCTCACAGTAGCTGCAGGTAAGCTCAGACACAGCCTGGATGCAGAAACCCAAAGGCAATGTAGCCAGCTGCTCAAAGGTGTTTCCCCCGTGCAAAACTTCCATGCTGAAAAACACAGAAGGGCCATGAGAAGGACTGGCAAACAGACCCAGCAAGGCACAGTGTGCACAGCAAGCAGCTTACTTCCTCTCAAAAAGACCTAAGTGTACACTGTGCTACCAAAGCACCACCCAGCCATCACTGCCTCCTCAGCAGTAGGGCAAACTCTATGCTTTCTAAGCTTGCTCTTGTTTGCCGTGCAGACCCAAGGCAGGAGAGATCCTGAGAAAGTTGGTGTCAAGTCTTGATTCCAGTGTGCATGTTGTCAGTGCTTAGAATAACTTCCCCCAGCTAATGGTACAGATTTCTGCTATTTACAATTGAGAAGCTACACTGAAAGCCAGTCATCATAAAGCCAATCCTACCTCCCACTCAAATTAGTTGGATTTCTGTTACCTTTTTTAAAATAAACATGGCAAGTCATATTTTTGTAACTACTGTTTTTCTTTATAGTGAACTTTACTTTTTTTCCCCTTTGCATAGGTATACAGGACATATATTTCATGTTCTTAGGTCTTTGAAAAAATAAAAAATAGTTACATCAAATTTGTCTTTCTCAGAAATTCTGA
The DNA here is from genome assembly GCA_008694505.1 of Cyanoderma ruficeps. NCBI lineage: Eukaryota > Metazoa > Chordata > Aves > Passeriformes > Timaliidae > Cyanoderma > Cyanoderma ruficeps. The sequence continues at coordinate 64,606 of VZDJ01000136.1, forward strand.
TTTTCTTTAAGTTACAACTTAGATTTACTGCAACATTTTCTCATGGACTTTGAGGTTCCATTTTCACAGCAGATGTTCCAATATGTCCTTTTTTTCAAAATATCAGAAGAGATCTGGACAGTAAAAATATCAAAAAATGTCAGAAGCACTTATTGTTTCCCCAAAAAAGTTGCAGTTTAGTTGCTGCATACTCTAATGACAATCAGTGCTCGTGCCCCCCAAAAAATGTATGCACTGAGGAATGAGCAAATGGCCAATTTTTCACTTTTCTAAGAAAACAAGGATGAGGACAGAACTTGTTTCATGTGAACCAAATTTGTAGCTTTTTTTTTTTTTTTTTTTGAAAGGTATGAAAAAAATTGTGCTGGATGGGAAGATACTCCTCATGGGCCAAAAATTAAGTAACTTAGTTTAGGGAACTTTTTAAGAGCTGGAGCTCCTAACTATAGCACTTATTTACTCAGAGTCATAAACATTTTCCAAACACATTAAAGACAGTTTCAAAGGACAGGTATCAAGGTAAGGAGGGATGGAACAAGATGATCTTTAAGGTCTCTTGCAACACAATCCATTCTCTGATTTCATGATTCTGTATACAGGTTTCTTAAGGTCAGAAAAATGTGTGAGTCACTGCTGACCCAACAGACTGTTTTGGGCACTTGAGAAGTCAGAGATGCATTTTCAAGTGCCTTCTCAGGATGAGGGGAGGAGCAAACCACATCCCAGATGAAAGTAAAGGGATTTAAATGGTGACCCACACCCTATTTTCCCACCCTTCCTCTTCCTTGATTCCCTCCTTCAGAAAAGAAGTTATCTGATAAAAGCTTACAGCGAACTGACTTGAATTCTTTAGTACATTCATAAAATTACTTTCAGGGAAAATAATTTGGTGTTTGCCCACTGTTCTTTCCCCAGTCTAGTTCATAGGTCCAAACTACTACACTTGAAGAGGTCCACTGGGAAAGACATACAAGAAACACAGTTGCTGCTTGGCATCCTTGGTGCTTTTTTATTCAGAAGATTACAGCAACCACCTCATTCCTTTCCCAGGTGCTGAACTGGGCCCTTGAGCTGTTAAATTCTTTTCTGAAGCATGGTAACAGTGAAGCTCTCAACAGAATAACTTCACCTCAGCTAAGGTTCAGTGTGATTGTAATTCAGTTACAATCTGCGCACTGTTATCACATTAACTGTCACAGTCTTTCATTGTGTTGGCTTATAACAAAATCCCACTGTGTCCATATGAATTGCAAGTGCTTTCCACTGTAAAATAAACAATTACATTTGACTAGAAAAGTATTTGTTAATAATAGTTCAACCACCAATACCCAGCAGACTGGCTGATGACTGCCTGAGTGAATAATATTCCTATCATTTAAGAGCACCACATGCAACAAAATAAATATTTCTTTAAGTCATTTTCAAGTGATTTATCACCCTTGTCTTTCAAAGGGCAAATACATTTCTTTCTGTGAAGAAAATTATAAGCCAGACACAGGAGTTTATCAGCCACAACTCAGCAGATGTAAAGTGTCATGACTCTGCTAAAGGTAATGGTACTATACCAGTTCCCCCAGCTGAAAGCAGTGATGAGGCATTCAATCAGCAGAAATCCTACAGCCTCTGCCACTGTTAGCAATTACTTCTCTTAAAATTGTCATAGCAAACTTGGTATCACAAAAGTAAATCTTTGCCTCTGCCAAGCTAGTAGGAAGACAATAAAAGTTGTAACATTATTATTTACCAAGACTCTCACTGACTGAGTATCACACACAAGACATTTGAAAGTTAATATAAATAAGGTAATAAATTAGAATTTATTTCCAAGTAATATTGTTCAGCCATAGTCGTCTTTTGTTTGCCTCCTGCTTTGGAGCCAGTAATTCAGAAAGCATGTTTTTTCTTTACAATTAGAAAAATTAATGTTGGTTATGCATTATAATAACAAGAAAGCAACAAGTCAGGTTCAGGATAACATGTGTCACTGCTTTGTGACAGCTCAATGATTTACTCCTCATAACAAGTTTGCCCCACTCACATACTAGCTGCAAAGTATGGATGTAGTTTCAAAATATTAAAAAAACTACCTGAATAACCTGTCTGTGGCATGTTGCTTGCCCAGCACTGCCATGGTTAGTTACCTCAGCATGCCAGACTCTTGAAACCACTGGAAATTATTTTTATTTCCTCTAAAGCAAAGCAGAGGATCCCTACTTCTGCAGCATCTGGTACCACTAGAAGGTTAAACCTCTTTGCAGTGGAGGGGAAATCTGGCAGCACTTCCTCATGGATGTGCTGCCTAAAACAGTGATTGCTAAACTACCAAATTAATGCAGCGGTACAATCTCAAGAACCACAGTCATGTTCAGAATAATTCAGTTGCCTTCTCCAGCTATCTGGCTGACCTTTGTTGTCCCAGCTCCAAGGATGGAGAGAGCAGCTGGGGTCATCTCTGAGCACCAAGATATCCCCCCTCCTCGCCCACCAGCATGCTTTGGGGTTTAACCACTGGATAGAGGTTAATGTGGTCTCCTGCAGAGGTCAAGGATGCTGGCAGGGTCAAGCAGCCTTTCAAATTAAAGCAGGGGCTCTTTACCATGGATCACATCACTAGTGGAGAGGGTCCAGCAGTATCTGTATGATCCCTCTGCCACACACACCATGAAAGAAGCAATGCTGTGTGGAAGGCCAGAGCCCCCCTGACCCACCCTATGGCAAGGCACAGCTCCTCTGTCTTCTCCACCTGAACCACAAAGTGGTACAGTTAGAAACTCAGGGTCATAGCTCTCACTGGCTCCCCTGGCCTGCAACATTTCTCTGGGAACATGTATTTCCCAGTGCAAGAAAGCAGCAGGGAACCTTCAGCAACCATCTCCCTCCAGTACATCTTGACTCTCTGTTTCCAGTGGGTTCTCTGGTTGCAAGTCCCACAGGGAGCTGAGGGCTTTTACTCTCTCGTGAGTCACTGGCTCTTCATATCTAAAAGAAATAGGAAATCTCTGTATTCAAAAAGCAAGCCAAACTGCTCTCAATTTTCCTGAAGTGAAAGCAACAAGTGAGAATAAAGTGACCACACGACTTGGCCTTCTCCTACATACTTTTACCTGCAGAAGAACATACGATACCACACATTCAGTACACTTATAATTTGCAATCGTATTTTCCTGTTTTCCAAATAGCCACAAACAGACTTGACCACAGAAACCTGATGCCCCTTCTCCACCACCACCATGTGCATTGCAGTTCTCCCTCTGCGTCCGCGTACAACAATACACTTTGGCCAAAAAAAAAGAATTTTCAAAACAAAGGGAAAGACAAGAATGCAAATCTGAAGCCAAACGTTTTTATATTTTATGTATCTGTAAAGCTTTTCCAAATGAAAAGTAAGCACATGTAATTTATCAGGCACACCCTGGTAGTCTCATTAACAGAAAGGACTTTTGAGAAGAGCAGCAGCACTTCAATACGCATTTCCACATACAAATTAAGCTGTGCTAGATGCAAATGAAGTTTAGACAATAAACATCTGCTGCAGAAAAATGCCTTAGAGAACTCAAACTTTAAAAAGATTTTTTTTTAAGTGAGTGTGCTGGCAGTTTACAGCCTCCGGAAAACAAAGAGCTACTTTTCTTGGCTTCTGGCTTTTAGACACCAGTTTGAATTTTTTAATACCGAGTAGCACACATGTACACCTCACCGGGGAGCTCCCGCATGGTTTAATAGGTGGTCGTTAAAGGGAAGGCATTTTGACTTCTTCCTCCGCTTCCCGGCGCTCCCGACCTATTCCCCCCACTCCAAACTTCAGCAACTGTTCTCAAATTTCCACTAGCGCTGCGGCCCGAGCCTTCTGGGGGGACAAATATCTTGTTTAAGTTACCCGACGTGTCCGCGGCGCGATGGTCTCACAGAGAGAACACCGTTCTACCCACGGGCTGTAAGGACCCCTAGACCCGGGGTTCCCACGCGGCTCGATGCGGCTCCGTGCCAGCCACCACTCCTTTGCGCCACACCCCGAGCGGTGGCTTCCCGCTCCGACAGCCCGACCGGCAGCCGCGCCGACGGCCGGGCGGGCAGCGGCGGGCGCGTCCCGGGCGGTGGGAGAGGGGCCCGGGCGGGGAGCTCAGGTACCTGCTGCGTCCGCGCCGCGTCCCACGGCGCTCCCAAGCCGCCACATCCGACCTCGCCGCCTGCGCGGCGCCGCTCGGGCCCCGGGGCTGCGCTGGGCAGGACCGGGCCGGGCCGGGCGGGGCTGGGATGGCCCCGGCCCTGCCCCGCCGCCGCCGCCAATCCCCGCTGCTCCGCGCTCCCCGCCGCTGCCCGCAGCCGTCTGGCCCGGATACCCTCGATCTCCCTCCCTCCCGCCCCTCCGGGCTCTTCTCGGTCCCCGCGTCCGCCTGCCCTCGGTTCCTGCCTCCGGCACGCCGCTCCCGCTCCGCCGTCGCCGCCGGACAGGCTCCGCTCCCCGCTCCGGCGGCCCCTGCCTGCCCCCGTCCCGTCCCACCACGGCTCACCCCGCCCCTTGGCCGCTCACCGTGCCCCATGCCGGGGGGAGCAGCGCCCCGGGGCTCGATGCTGCCGGCGGGGCAAGGCCGTGGGGGTAGCGGTAGGTTTAATGCTTAAACGGCGTTTTGGCCAGCCGGCGCGAAAATGGGAGGCGGCAGAGCCCACCGCCAAGTATTTATCACGTCCAGAAGAATGCGAGGTGGAGGGTTACTCGGGTCGAATGATCAGAATGTTCAAGTGAGATTGTACGTATGCTACCTCTGCTCCTCTGTTTCACCGTGTCCAGTAATGCGACCTTCAGAGGGCTTGAATTGAGAGGTACAGGGTAAAACATTCAGAAATTCTTGGTAAAAGTACTTCTGGTTTGACCCAGAACTGCTGATTACAGCGTGCTCCTGGAAAGGTACCTCTTGACAGAGTTATTGAGTGAATAATAGCAACCCAAGGACAGCGATAGGCACGTGGATTGTGACGGGAGCAGCACTTTGAAAATGAAGTTGGAACATGGATCCCACAAGTGTCTTGTTTCAATGCACTTGTAAGATCTTGTGGGTACAGCAAATCTTTCTATCAAGTGCATGTGATAAGCTGGCAAACAAGCACTACAGCAACCTTGCTAAGCACAGGCGGACGTGTGGCATTGCCTATCGTCTCACAGCAATCAGTGTTTTTCTTGGGAGCCTCCTGTCTGGACCTGAGCATCATCACACTTGGAGTCATGCCAAGGGCCTGGCTGTCAGGTTGCCTTCACTGTTGTTCTGCAGGGACGAAAAGTCCTGGAGGAGAGCAGAACTAGGCTGTTTATAGACAGAAGTTTAAACTGATGTAGCAGAGCAAATGGTTGTTTCTGTGACTGCTTTTTATCTCCTGAAGAGGAGTAATAGAACTTTTCTGGTTGAGGACTTTGGTAGGAAATAAGGACTACACTGAGCAAAATGGTGGTAAAATTTTTTCCAAGCTGATGGACCCCAATGGATATGTCCCACTTAGCTATGGATAGGACTATACTGCAATCTGTAGTGGTCTTAGCCATATCTCCTGTCCTCCCATTTTGTGTGCTGTGTGAAAGCCTCTCTCTTCTGCAGAACGGGAGTGGAAAACTCCTTCCATGTCATGTACAAATACACACCACTTTTTGTCAAAGGGGAGCTCAGGCCTGTGAATTACTACTCTCCCATTGCTCAGAAAAGCGTTGTTCTACAGATTCCCTGAAAACCACTCCAGGAAGCTCTATGGTCCTCTTGGCAGCCACTTGCTACACACCAGCAAGATCCAGTTCATGTATAGTAGGTGTAAGTGGCCCCTATCCTGGCTCTCTGTTCTGCTATTATTCCTTGTTATTTTCCCCTTCCTCCGTGTTTCTCCTTTACTACCTTTTGGTTACTTGAAGAGGGGAGCCAGAAGAAGTAGTCACTCTTACCAAACTGTCATGGATGAGGAGACAGTTTACTGCCACCACAAAGATTTTTGGTAATAGTTCCAGGAGGTGGCAAACTGACCTGCTGCCTGTAATGGTTTTAAATTCCCGTCAGTTCGGCTTACCACCACCAGCAACCCACAGGAGCAGCTAACAACGAGGCTCCACTACAGTACAAGAGAAGTGGTTTATGAGGAGGATCAGATGCTATTCCTGAGTGAGACTTCTGGTGGTGTCTGACATGTTGGTGTCTGAAACCACCTTGGCTGCAAAGCACTGTGAGCAACACAGTTCCACCAAGTGAGCACAGCGATCTCATGCCCCAGCTTTCCTATCCATCATGGAAAACTGACTTCACACACAGCTGTGTTGCAGGGTTCATCAGCAGGCAGTGGTTTCTTGCAGGTGCCTCTTGACCCCTGTGGTTGCAGTGGCTGCTGATGTCATTGAAGGAGGTAGGTGGCAGGATACTGAAGGCCAAGCTGGAGAAGCCACCCAGAAATGAAGGATGGTGGAGAGTCCCTGTTCAGAGGCCGCAGGGGATTCACCTGGTGCGGCCAAAGCAACTGTTGGCAAAAAACTTCCAAGAGCTCAGGTCTCTTTGATAATAACTGATACAACCCACTGGTTCAATTCCAAATGTCATGCAACAGCCAGTGAGGCACCCATGGAGAGCTTTCCATGAAGATCTCAACCTTAAAAGAAATTACATTTTTGTGGAGTAGAGAGATTAATGACTAGGAAAGACATAGAAAGAGAAGGCCAGGAGCAGTGAGGAATTTTCATAGCAACAGGAGGTTAACAGCTCTGTTTTCTGAGGATGAGAAGTCCTTTCTGCCCTGGAAATTCCTGAGTGATTGGGCAAACAGGATGAATAATGGGAAAGCACTATTTGCTGATCTTATTGGGTGTATTTGACAGTGAAACTAAAACTGAGAACAAGATGTTTCCAAGACCTGGAGGTCCTAAGTGACCTGCTGATAAAATGAAATGTTAATTTCCGTGCTGCTAAGTGAGACATAGAAAACCAACTGTAGTAATAGGTGCATAAATTTGTGTGGGATGTTAATCCTCAGAGGAGAGGTCTTTGTGGATAGTCCTTAAAAAGCAACTGACAATCATTAACTGTCAAAGGGAAACTGAATTCTAGGAATGAGTAGGAAAGGAAGGAACAAATTGGAAACATGGTTGAGCTCTTCTGTGAGCATGGCACCTTGAGTACCACAAGTGTCTGTGGTTACTTCATCTCCTGTTTTAGAAAACACAAAAAGGAAAAAACCCCAGTGGAATAGTTACAGAAGTTATTTGTGCAGGGAAAATTCAGGTTGGCTAGGGCTAATCAATGGTCAAAAAAAAAGAGGGGAAAACACAAGATGGAATACTTTAAAACACAAGGACACAAATTTCTAACAACGTACTGTTGAGCTGTGGAAACTAATGAAGGCGAGAGAAAAAGTGGTTGAACAAACTGATGAAACCACTTGGAGTAAAGGGCTGCCAGTAGCTGTTCAGTACAATGAGAAGGCAGTGCAGGGTACAATGGCTGGGAGTTACCAGCAGGTTCGGTATTTACCCTGCACGATTCCAGCTACAAATTTGGCATGGGCCGAAGCCTGCCTGTGCTCTTTTCTTCTGTGCTGCAATTAAATGTGGTCTTGACTAAGGGGCAAGCCACAGCACGTTTAAAAGCATGTCTGTTGCCCACTTTAGCGGGTATTGAAAAAAAGAGATGTTTCTGTAGCATGGCAGAGGAGTCAGCAGAGGGATCAGAGAGAGCAGGCTCAGTGAATGCCATGGGCTCAGCAAATGTCCTAGTGATGTTATCCAAATGGTCTTGAGCCTCCCAGCACCGAGACAGCCAATGGATTTGCTTTTCTGTCGTGTGTTTTTCGTGGAGAAGAACTGATTTTAAAAAGGCTAGTTATTTTTCCAAATGCAGCATTTTGTCCAATGAATGCAGTGCATGATGAGTGCCATTGATATGGACAGCCTTTCAGTACATGATTTAAAGTCAGAAAAGTGGTTTAAGTCACTTCTACTTACAGATAGATAAAGTGTATAAACATGCAATAAAAGCTGAAGTTATTCTCAGATGAAAGATTGTGGTTTCTCTGCAGATGAAACAGATAGTGTTTCAAGATTAATATTGTCCTTTTCATGTGGTAGTTACAATTAAGTCCTTAAGAATCTCCTTTTTCTGTTAAGGGCAAGATAAAATCTTTGTAATATCTATCTGTCAAGATCATGCAATGTTTTATTAACGCATTAGCTGTAATTCTTTTCATACTGACATTCATCCAATGCTTTACAGGTCTGTCACTGATTTACTTCCCTGGAGTTCTTGAAGTAATGCTTTGTCATTTGGAAAATCAATAACTTATTTTGACTGGTTTGGTATGAAAGCTAAACAGCAGCAAGGCAATTTTAAAATTACAGTTCAAAGCAGTATGATATTTGTCTGATTCTGTGGTAGCTTATTTTAGCTCTCTACTTTTTCACTGCTGCTGAACTATCATCTTTATATTAACAGATGTATTATGCATTATTCCATCTAGAAGATGAAATGGTGCAACATTTTTTTTGTGTGCCACACTATTTTTATTCTTATTTCTGTGACTCCAACTCAGTGTTAAGCCAATATTAAGTGTAGTACCGATTAAACTAGAAATCATTTAAAGATAAGTAATAATAATTAGTATTTCAATTTAATATGAAAAAGAAAACCAAAATGGGAGAACATTTATTTGGAGTGCTTTTAAATCATAATCTGCAGTGATTGAAATACATCTGGATACTACATCAAAGAAGAAATCTGTCAATAATTATAATATAAGCAGAGGATATTTTGGGAACTCCAAAAACTATGACTTTTCTCACCTCCTCATGCACTTATATACTGTGGCACATGTGTAAGTAAATATATGCTCATAGGACATATTTCAGTTGCAAGTTTTATGTTAACTACTGGGATCATGCACTTAGCTAAAATGAACTCTCTCTGCCTCTGCAACTGACACCTTCCTCTGGGGATAAAGGGGCAGATGCTCAGAACATGGCCAGATATTTATTGGTATTGTTAACTTTGAGGCTGACTCAGCTCCATGTTCAGCACTGTGCAGACTGCACATGTTAAAGGAAAGATAGCTGTTATCATAGATAGCACTTCCAGCCAGACATGATGTAAAAAGTGAAATGCAGAAAAAGGAGAAGGGGAATTGAGTTTAGTCAAACAGCTCCTTGGGTTTCCCCATCTGCATTCTGCAGCTCAACACTCGAGACATGAAGATGTCTACATCACTGTCTGAAGGCTTGTCCCTCCTTTCTTTTCTGCATGTTATTCCCAAATTTCACCAGCAGTTTCAGTCCATCCTTCCCCAGTAGTTGCCATCTCCTCCTGTGCACTGAACCTCCGGGTACCAGAGGGAGATGTCCAGAGTGACCTGGGCCAGCTCATGTGACTGCCACTGCTGCAGCATCACCCATCCCACACAGGTCCTGCAGACCTCCTGCTGCCTAGGCTGCCTCCGTGAGATCCAGTCCTGGTGATGGGCATTCCTGCACCTCTGCTAAGGGTAGGCAGAGCATGGTGCCCACTGCCAAATCCATGGGCAGTGCTGTACCCACACCATCCCTGGAGGAGTGCTGCACTTCCCTGGCACAGCATCGCATGATGGGAGCATGCACAGGCCCTTTGGAGCACGCTGACCTTTTTTTTTTTCCTTCATCTTTTAGTGAAGGCAAAAGGAGGGGATGAAAGAATGGTAAAACTCAACTCTCAGCAAAAGTGGCAAAAAAGTGTGAAGAGAAAAAATAACAAACTCTAGGTCATCTGATGAAACTCCTTCTAAACTAGCCAAGAACTACAGCACGACTAAAACTCAAAAATAAATTTGAGGGTTTTGAATAGGATTTATGGCAAAGAACCAAATTTTAGTTAATAGAAAACTTAAGTAAACAGAGGCTACGCATATCAAAGGAAGATGGAGTCATGTGATGGTTTGGATTAGAAGGGGCCTTCTAAATATCACCTAGTTCCACTTCCACTGGCATAGATAGGCACATCTACCTAAGCAGAGACAGGTAGACAAAGCTGCATCCAGCCTGACCTTGAACACTTCTGGAGATGGGCCATCCACAACTTCTCTGGGCAACTTGTGCCAGTTCCTCACCTCCAAGTAAAGAATTTCTTCCTGATATGCACTGTACATCTACTGTCTTCCAGTTTAAAGTCATTCCACCTTGTCCTATCACTTCATGTCCTTGTAAAAAGTCCCCCTCCAGCTTTCTTGCTGATCCCCTGCAAGTAATGGAAGGCCACAGTTAGGTCTCCCTGATGTCTTCTGCTCTCCAAGCTGAACAATCCCAAATTTTGCAGCCTGTCATTGTAGGAGAGGGCCTGACCCAGGCCTCAGATCACCTTCGTGGCCCTCCTCTGGATTCTCTCCAACAAGTCTACATCTTTCTTTTGTTGGGGACCCCAGAGCTGGATGCAGGGTTCCAGGTGGGGTCTCACCAGAGCAGAGCAGAGGGATTCTCCCTCTGCTGCTGCCCATGCTGCTTTGGATGCAGCCCAGGACACGTTTGGCTTTCTGGGCTGCAAGCATGCAGTGCTGAGGAATACTGAGCTTGTTTTTCACCTGCACACTCAAGTCCTTGGAAGGATGCAACTATTTAGGAGTCTTGAAAGCCTGAGACAAGGGAAAAAAAAAAAAANTGAGAAAAGGGAAAAAAAAAAAAAGCCAGAAAAAAAATTTACAGCAGCTGGGTTCTTGGGACATCTTGCTGAAAATGGACCTGTTTTGGGACAGCAAAAAAGCACAAAGCAAAGTTTCCCCCTGAATTTGTACTGACACAATGCTTTTGTAATGCTGAAATATTGCATTTTCTTTCATTGTGATCCTTGATATGCTGTATTTAACTGTTGTAATAATGGGGCATGATTTTCTTGCCCTGCTGAGATAAGTTGAACTTATTTGCCGCCCTTATCAACCATTATCTTATCAACCATTCTGCTGTAAGCTGTTACCATCTCTGTAAAGACAGTCTGTAGCTTGGTGTTGTTTCTTTAAACCACCGGCCACAGTGTGGTACTCTGGGCTGCAAAGTGCTGTGGATTCAAGTGGGTTTAACATCAGCCTTGCTGTCTCTGTTGAAAGGTATGCCTTACCTCAGACAGGTATGGCAGGCTATGATTACAAGATCTTTAGTGTCTGGGAGTCTGGAGAGGGGACACCTCACGTGGCCCAGCCCTCACCTGTGGGTATGAGAAAGGGGCAATGCAGGGTCTGGTTGTGGGGTCATGGCCACCCTTGGTACAGACCTGGGAACAGCAGGAGATGGGCGTGGAGATATGCCCCTCTGCCCGTGGGGGGTCGTGAGACAGAATTCTGAGGTGTGCCATGCTTAAAATGGTATGGCTGTGCCCATATCAAGTTCATTCTGTTACTGTGTTTCCTTTGTTTTCAATGTCTCCAAATTCCCTCAAAGCCTGTTCTGGAAAATTCAGTTCAGGTTGTGTTTGAGGCTCACTAGCAGTGTGCCGGGGCTGTATGGCCAATTACATCTTGGCTGCCACCAGCTTGGACAGGTCACTGCTGACAAGACACATCAGGAGCCAAGGAGGAGACTCCTAGTGGGACATATGGTAGTAAGCTGTGGAAACCTAACACGTATTCCCTTAATAGTGCAAATGAATAGATACCTAGACTAGACCTAAGTTATCCAGGTAATAGAGGGATGGAAAGAAAGAGGCCTTTAAGTGTCTCCATGTCTGCGGAGCATTGTAGCATATCTGTCTGCAGCCACCTGGGTTAAGGCTACTTATACCACCCCAAAAACTTGCTTGGGAGCGCCAGAAACTCATAGGAAACACATGTTACCTCACAAGCCAGTTTACCTATTCCACAGTGGCCATGTGACACAGCCACAGTGGAAAGGTACTTCAAACAGAAGACACTGTTTGTATTAAGGACAGACTAAGTTAAAATTTGTACCTACTCTGGGTGTAAAGGCATTTCATTATAGGCACTGGAATTCTAGCTGTCTCTACCATGAGAAATTTATATGCTGAGAATGATTATGAGGAAAGAAAAGAGAAGTGGAAGCAGGTAGGAAAAGAATTAACATTTTAAAAGAGATAATAGACCTGATTTTGAAAGCCATTGACAAATTCTGACAAATTACCTGGGCTAAGAGGAGCTGAGTGTGCTCAGAAATGTTAAAAATCCAGCATATGTATCGACTTTGCAATAATGACTCAACATTATTAGAAAAGTAGAAAACAAGCACGGTTCAGAAAAGAACCCTAGACCAGTCACAGCAGCTCCTTAACGTTCTTATGTCCGGCTGTTTTCGACATCTGTTTCCCTTTACACAGGAGATAAATTCCTTCCATACCACACAGCATTCCTTTAGAAGTGTTATTACTTGCTGAAAGAAGAAGTTCCCCAGGAGCACTTCGTGCCAGTGCTGCCAGTCAGACTTTAAGAGCACTTTAGGAGTTGATGGGTGGCGTGTTTGTTACTGTTTCATGGAACACGAAGGCTGAAGTGTCCCAGTAAGGGTCTGTGTAAATAGTGCCCGCATGACAATATGGCCTGCGGCAAGACTGAGGATTGTGTCGCTGAGTGGAGCGGGACTGCTGGTGGGATAAGACCTGAAGGTGAGTGAGCCTGCCAGATGCTTTCACATATATCCACATGATACCATCCATACCTGCACATAAGATAGTGGCAAGTTGTTTTGAAGTTTGGAAGTGGTTTTCCCTGCTCCTCTTGAGAGTGTCTGTGTGGTGTGAGGCAGTGCTGTGTGGTAACACATACTCACACTGTCACCCAGACACGGGCAGCCTTACTGCTCCTCTGGCACGGGATACTGCTCTGTCACTGGCTCTGCTAAGTAATGCATATTCTTGGTGACATTCTTGGTACTACCTCTGTACTACCTGATACCAGTACCAGACCAACCACCTAATCCTGTCTGTGGTGTTCTCAGGGTTGTAACTCAGGCTCATGTCCTTACTGCATGCTATACACTGAAGTTAATTATTTTGTTAACTTCTTTTACATTAAGCCATTTTCTGCATGGCAGTGTAGAAATAAGATTAAATATTGGCCTTTTTATGCCAACACAACGCAAAGATCCCCACTGATATTAAAGATCCTCCTATTTCTTAAGGCTCCTCTTTATCCATATCTTCTCATTTGTGTTTTTTCTTATACTTTTCCTTTTTATATACCTTACATTTTTCAGAATGTCAGGTTCTCCAGCTATTGAATCTTTTTTTACTATTCAATTTTCCATACTAAATTTTCCTATATTCCTACATATTTCTATAACTCAAATTTCTTCTCTTATGCTTGAAAGCTCTGACACCAATCTTCTTTTGCCAATATTCAAACTCTCCGTGCCTTCTGCCTGCTTCTTTCATGTCCTTTCTGCTCATTGCTACTGTTTTAAAAGTCTTCTAAAGACAGCAATATTTAAAACGTCAGTGTTACCAAAAATTAGCTTCTTGTTGGTTTAGTGCTACAGCTTACATGCTCCCAGGTGTCTGCTGGAGCAGGAACAGCTTGCTTAAGTGTGATGGTGTCTATCAAACCTTGTCTCCAGAGTCTTTGGCAGAGATGAAAGTAAATAGATGTGGAACTAGATGAAGTTCATGGGTCACCTGATATCTGAGGTGGTAGATCTATTGCCTGAGGAGAAACATTGTTCGTAAGAATTTTTCCCACCTCCAGAGAAGAGTAGGAATGTGTGTTTCTAGGGCATGTTATTTTCTGGGAGGTTTTTGGAATAGTGTTATTTATGTCCCACCCATTGGCAAGCCTGGGAAGAAAAGGCATAATCAAAGCCTTATTTAGCTTAAATACAGAGGTCTCTGGTTCTGGAATGCAAATCCTTCATTTGCATCTGTGCTGATGTTCATGTAGCATGTATGGACACAGAATAGTTACCAGTGGCATCCTTCCAGTTGTTACTGGGTAACTGTGCATGCACTGGGGAGGAGTGCAATGAAAAGGAGAGCTAAACACCCTCCCTGCAGCAGGAACATCATTGCTGTAAGTTGCTGTAATACCTTAGTGCAAAAGAGGCAAGTGTATGTCTCAGCATCCATGGCTTTTGGCTGCATGCGATTTCAGATCTCTGCCTTGTTTAGACACCTGCTCCACCTACCCCACTGGGATAGGCACCACAGGAGGCAGAATGACATAGGAAACAGAATGAGCCCAAGGTAGAAGACTGCTTGCACATTTATACCTCAGCCCCAAGCAGCTGAAAGCCTGAGGAGCTCAAGTTAGGCAGGGAAGACCAGAAAGCAGAATCCATAGCTAAACATGAAATTAAGTTCAAAATCTGTCATATTTCTCTGCATTTTCTTCAATTTTCCCTGGAATTGTTTAAAGGCCTGTAAATCTTCCTGATGCTTCTCATTTCCTACAAAGAGTAGTCTTCTAAACAAAATTGAGTAAATTGTATGTAGGAGAAAATTTTACATAATGAGATAAAGATGTAAGAAGCTGTTTTCATCTCATTTTGCATGCTGTTTGATGTTTGTGGTACTTATTTTTTAAAAAGTGCAGATAAACACTTAAAAGTATCTCTTATTTTACTATTTCAATGACAAAAATCAGTTTCTGCATCAAGTTACTACTACTATATGACTTTTCTCTGTATCTTTATATTTTTGTGTTAATTTTCAATAGCTAGTAAGTAAGCTGTCATTACAAAAAAATGGAGAGGTTTGATGTTACAGTACTCCCAAGGTCAGTGGGGCCTGGACCAATGCAGATTTTCAGTCAAAGGGAGGTGTGTCTAGGAGTGGATGTCAACACACAGAGTTGTCATTTGGGCTGTGTGCACATCAAAAATGTTGTTCTACTGACAGCATATCAGGAGATCTATGACATGATATTTTATCTGACAGTGACATGGTCTTTTGGTCTACATTGGCACAGACTCTCTGTACCAGGCACAAAGAGAGAGATCAGTAAGTGAATGACTCTATTCTGTCCTCATTTAAAGCACCTTGCCACTACTAATTCTGATGGAGCCTATATGTGCCCATGCTCACTTATGTTGCACATAGGGGACAGTGGCTGTGTGGCTAATCTTTGTGTCTGTATGAATCACCTTTTCTTTGTAAATGCTGGGTTTTATTCATTTCTTATAGGTCATTGTCTCATGCTGCCTCCAGACAGAGCTGTCTTTGTGCTGGAAGACAAAGAAGTAACACAGGATAGTGGCCATGGAGCAAAATAATTTGCAGCATTCCTGTTTATTTTCAGACTTTGGGGATTTGTATAAGAAATTAATTCTGTGGGGTTTGCACTTTAAAATTAATGTACAGTTTTCACCTAATTTCCTCAGTCACTTTATGAAACAGCAAATGAAATGTTCTTATTCTCAACTATTAATTTGATTGTGGTCCAGAAATGACGCACTCTAGCTCTGAATTTCTGATCAAAACTTCAACCTGAAGACACTGAAACTGATAGACATTTTCCTGTTGACTGGGGCCCACACCATCTGAGTTCAATATTTGAAATTTACTTATGCAGAAATGATGTTTTGTTAGTGGCATTACCTGGATGTCCTATGAATCAGGATTTTGAGGGGCAGGGAAATATGTAGGGAAGACTGAAAAAGGTCTTACACTTTTGTGATACCTTCCTTTGACACATACGAGATTTCCAGGAACTCTGGGCATGTAGAAATACCATCAAAAAGGTATTTTGTCCTAAGAAATCTCATTCATAATGTATGCATACAACAATTTATAGAAGAGCTTTGAAAACAAAATTTGCATTCTTTTGAGTACTGATTGGTGATTTCAAAATCTGTTTTGTATTTATGTGTTTACAAATATTGGTTTTGTAACCTCAGTGAAAATAGCTGTTACCAAATTTCTGCATGTACATCTCATATCTTTTGCATTCTTCTCTTGGTTTCCTTTCACTGTGTTTAGTCAGTGGGTTGCCTGTAGATGAATCTGAAAACACCAGCTGTTGTGTCACTAGAAAGTAGTTTGTGTGTCCCCTTAAAGCAGTTTTGCAAGATCTCCATAATCAGAAGTTTTCTATATGAGCAATTTGTAATTCTTCTTTTAGGGTTCTGGACAGAACTGGATCTTTGTATAAATTTGTTCACTTGAGATTATTTGTGTGGGGGTTTTTGCTAATTTTTTTTCTCCTCAGCCATTTAAAGAGAAGAAATGAAAAAGCATGTTGCTTGTTTTGGAATTGAATCTGATGGACCTTGTGTCTCCTGCTCTAAGATTTTGTTGCACTCTTCAAGAGAAATGCATATGATAAGAATGTGGTCTATAATAACAGATACCAGAGATGTAAGAGGTGAGACAGCTACCTATCACTATAAGCTCTGAAGACACCCATGATTTCATTTTGGAGAATTTCTGTGACTTGTATTTGCTGTCCTGCATTAACTAATGGTCATGCTGACAATGGCTGATATTTTTCCAGGCGTGTTTGGTGAGATTTCTGTTGAACCTTGGTTATTGTCCTATCAGTTAAGGTCCTCTAATATATGGCCAGCATAAAAATAGTGTGGCTTAAAATAGTTTGTTTGATATGAATTCTTTCTGTTACAAGATTGGAGAATTGAGCATGATTCCCTGGTACAGAAGGAAAAGAAATTACACAGTGTCTTAATAGTTGTTTTAGAATGTGACATGATTCCAGGTATAACCATGTGGCCACTTATTAGAGATAAGACAGTTTAGAAGATTTTCTCACAAATTCTGTTCTCTGGGTCACATGAGGCTCCAAAGATGAAGCATCTGCCTGTACTTTATACATGACTCTATTCCTTCTCTTTGTCTTCCCCAAGACAGCTGGAGAAATACCTCACTAATTTTATTTCATCAAATACTGTGTTCTCAGCAATATCCTCTTCAATGTCTTCTTACAGCAGTGAAGATGTCCCCACTCAGAAAATGAGGACCAGAGTATTTGTGTTTCATAGAGGAGGAAGGGATGTGCCGACCCACTCAGCTGACTATTTTTAGCTGTCATGAATAATCACAGGATGCAGGGGGAAGCATATCTCAAGAGATCACCCACAAAAGGAGTGAATTAATAGCAGAAGTGCTATAAATATACAGGGGGTGGATGGCTTGAGTGAGAGTGGCTACTTTAGTGGATGAACTGGAGAATTGCAGGAGAGGGATGTGTGTGTGGCAAAGCAACGAGAGTTTTCATGAGCGTATTGTCTCAGAGACAAACTCAGAAGGACTTATTAGTAAAAAGTGTCTCTTGAAGGGTACTGGGGTTTTGCCTCTTTTTCTATAGCATATATTCTTAACTTTTGTGTTCTGCTTTTTCTTGACTTTTGTGTTGCTTACCTTTTCTACTATCTGTGGAGTATCTTCTTTATCACAATCATTCATCAACCTTTTGTGTCTTTCATTAAGAAACCAGGACAAAGGCAGATGGATTCTTTAGGCTTCTTTAGTACTAGCCTGACGTGTGGCCTGATAAAGGAGCTTGAAACCAAAGAGAAAATTCTCGCAGGCTTTTCACTGTTGTTGGACATTTTAAAGAAATGCTTCTGTGTTTGACTGAAAAGAAATGGCATCTGTGGCAGAATGAAGCCAAAGACAGTGAGCAGGAACAGGTCGATCTCGGTGTCAAAGGCCATGTTACTGGTGATGTGTAGAACTTCCAGCATTGCCATGACAGACACCTTCATAGGAGCCCAGCTTCCTGTTAAATAAAGTGCAGTCATTGTCTAGAAATTCACCATCTCTGGTTAAAATCAGTTATGAACTGGTTTGGTGTGAGTAGGCAGCACCATAGTTCTGTGGGGCTCAGTGTATATATTACTTCTTCTCTGTGTAATAGTTCTACTTTTTCACTCCAGGGCCTTAAGAGAGTTTTACAGTAGGAATTACTGGGTAGTGCATCCCAGCATATTGATACAAAACATACAGACAGTCTTTGCTGGGAAACATTTCTTCATGTACCAAAAAGATTATTACCTCTTCCTATTTTCAGGTGTGTTTGATTGCCTTGAAAAGTATCCTAATGTTTATGTTATGTTTATGTCCTAGTGTTAGGCCATCCTAAATGGTCAATGACACCTGAAACATTGAAAGGTCTGAGCTGCTTTGGTTGCAAGTGGAAGACGTGTGCTCAGAAACATCTGTGGCATTGAAATTCTTTCATTCCTTCTAGGGCAGTGGACTTGTCTTTTATTTCTGCAGCTTATGAGTCATTTTACTGAGCACTCAGATGAGGGAAAGGAGCTAGTAATTCCTACCTGAGTAATTCAGAAGTAAATGTGATTTTGGAAGATGGGCAGATGTCCCTGCTTGGGTACTGTGCTGTTCAGAAATATCTGCCTACTTAGGCTGCTGCTTGCCATAGTTTGCAAGACATTTTTATGCAGAACACCTCAGACTGACCAGGCAACAAAGTCTAAATAAGCCTTAACTATAAAGTTGTTTAAATTGCTGCTTGTCTGCAGCGAATCAGGGCTGGTTCCTGTTTAATTGTTAATATGAGAACAAAATTAGCTCATGTTTTACAAACTAATGCTTTATTCACTCGAAGTATTTTGTAAATTGTGTTGAACAGTGGAAAGATGCCAAGGTGTTTGTATTTGTGACATATTTTATTTTCTTTTTGTGATTTCCTACATGAAGGTTAGGTTCCTATTGTGTCTAAAATAAAAGCACAGACAGTTCCACCAAGCCTTTTTAGTTTTATTTTAAAAATTACCAATGTGTTAGTATGCAAGTTGGCTGAGGTGGTATGGCAGAAGTTTTCATTATAATGCGATGCAAAAAAATTGATTTACCTCCGCTCTCATAGCGCAGCTTTTGAACAAACAACATCAAACTGCCACAATCAAGGTTAAACATCTAATGTATCTTTGACAATTACAAGAAATGCTGTAAAAATAACCAGGATTAAGTGCAGCACAATTGGTGGCCTGGCACAGTGCCCTTGCAGGGAGCGCAGCATGCTGCTCTGGGAGAGGGAAGATTTTTGGTTCTTGGGTTCATTGCATCCTCTTGGGATTGTGGAGGGGGAGTGCTAAAGAGTAACCTTGAAATTTTTGGGGTAGAATAACATACCAGCAATGTTGCTGGGGCACCTTTCTTGGCCACCTTGAGAGGATATAGTCAGCTATAGCTGACTATAGGATACAGTCAGCTGCCAGCCCAGTCCTTCATGCCTCATTGTGCTGGGAGAGCCAGAGGCATCTTCAGACACCATCCAACAGGTATCAAATCTGACAGCATAACCCCATGTATAGGGTGTGATAGGCAAAAAGCAATCAGTCAAGCAAATCTGTGTTAAGGCTCTCTTTCAGGTTCTCTGCTTTGTACTGATCTCTCTTTAATTCTGCCTGCAACTGGCACAGACCAAAGGTAGGCTGTGAAAGAAGCTTGTGTGGACATGCAATATTACCATGTTGCTCATTGCTGTGATCCTTGGCACAGGAAGGAATCTTGTCTGAAAAAGAATTTATATTCATTTTTCTTTATCAGGAACGGTTTGATCACCAATTTTAAACAGCTTAAAGCATAAAAGAAAATTAAAAACCAGCAGTCATGAGGCTGTGAGGAGAAAGTACAACAGATTTTGTCAGTTTCTTTGACATTTAATTTTTCAGGTTGTGAAATACCTTTGTTATATTTTTGAGAAATAAATTTTGATCTTGCAGTTGGTGTGCAGGGTATGATTACTTTGGAGCCAGACTTTAAAAAGACAATCTGAGGTGCCAGCTGATAATAAATTTCAGGCAGAATGCAATTCAAACTGAGTCTCCTGATTCCTGGTAAGCTTCCTGAAATGAATATTTAAGGAATTTGATTTAGCATGAACCAGTTGTTACAGGCTCACCCATTGTCCTATAGTCAACTCCTGACGCAGATAGGTTGGAGTAGCTCTCAAAAGGTCTTCAAGTGACAGGAGATAGTGGAAGGAGTATTGAGAACAAATACAAATTCTTAGTGATCCATAGATACTGTATGGAGTGTGCTTCATGGTTAGTGACCAAATATTTAACAGGAAATCCCAATAACTCTGTTCATGGAGTCATGGCAAGAGGAATTTCCTTTCATATTCTTGTACACTGGCCTGGCTAACACATAAATGAAGCCCCCAGGAGGCTTCCTTCCTTCTGTTTTGGGATTTCCACTGGGAAAAGTTGCAATTAATGTGATCTAAAGCAGCTACACAAGCAAGTGAAGCCTTCCAGCCCTGGGAGTGCAGTGGAGCTGGAGTGTCCGGGCACATCTCTGGGATATGTTTGCACTAGCACGAGGCCATGTCATTCCAAAGTCACTCCTATCTCATTGTCCTGTTTTCAGCTAGGATAGAGTTAATTTCTGCTTAGCAGCTGTTACACTGCTGTGTTTTGTATTCAGAATGGGAATAGTGTTGATAGCACGCTGTTTTGTGTTTTGCCAAGTTGTGTTTATCCTGAGTCAAGGACTTTTTTCTTCTCTCTCATGCTCTGCCAGTGAGGCGGGATGCAAAGAAACCTTTGAGGGAGCACAGCTGGGACAGGTAACCTGAACTGACCAAAGGGATGTTCCGCATCACAGCATGTCATATAGACTGGGGGGACTTATGGGGAAAGAGGGAATGTGTCTGGGATCAGGAGGGGCTTGGCATTGGTGAGCTGGTGGTGAGGAAATGCATTTTGCACCACTTGTTTCCTTTTTATTGTCACTATTATCATCATTTACCATTGGTATTGTATTTTACTTTATTTTTCACCATTAAACTGCTCTTATCTCAACCTGTGAGTTTTACTTTGACTCTCCTTCCCTTCAGCTGTGGTGGGGGCTGAGTGGAGAGGGGGTTTGAGTGAGTGGTTGTGCGGTGCTTTTTTTTCCATTTGGGATTAAACCACAACAATCCTTTTGGATGCCCGATGTTGAACACAAAGCATTAAGGTAACAATAGATCTGACCAGAGCATGTTAAAAGAAAATTGTTACAGACATTCATTGCATTGGTTTAGCAGTTGTTAGTTACAATGCAGACGTATTTTCTCTTATATTTGTTTAGTGTCTCTTATACCAGTAATACATTACTTGCAGTTTGTGTTCTCTGTGGTATTTCATAGGATGGGCTTATTCTGTGACAATGTCTCTCCTCAGGACACCAATCTGGTGTCTGTATTCAGTATTCCAGGCAACTCTATATTTTGGGAGTCATCTACTGGGAATGATCAATAATCATATCTTAGTTATTTTTTCTCAGAGGAACAAACTGTGACGGAGAACTTTGTGGAGGAAATTTATAGAGTGCACCAACAGTGCATGCTGACCCCTTGGCAACAATTTTTTGGAAAGATGATAAACCATCTACAGTTGGTGATGTGATTTGGTAACTGAAAATAAGAAGAAAATATTCCTTCCTTCATCATTATGGCTGTGGAGAAACTGATAGATAAGCTGACAGATAAACTGACTCATGAGTTCCAGCAATTCAGAGGGAGTATGTCCTGCCTTCCACCTGTACAGGCCAATATTTCAACAGTTGACAGCAGGTATCCTTTTGCTAAAGTAAGAGGATATAGAAGGTAGACACCACAGGGTACCCTGCATCTTTATCTGTGGGACCACAGAGAGGATATGAGGAGGTGGGATGGACAACCGACCTTGATCCTAGATGCACAGGTGCAGGAATTGCAGGGAAAAAGAGCAACAAATGGTTTTTATCTAGGAAAGTTTCTGCTCTGGTCTCTAGTAGACAGTTTTCCAGGAAGAAGGGCAGCTTTTGAGACTTAGAAAGATTGAGGGATATTGCTCTTGTGGAACAAAACCCAAACCAAACAAACCAACCAACCAGCCAAACAAAACCCCCAANCCAACCAACCAACCAAACAAAACCCCCAAACACAATAATTAAATTGTTAGCACAGGATATCTGTTATCCTCCTACTTGTTTTATAGAAAGTATAAAGATGTTTTATGAAAATACAATGCATAGGTAATAAAACAGCAACTGTCCTGTTGCATAACAGCTATTCATGGCCGCTTGACATGGAGGTAGTACACTTGATAGAGCGGAGTCAACACATTCTAGCAATATCATGCAGAAGCAAAACTATAGAAGCTGTATCTAATACTACCATATCTAATCTAGCTCCTATTCCTAGCTGTAGTATTTTGTCTAACTAGTTGGGCACAGCATCCAGCCAGTTCTAATTCTCCTAGAGCGAATGTGTTAGTCAATTGCTTATGGGGAGTACCACACTCGGATGCAAACTAATGATTAGATTTTTATTGCTGATTTTGTGAAGAATCAAATCTTTTACTTGTGGCCATGATTTCACACAAATGCCAAACAGGTTAGGCCAGAATGTCTGATTAGAGAAACAAGGCTCATCTTTCGTAATGCTGTTGTTTCTAAGAGCAAGACTGAAGTAAAAGACTTTGGCTACTTGCAACACACATCCAGTCATTT
This sequence comes from Cyanoderma ruficeps, assembly GCA_008694505.1. NCBI lineage: Eukaryota > Metazoa > Chordata > Aves > Passeriformes > Timaliidae > Cyanoderma > Cyanoderma ruficeps. The sequence continues at coordinate 86,976 of VZDJ01000136.1, forward strand.
GGGCAAATTTTCATTTCAAGACCTACTTTGAGCTCATGCAATTTGCAACCATAGGTCAGGGCTGTGAAGGGTCATCTGGTATGAAAAGAGATCCCAGCATTTTTGTCTTGTAGAGGAATCAATATAGACCTGTAAACTCTCTGCATCCTTCCGCAGACTCTTGCCAAGGGCATAAATATAAATCCAGTACTTCTCTTCATGTAATTCTTAGCCCTGCTGTCTCAGAAAAGACCCTCATAACTCGTTGCTGAGTTTGTGCCCTGCCGCAGTAGGCACTTAGGTGAGGTGTTTGTTCTGGGAGGGCAGCCTTTTGGAGGGACACATGCACACATACACATGTATGCAAGCACTCCTGTCCCAAGAATTGGTCAGCAAGCTTCCCTGTAAGGCTTTTTTCTGTATCAATTATGGAAGAACAATCTCAGTTGAAGATTCATTTACCTTAGGTATCTCAGTTAACTGCAAAAAAATTTAGCTGGGTCATAATACTAGTTCTTTTTTCCCTTGGTCTAAAAACTGCAAAATGTGTTTCTCTGAGGTATTGAAAATCCTAACCTAAATTACACAAAATACAAACTCTAGTTGAGGTGCCAGGCAGTGACTTTCTCTCCTGCTTCTCACTAATAACTCTTTCCTCTCGCAATAGAGCAGGAGATTTTTAGAAATAGGTTGGTTGCAAAGCAAATACAGGTTGCCAGGACACAGCTACTCTTCTGACATTTACAAACATATAGTTATATGTACCTCTGTCCTCTTGGCATATAGCCTCATTCATTCANATATTGGGAGAGAGAAAAGGCAAGGGGCAAGGTTGCTCCAAAATATTCTGGAATAAATATAAGGCATAACTCTTAGGCATTAGCAACTAATCTTTTTCTTGAGTGATTCAACCTCCCCAGAACAACTGTGACTACATAAACCACTGCTCTGAAACTGGTCCCTCTGGAGTGATCTTCCTTCATTGATGGAGTTCTTTTTTCTAGAGAGGAGAACAGAATAGATGGATGCGAGGATTATTTATAAGCAGGCTTATCTCCCTAACAGCTCTCACATTCATCTGGTTCAGAATATGAAAGATACTCAATTATTCAATGAAAAGGTTAAGCTTGCGGTAATTATGCATAGTCAGTAATGAAATGTACTTCCCCTGGGTATTTTTTTAAAAGGATGCAGGCTGACAGATGTTTACCACATCCTTTCTGGCAATGTTTTCTGAGGTTTTAGTTTGCGACAATGTTTATGCTTATTTTCAAAATGCAGTTCATTGTCTTTAATGCTTTACTGAAGCTGTAACGGGATGACAGTGAAGTAAGTCAGCCACAAAAATCTGTGTGCATCCAAGCCAATGCAATGCTACTCATACCATTTCTGTGTAAGTGTGAATATTCTGATGCATAAGAAGGGTCATGGAGCAGCACACCTAGCTGCTAGCTCCACACTTTAATCCTTCTTTACATCTGTCCATCCCTGTGCTTTCAATATAATACTTTTCTTGCTAAGTATTTTGCATATAGCCATAAATTATGATACATATGTAGGAGTTTGTAACTGTACTGCTGGTGGCATATTTGGCTGTGGTGCTTGGATGTGAGCTGGCTTTTGTCTTCAGTAATTGCTGAAGGTTTGTTCTGTTAATAAAACCTTATTGATGAAGCAGCGGGACTCTAAAATGATAAATAGCTTTGCTAAATACATCCTCTAACCTTTAACCAAAACTATTTCTGTCAACATCTTGCCTTGAGTATTGATATTTTGATGAATAAATACTAACACATCATACTATGTTAGTATGAAGAGGCCATGCAGAGGCCTCTGCAGAAGGTCTTCCTGCAGTTTCACTGCAGGACTGAGCTTCATGCACACCACCCATGACATTGAGGTCTCTGCGGGGGAGAAGCATAATGTCGCAGTGCCCTCATTGCCAGGAGCAGGGGACACAAAGAAAACTAACTCAGAGTGCCAGAGCACTGCTGTGGGCTCTCTGCCAAGAGCGACAGTGATTTGCAAAGCTTGATCCTTTGAGCAGTGCTGTTTCAATCATTTGCACCCAGAGGTCACACCTGTGGTCTTTTCTCCAGGCTGCAGGTCTGTATCAAGCAGCTCCCAATTCTTGTTTGGGTGGCTGAGGGCATTAACACCACTGTGGAAATCAACTGAATAAAAGAAATGGTGGAAAAAAGTTATTTTTAATGCAAATGTTTTCCAGAGACAGTGCCCAGAGACCTTCTTTGTGCTTCACAGTTTCCCTCTGAATAGAAGACCATCATTTGGGCAGGAGGTTGCTTTCCCCAGATGTGCCCAAGTGTGTTTTTGAGTAAACGTCATGGATAAAGAAAGGTTTTCAGCCAGAAGCAAAAGGTTAAAATTAATGCCTTTACTGAAATATGGATCATTCAGGGATAGGCAGGACAGATTTAAAGAAGAGTAGAAGAGCAGTTTACGTAACAGTTAAATGTTCCCTGTATCTGATTTGTCTCTTTAAAGGCAAGAGAAGAAGAGTATGCAAAAAATAAGTTCTAAATTCAGGTAAGTGCTTCATAGGCAGTCAGTTGAAGTCTCCTGAAGCTATATTAATTATAGATACATATAATTATTGTTTTATTGCTTCTTCCTGATCTTTAATGCTTTTGTAACTGTTGTATGTATTGTGACTGTATATTTTTCACTTCATCTCTGTTAATGCTGGCTTCTAAGTGATGGGACAACCTGTGTGCGTTAGTGCTCCTATATTTGTCTATTTTCCCCTAAAATGAACTACAACATTCCTTCATTAGCTACACAGAAGCTGTCAATGGACAAGTGTCTGCTGCAAGCATTTTAAGGTAACTACTGTTATCTGGGAGTACCATGACCTACAACAGGACACTGGGCAGTGTGGACAAAGCCTAAGGACTCCACAGTTCTGAAAATAAACCTCTCTCTGTCCGCTCTCCTGAGCTTTCATGGACTGAGAGCAAATCTGCAATATTCTGTCTGATTGCCAATGCACACAGGGCCAGTCAGAGTCTGGAGTTAGTGGGAATGGATGTGAGACCTCTTAGTGTTCACAGAAATCCATACAAGGAAGAAAAGAAAAACATGTATAATTAATTCAAGGCCATCCCTGGACCGTGGGTATGGAAAGTTGGGTGGTTAAAACAACGTTTAAGAGATTAATATTTAGAGTGCCTTCATTTAAGTAACACCACTTGTGCTGCCTTAATATTTGCAAGTGTTTGCTCTGAGAGCTGGTCATGGAGGTCCTTGCTCATCTGTTGCAGACTAACAAACCAAATTGTTTAAATATTCATTAAACTCCCATACAAAAAGAAAAGAGTTCAGTTGACCATCATGTCAAACTGCTGATGGTTTTTCTTATTTCCTGTGGAATCTTTCAGTGGGAAAATGTCTTTCTCATGCTGTTTCAAAAATATTTGTTGTGGAGGGATGAACTTACTATGTGTGATTGCTTTTCTGTTCTCCCGTTGTATCCTTATCATCACATAATGCATATGTTTATCATGCAGTAATGACCATACTCTCCATCCAAACAGAGGATGGTATTGGAATAGGAAAAAACAGGGACCCAGCCTTTAGCCTGAAAGATTGGTGAACCAGTTTTTGTTTGCCTTTTTCCATCTTATAGAAAGTAGAATTTTGGGAGCTCAGATGACAAATGCAGCAGGATGAACTGTTTGTACACGAAGGTGCATTCTGCCTCAGCCATGGAACAGCCAAGGAAGGCCAGAATACAAGTATAACTAGAACTTCCTAAAGATCTACAGCCAATATTGATGCTCAGATATTGTATTGCACAAACCTAGGATGAAGATAAAATGAGAGAAATATTTAAATGCATGTTATTGTTTGGGGTTTTTTTCCATGAAAACTATGATATTGGACTCTATTTTACAATAAAGCTGAGGTCAAAGGAATTATGCTGTTGCAAAACAGCAGGATGTGGTTGACAGTCAAAGGAAGAAATCTCTGGAAATGGAGTACTACATGAGAAAGAGAAAGATGAGCTATGTGTCTGAAATTCACCATGATCTTAGTCTCTCTTTAACTGATGATATGCTATGCCATGTCAGTTCTGGAGAAGCATACAAATGGATGTTTACACATAACCAGTGCTGCTGCATGAGAGTTAAAACAGCCTTGCAGCTGCAGCAGTGGAAAGCACCATAATAATGCATCAAATTAAAGATGAGAGGAAGTTGTTTCTTGAGCGGACCCTGACCTAAACAAGAAGTTGATTCCTTCCTTCAGCTTGCAGCATGTTGGAAAGCAGCAGAACTCCCTTTAACACATATTGCAAGCTGGCAGTGGAAGACTGACTTAAATAAGCAAGAAAGATTTGAGTGTAAAAACCCCAAAGTTTTTATTACTAGTTACACCAATCCAAAGTTTATTACATATCATTACATATCAAAATGTATTAAAATAGAGAACGGCATGCTCGAGAACAAAGCAGTGCTCCGCTGGAAACTCTATTTGCATTTCATGCACACTAGCTGCACCTTCACAGATATAATAATCCTGTGTCGTGACTCAGATGCCAGATCTGAAAGTGTGAGGATCAAATTTGAGGTATCACTAATAAAGGATTAGCTCAAACTCTCACGCATAGGTTTAAGAAAATTAAACTGAACTACTTTCTACTTAGGCAATTAATTTCCCCCATTTACAAAGGCCTTGCTCAGTTACTTTAGCAGTGTCTTTTTTCTCCAACTATTTAATTTCTTTCTTAAAACTCCCTATAGCACCAAATCCCTTTCTCTGTAAAGTCCTCTGAAGACTTCTAAATGTACTTTATTTTTGTTTGGTTAGTTTTTTTTTCTTTTCAGGCCTCAGGGCAAGGAGTTTTTCCCCAGACAGGGAACCGCTAATGCAGGGCACATGTGCACAACTGCTGGTGGCCCAGGTTTCTAGCCATAGCTGCTGTAAACTTCCCACTGCTCTTGATGTACCTCCATGCTTTTCCTTTCTTAGAAGTGCATCCTGACCCAGCTCAGCAGCTTCTGAAAAATAAACAAGCTTTGGGTCTGGCTTTTGGTTCCTTTCAGCTGTGTCTTTCTCTCTGCCAGATGTGGACAGAGGTCCTCTCCTACAGGGTGAGCTGATGGGGAGAGAAGGAGGGCGTGAGAGAATGAGCTCTTTTCTCTTTTAGCCCCACACAGGTCTTTTTTCAGCTGCATATTTACAGAGATTTACAGAGTCTGAAATGCTTTAAAAGTTTGAAAATTTTTTGAACATTTCTTCTTCTTTTGATTATTCAACTTATGTATATCATGTTAGTTCAGAATGAAAAGTTGTATGAGCCAGGATTTTCAGGCAAAGATAAGGAGACTTCAGACAAAGCATCTGTGCACAGCCTGGAGTAGCAGAAACTTCCATCCAGTCACTTTGCCTCAGATTAAATCTTTACAAAACAAACTTTGCAATCATGCATGCAACCGCAGCCTTACTACCAGTTTGGCTACAAATCTTGTATATTCCCAAGAGCATTAGCAGAGGAAGTTTCCCTGGGACCAACAGCCAAGGCAGCACTGCAAAATAAGTGCAAGGAAAGCAGAGGTAGTAGGAGTGGAAACACAGGGGTATGTCCCAACTTTTAAAAGAAAACAGAAAATTAAGACCTCCGGGATTGCTACTTTTCACAGAGCCTGGGAGAGCTGGACTTTGTTTAAAAACATGAAATTTAAAAAAGGGGTTTTTTTGGTTGGAGCAGCTAAACCTGAAGCCCCATTATGCTAGACCACAAGTGGCTGGGATGCCAGTTGTTTTATGGCTGTCCGAGGCAAATCAGCTGCTGTGTCTAATTTTGCTGTATCTGTGCTAAGTATAGCAGTGCCACAAGAGTTCGAGGGCTATCCAACTTTCCTTGTATTCAGATTTCATCTGTGGAGCAGCAATAGGGAATACAGTGACTATATAGATATTTATTTAAGTTTTAGCTTTCTTAGCAGTAGCTTAGCTATAGAACTGACAAACACACACACACAAAAAGAACCAGAAACAAAATCCCAAGCAGTAGAGTAATGAGTTAAAAGCATGTGATTTATTTATGTCACTGAAACTATCAAGAGAATTGAGACAGGGAGGTTAAAAAGTCTAGGCTGGTGTTTCTTAAAAAGCCAGGGACACAGGAACATCCAGCCCTATTTTAAGATAAAGGGGTAAAGGCTGCCTGGAGGAGAAAGGTTCTTTTCAAGTTGTTGACATGTTAGATGATGCTGTGCTGCAGGGAGGTAACTGTAACGTAGTGACTTCTCCATGGATATTTACTCTGACTTCAAGTCAATGAGGCTGTTACTGTCATAGTCTCCATTAAGTGTGAGCTTGAGGGCATTTCAATGCTACCAGCCTCTGCAATTGTACTGAAGTCTCTCCTGCTAATACTGCTTTTTTTGGTAAAAGTCTTAGCCCAATCAGTAAAGTCATTATAGGGTCTTTACAGCTCTAGCTTTTTTCATTAAAAATCACAGTTTTAACCCATATGGTTATGTGGAATTCAGTCAAAGTCCATGTGAAACGTTAAAAAATGGCAGGAAAATAAAAGCAGTACAACATCCGTCAAATGCTTTTCAAACCCCACAGTTTTAGAGCTGATCTCTGGGTTATTCTGGGCATGACTCATGATTTCTGTATGTCTGGTTAGCCATAGCACATCTTGATTTACTGCTTTCTCTAATCTGCGTGTCTACACTAGACTACATATAGGCCATCTGGCTAAAATCATGGTGGGAAGAGAACCCACGACTATATAATTTTGCGGATCTGTGCTGTGCTCCTCAGTGTCCCCCTTAGACTCTATAAGCTCAGCATTCTGCATGGACATCCAGAGCACCTCACAAGGGCCAAAATAAAAATAAGGACTAAGCTACTTCCCACTAATGCATTCTCTTGCAGTGAGCATCTGGGATAGAATGGATTTGTGTGCACCTGGTTGCATTTGTGCTGCCCAGGAGCCATTTTTTTCAAAATCTCCATGGGATCAGGGAGATTTTCATTTCCTTGCTTGTCAGTGTTCTCGCCTGGTCTGTGCTGACTCAGGCTCAAATATCTTTCCTGGGGCAAGAGCTCTTCCTCTCTGGTGGCTTTCCCCTCCACAGTAGTTCATGTGGCAGGTAAACTTGGCTGCCTTTTGGGGCAGCAGCACCAGGAAGGCAGCTGAAGATGTAAACCAGGCACTAACTTTGTCTTCCCTGCACATTGTTGTGGTGCTGGTCTATCCTTCTCTTATGTAAAGTGCAAAGCACTTTGGTTTTCCCTGAGTAAAAGGTCACTACTTAAACATTAGCTATAGTCTCCTGGAAGCTTGTTTCTGGGAAAAAAAAGAAGTTCTTTTATAAACACTAGCATCTGCTGATCCCAGGAGTCGGGTCCATCCTAAGAGTAGATATTGCCCACAGTCCCAAGAGCAGAGGACGTCCCACAGCACCTGAGGGTGAGGAGCATACCACACTGTCCCACAGTGCACTGTGGATGGGCTCTTCCGTTGAAATGCCTGATGTTCCAAGAGGAAGCAAGGCAAAAATAAAGCTGCATGCTCTGTCCCATGTTTCATGCAGAGGCCTGCCTTGGCTGCTGCTCATGCTGGCTGTGAAAACATGCAGTGGGCATGGCCTGGGGCTGTGTAACAATGGTAAAAGCAGAGGTAGCTCCTGGATCTTTGGGTGACACCAGGATCATGTATAGGAGCCACATCAGGGCAAAATGTCTACAGCTTTCTAGGACTGGAGAAGAAAATACCTTAGCACTGCAAACTGTGTTTTCTTAGAGGGAATCAAGGTACAATATAGTTTTGTCAATAAAGTAGTGAAAGGCTAGGTTCACCTCTAGTTAATTATTAAACAAAAAAGTTTTCTCTTGATGACTGAGTACCTTAACAGATAGTCATGTGCTTTGGGGATACTTTGATGGGGTCTTCTGTAATAAAGGTGTAATATCACAAGACAGGCTATGGAGAGAGGCAGAGAGCTCTGAAGACCTCTAGTGTGTATTGAGATTAAGAAGAGATGAAGAGCTGTTACCCCTTTGGATCTAGGCTGAGTGAGGAGAGAGTGGGTTTCCCTCATGCCTACAACATACAGCAGCCTCTGGGTGGGTTCAGCAAAACAGTTGGTGGCAGAGCCCCAGTGTCTTCAGCACCCAGGATTTTCTGCTCCAAGCAGGTTATTGACTGACTCAGTCTAACACAGGCATTAACAAAGGTATGTTTAATTCCCCTTCTATGAGTCCCTCAGCATTCCATGTCACCTTTCTGTCCTTCATATTTAATTACTCTTTATTTTCTGACCCTGAATACTGAGATTTTGTCTCAGTGGTTTTTTTTCTCTAATGTTCCTTATGATTCCTGCTGAGGAAAGCTTTTGCTTTGGAGGCATGTAATTGTGTATTGCAAAGCCCAATTCCCAAGCAGACATCCAGATGATCAGCCACCTGGCACCAGTGGAAACATCAAGAATAAAAGTAAGATGTGTCTATAGACTTGTGAGCACTGGAGAGAGGCCAGTTGCGGACAGAGGAACTGTGTGAACTTGAACATCAACCCACATTCTCATTTTATTTTTTTCTTTCTTCAGTTATTTTTAAGGAAATGTGGGCTGAGGCTTCAAAATACTACAGAGGATGCACTTTGTTCTGAAGTAGAAGGGTCTTGAGAACAACTGAGTAGGCTGAATATATTATGAAGTGCTAAGTTTCTTTTTGTTTACTGTGTTTCAGGAAGCTATAAGAAAGAACAAAATATGTAATTTGAACTGAAGCAAAAGGTGAATAAAAAGCTGTTCACAAATTCAGATGGGGTTTCTGAATTCTGGGCAGAAAGGATTGGACAAGGCATTTCGAAGGAGAGAGAAGGAGTGAAAAATGTACAGAGTTTCAAAGATGGGGCAATTTTTCAAGGCTTCTAGAAAAACATAAGTTTGGCACTAAATAACAAAGGGCTTTTGGGTCATATTTCTCTGAAGGAGGCAGTAAACTGTCCACCGGAAAGCAGTTCCTGGATGTTAGGTCCCCTGTGTGTCCTGGAAAACATAACTTTGTTAATTCATGTAAATAGAGGGATTTTTTAGTGCCCGAAAAATCCCGTGTCCTTTCACCAATTATTCTTTTTAATTCGAATACGTTCCAAACCTCCAAATGCTGAGCTAGTCAGGAAAGTCAAGAAAAGTAACCTTGATGTTTCACAATTATCATACTGCAGTTAAGAGGGAAAACCCCCCAAGGATGTGTGTATTAAATGTATGACAGTAGGGAAAAAAAGCATGTGTAGGCAAGTGATGCCTCAGACACCTCGTCTCCTTCTCTGCATATTTGGGTGCAGATGCTCTGTGCCAATGTGGGGTGCAGATCCTACCTCCAGCCATGGCCTGAGCCCAGGCTGCCTGTTTTGCTGTGACAAGGCAAGGTTAACATAGACATGCTATGCCATGAGGATATTTTGGCTGAGTGGTACTGACAGAGGAGGCAGTCACTGGTTCCACCAGTTTGCCACTTCTCCCTGTTCTCCTGAAAAGTTTGAAAAGCAGCTACCAGCACCCTTACTGCTCAGATTGCACCATTTCCAAAGGCAGGGTTTATCTGTGCATGTCAGGCTGACTGCTGGCAATGGTTTGCCTCAATCATTGCTGACAGATAACTCCAGCCTTGGGTCGGGCAAATCAGTTCATAACCATGTTCCAACAGTAATGTTTCATACCTTTTTCCAGACCTTACTATCTCCCTGCTAGCCTCAACAGTCTAACACTTTAAGAAAGACTTTAGTTTTAATAATTCCATTTTAAATTCAGGCTCACTTTAGCATCTGGTACCATTTCTGGTACCATTGATGGCAGCTCTTCTCTCATTCAGTAAGTGAAATTTTGTAAAAAGTCCCTAGTTCCATGTAAAGAACAATGCACTAACTTGGCCCCTTTGGATAAATTTTTTTCCACTTCTAAAACTCTATTCTACTTCCTTCATAACCATATACCTCCACATTATTCTATTTCATTTGCTGTTTCCTCTGCACACTTTAACTTTCCCTGTTATACAATCTCATCTGGGAGGTTTTCTTGTGCAAGACTGGTGTGATGCAGGTAGAAAATTCTTGTGCAGGCTCCATTAATGTATATTTTAAAATTTTGTCCATCTGAGGCATGAAATACTGCATTTAGTTTTCATGAGAGCTAAGAAGGGAGAAAACATCATGAGGCAGAGCAATGGTAGATGCCCTGACAGAGAGATAAGGTACATAAAGTGTTTGATATTGCTGATTCTTAATGCTTGAGCCTGTGTATTGGTCTCTGTAGGAAAGATGGGGAAAGGTGGAATAAATACAGTTTCATGACTTTAAAACAATTGCAAACTTTTTTTCAGAAAGGAATAGCAAAAAATGTCAGCTTGTGGAAATCTGTTCTACATTGTATTTTTTGTGAAAGCCATCACAAGGCGGTATTTTTTCAACAGGAGAATGATGGCAGATACTGATATTTACTACTTAAACTGGTATCAGTTTAAAAGGAGCTAAACAGAAGTGAACAATCCACTTTTTAAAGATGTTGAATGTTTTGTGCCACAAAATCTATGTGAGGTTTTTGCCTGCTGGAAGCCTTTGTGAGAATTTCTCATTCTTGGATCTTTGACTGGGAGTTTAATGCAGAAAATTGCTTCCTCCTGTGGCACACACTACTAAACACAGAGTAAGGATTTGACAAATGAAAATGAATGTTTTTAGCAACAGAGGGCTTGGCTGTCCAGTTTTCTTCACTTTCTGCAATTGTCCAGACTGCTGCAGAAATGATGTACTGTTGTTCTTACTGGCATTGATGTATGCAAGCTCACGCTGGTGAACTTAGCATGCAGTCATCCAGAATAATATGAGAGGAGTATGCAGGTATTTGCTGGTTTGTAAACAAGGCTGGTAGTTTAGTCTTCCCATGGTGTCTAGACAGCAGCAATTAGTAGTAATTAGTAAGTACATCTGCTGTCTGTAGTCCATTGCAGCTCACGTGCTGTGGAAGTAACGGATCAAAGAGTTTTACTTCAACATCAATACCCCATAAAATAGAGTCTTGCATTAGATTCCCATATGCTGAGTGCCTGCTTTGCTCTGATGGTCTGGTTTAGAGTTTTTGAGGTGCTTGTTTCCCTTCTTAGGAGCCAGCCTGGCAGATAAAAATGATGGACTAATAGTAAACACATAGCCTTGTAGTAATAACAGTAAATGAAAAAAAAAGTCTTGAACTGGATTCCTGTCATGTAAATAAAATGCTGCTTCTATGTAAGACTCAATTCAGTAGGTCAGAGTTTCACAAAACATGCTCCAAGGTATAAATTCATGCCTCTGCTAGATACTTGAGTCTGGCTTTTACTGCGCTTGACCTAGTAGAAGGCAGCTTTTGTCATGCCTTCTTGCCACCATGTAGGCGCTGTGCCCCTGTCTTGTCTCAAGGCAGAAGGGAGGTGGCAATATTGCAATATGCTGTTTCTAAAACAGAACAATTAAACACTGGACTCTCTGCTGTGGCTATTGTAGGTTCCCTGAGACCTGAGAACAACCCTATGTGTAATTCTCCAAGTGGAAAACCACTGCTAAAGAGTTGAGGAAATTGCTGTTGTCTAGTGCTCATGTGAAGAGAGAAGAGGAATGTAAACAGAAATTATTGTTGGTTGGGTTGGTTTTTTCCCCCTATTTTCTTTTGGGTGTCTGTGTAACACACACATGGGCACTGCTGCTAGTGGCTTACACACTTCTGGTAGCATCTACTTTAATATGGTTGCTGCCAACTATGCCAACTATACCAACTAGTTGCAAGGTTAAATCAGCCTTTATCCCAAAGCCTGTCAGCTGTCCCACATACTGCTGATAAGCAGCACCACAATGGTGGAAGAGGGGTGGCCAAGAGCCTTAGAAACCTCCTGGATTTTTCTTTGACACACATATCTCTTAATTTCTCTCCCCTAAGACAAGAGCTTGTGCTTTAGGGAGATTGTAGAACACCTGCGTCTTGTCAACCCTAGAAAATAATGTTTCTTTTGTGCATAAGAGGCAGAAGACCTGAGTGTGTTTAAAACCAAATAATTTTATAGTCAGTAATTTTATTCATTCACAAAAAGCCAGGAACTCTCTTTTAGTGAGAGCATCCTATCTGTTAGGCCACAGAATATTGTTTCTCAGACTTTCCTAAAAAATGCTATATGAAGAAGACGAGAGTGTGGGTGTCCCAGGATTTTTGAGATTGATGCCTTGGATATGCTGTAGGATGAGGAGCTGTATAGCTCCACATTACAGACTTTGTCTCTCTGTGTTCCTGCCACATTGCAGCTCTTTTGTGATGAGCACTCAGTGGAATTTTAGCAAAAGCTTCTGCTAGTTCTTTTTTCTCTCTGAAAAATTACTGTGGCCTAAGAAATTTTAGCAGGGTTTAAGAAAATGTTTGCTCTTGAATCAAGGTCTGAGTGTCTCCTTTCACGAGACTTCATGCTACTAGAAGATTGCCCTGGAAAACCCAGAAAGCTATAGTGCTGAGTATATAAGACCACTTTTTGAAAGCAGGCAGAGGAATAAGAAAAAGAAACCTAGGTGAGACCTTGCCAAACAATAAAGGTCTGGTTTATTGCTGATGTTTGGGTCAGTCAGTCTAATTGGCCTCAGGGAGTACAGTTTCTGAAGCAGCTGCACTCCATAATGTAGATCAATATTTTAACATCACAGTTAAAGGGCCTCTATTGCATTAAATCTGCAACAAATATCAGATCCAAATTGTTATACACATGTGGGATTCCCAAAGTGTCCAGAATGGATTTTTGGTTCTTCAGATAAACATGAAGCCAAATCTGCAACTGTTTTGTTGCTCTTGTAAGGTGGAAGAGCCCAGAGAGCTAACCCACAATAGATTGATAAATNAGGAAAAAAAAAAAACCAACAGATTTTTGTATTGTATACAAGCTGCAGTTTCGTTGCTGATTTCATGGCTAGGCTAATTCAGGTTGTAGAGCAGTAAAGCAGTCTCAAACTGAGGCATGGGTCATGTGAAGCCATCAAAGTTCCCCAGTCTGACAGAGATTAAAACCCACCCACTCTGATCTTTGTTGTAACATGAATATCTAAAGACATTTTTGCATGCCAGAATATCACCAGAAAGTAGAAACCTCTGAAGGGTAAATGAATATATTTTCTCAGTCAAGGAGGGAGAGACAGTCTTCACAAGCATGTTCTCTGGGCTTTATCCTTTTCCTCTGGTTTATATGCACAGGGATCTGGAGCAGAAAAAGAACTCTGTGATGAAGCTGAGTTTACTTCATTTATTTGCTGAACATGAGAAAAGCTCATATTTTAAACTCTGACAAAGCTATATGAGATGAACTTCCAATATAAAATGGGACAAGTCAATTTTACCCAAGACTTGAAAGTTCAGATGCGAAAAACAGGGATGTAAACCTTTGGAATCATCAATGCCACTTAAAGAAGCAAACAGTACAGAGAAGTACTTGATCTAACCTAATGACTGTAATTTTTTTACTAGCTGTTGCTTGGAAAATTTCTTTTCAATTTGGTGCTATTCAATCAGTGTTATGTAATTTACTCCAGAACTCTTTTGTTTCTGTATTGCACACATTCCTATTTCCACTTCTCCTGTTGCAAAAGCCAGCTCCAAAAGGACCACAGTTATGTTATCCAACTGTAACTTACATGATTTACATAACTTAATTCATGAATATTTGTGAAATATCTCCAAAACTCATAGCATCACATTTTGAAAGATTGATTTTTTTAATGAAGTCACTCAAGTGACTACTTAAATAAGCATGAGACTATGGAAGTAGAACCCCAATGAAATAATTTTTCAATCAGACCTATGCTTTTCCTGTTGCATGGAAATTCTATGAAAATCCTGATAATGAATGCCTCTTTGCAAAAAACCCCATATGTGAGCACAACAGCAATTAGGACATTTAAGAAAGGTTGCAAAAAAGTGATTAAAATCCAAGGTCAACACAAAGGAAAACAAATGCAAAGTTTAACCCAGGACTTTAGTGATGAGTAGAAGTGCATCCATCTTAGTACAAAGTGCTGCTACTGTTCCCTTTGTGACCTTTTCATTTTGTTGTCATGACTGAATTAGCTGCCTCTTTGTACTCCAAATACAAACACTGCAGTTCTCTAACATTCATTTCTGTGAGGCAGGACCAAAGCCTTATGCCTCTTTATAACCCTTATATGAGTTCTGACTCAAGCCCAATGTGCTTAATACTTCTGTATCTCTTCCTGATATATACCTTTATGAGCACCGATTGTTATCTTGTGCTCACTAAGAGTTTCCCTGAAAGCACATCTTCCTCTTTGAGCTTGAAATTACTAAGAGCAGAATGACTTTGCATCTGAGAAATTAAAATATATCCTTAATGCGTCTGAGCAGGATCCTGGATAGGTAAAACGTGCTGTGTGTGATGGGCGGATTTTTAACCTACCTTCTCTGTCTATTTTGTGGGCACCTTGTCCAACAGGGATGCTGCGGAGCAAACTGGCTTTTGTCCACCAAACCACTTAAGCTCATGCTCATTTTGGTGCATGTGAATCTTCCCACTGAGATAGCTGAATAACAAGGCAGTATTGCTCTTTGGAACCACCAGTCCTGAAACCCTCAAGAGGAGAACACAGGACCAGTTCCGGAGAAACAATTAAAAGTAATGTTACGTCTTGTTACTTCAATACTCAGTATTGAAAAACTTATCTCACTAGCTCCTGCTGAAGCCAGCAGGATTTTAGGGAGTTGTTCCAGGGCAGGCCAGCACCCCAAACAGTTAGGAATGGGAAGGAATTAAATGTTCATTGCTGAGTGGAAGCTGTTGGTGTCAGTGTAAATGGTCACAAACACACCCTACACAGAAAGGACCATCTCTGCTTCTTGAACCAGCTGCACTGGGAGAAAAAGCCCCATCAACCAGCATCACTGTCTGTAGTGTACCTCATCTCAAAACTCCCATTTAAGCAAAACTGCAATGGGTCTGAGGGCAGCTTTCCCCACAGGGAGTGGGAAGCTCAGGAGCAAGGGCTCTGCCATGAGGAGGGAAAGGACACTGTCAAACTCCTCATGTTTCTGCTCATTTCCTCCATGCTCAGTTAACGAATATGCATTTTGTTATGCTGAATTAATTGTGTCCTGGCTTTGCCTGAGCAGCATCAAAGAGCTGCCATCTCCAATGCCCCTGTAACCACTCATGGCTCTGCCTTGTTCCTAGAGCACCTGTGCTGACAAGGATCATTCATCAAAATTAGTTTTGGGAAGCAGCTGCACCTAAGCGTTTCCATGTAAGCAACAGTCTCTGGAGAATGGGCAGCAAATGAGGGGGAAGGAAGTGTGGAAATCCAGGGAGATAATCAGAACCCACCTTGACTTGCGATGATTTAGTCTCCAAGTGCTTAACCATATTCCAGAAGGCCGTAGAACAAAAGCAACTCAGTTTTTACCTGGAGATCTGAAAAACTGGAAAAAATAAACATGTGTCTTGGAAAACAGCTTTTAAAATGCTGAGGAAAACTGCTTTAAATAAAAAGCTGGTACCTGCAGATGAGTCATAGTATTCTGCAACTTTACAGCAAGTCAGACAATGAGAATTTGTCATGTTAACTACCAAGGAGACAGTAACACTGTCTTTTGAACAGGATTTTACTCAACTGAAAACTATTGTTTTAAAAAAGATCTTTTTCCTTTTACTGATCTGTGAGGAAAATATGTTTTATGTCAGTGTAATCTAAAACTTGTTGATTCTAACCATCACAAAGATTACGTCCTGGTCCAGGCTCTCAAGGTCCTCCTGAGATTATTACTTGCAGTTTTTATTCCATGATGATCTCAATCCATTTTATTGATGTTTCTCCTTGATCCATGGAATCATTTTCTATTCCAATCTGAACAACTCTTACTTTTGGTAAGCTTTCTGTGATTTTGAAATTCAGTATTCTGTTGTCTTTTCCATTAAATTCATCTTGCTAACTAGGACAGCAGAAAAAGTGGGATCTCTGTTGATGAGCTTAGTTTTAGTCCCAGCAGAGAAGTAGGATGAATCATACCAAGTAATGCTTTTCTGATCATCTCTGAAAAATACTCAGTGCTGTTTCTTTTTATTTTTTTAAGGCTTTTAAGGTAGGTGGGAACACCCCCATCCTGTGATGGCCTGTGTGGCGGGGTCAAGAACATGGACGGGAGAGGTCCTGACATCTCTTTTGCTACGGTGCTGGGAATGAATTTGTTCTCAGGGTTGCAGCTCGACAGGAAGAGACAGGGAAAATCTGGTATCCTGACAAAACTTCAGGAAAAAAATAACATCCTTATTTTTTGTCACCATGCCAAGATGGCCCCTGTGCTCTGGGACTCTCAAGCCAAGCTGGACATCTGGTGTGGGGATTCATCCGATGGAATGAGAATGACTACATCAGAGTTAGTCACCCCAGGCTTGCTTCAGAGTCCACAGGGAGAAATGGGTACTTCCAAGGACGTGATTTGCCTTATTGTAAAGAAGTTATCCAAACCCATATTACATGAATTATGCTCCAGATACCCCCCAGGTTTCTCTTCTGAACTAGTTAACTCATTCTATTTTCTTGACACCAAAAAGAAATGTAGCATCTATTATAGATCTCTACTGAAACTATTCAAACTTACTTCTTGCCTTCCCCGATGGCCATGAAAGAGCAGTAGGTTACCAGATTCTCAACAGCAAAGCTTTATGTACCAGAAACTGTTATCATATCCCTGTGTCTTCTACATGAAATAAGTAGTGTATTCTCCTCCACATTTCCTTGCAGGACATCTTTCTTCATTTCTTATCACTTCCACTGTCTTTACTGGACTTTCTCCAGCTTGCCTTCAATATTTAATATATCCTATAATGATTCAATAACTCAAGCTAAGTAATATCTGCTGTTGTTCACACCGCAGCCTGTAATTCAGTTATCTCCTTTTATTCTCATACTATAAACATTGTGTCTTTATGAATATTGAGTCCTATAATAGATTTTGAGATATATGTATCTCTGGTCTTTCCTGATGAAACCCAAACTTTGAACATGAACACAAACTGAAAAACTCAGTTATTCTTTCCAGTGCTTGGCAGAGTTGCAGTGCTGACACTGCCAACCCCGCAAAGAGGAGGAAAAATAAGATTAGCAGTGACTCCAAATGCCTTCCAGGGATCTGGCTGCATTTGGGTCTGAATTTACATCTCAGCAGTAGACAGATTTACATTTCAACCATTAGATCTCTGTGAGAAACTTCTACTCCCTGTGCATTTGTGATTTTTCTAGTTCTTAGTTAATGAATACACATAGATTTAATACTAGTGGTAAGGAAGACACAGGGAGCTGTAGGATAAAGAGAAGCAGGAAGCAGTTTCACACTGTTTCCGTGAACGAAAAATGTATGTGGATGTTCATAGTACTCAGATGGAGCAGAAAACTATGGAGCTCAGTAAAAATAGATGTTGCTGAATTATCCCTCCTAAAAAAAAAACTTCTGAGAACAAATACTAGCCAGAAAATCCCTCAAAAATATCCAGCCATGGGACAGTGTTATTTTGCTCTTCTGTTCTGCCTAGCCATGCTGTTGATCTTAGTGGGCCAAGGCTCTGAATATGCTTTAGATATGCAGACAGACAGAAGGGTGACTCATGTGCTGCACATTACCTTCCCACCTTTCTGTGTGAGGCTGCAAAGGGAAGAAAAGCATTTATTAATTCCTGTAAAATTTTCCTGATTTGTGAGTAGTTCTTCACTTTATTTTAAAATGAGGACCTATGCCTTTAAATTGAGCTTGGGTAATTTTTTTTTTTTTGGTGGTCTACTTTTAGTGTTTTCTCATAAGTGCTCTTCACCAATCCAAAACCAGTCTTGTTTTTTTTTTTTTTTAGCTGTCACTGCTCTGAATAAGTTCACTCTGTGGACTAGTGCAGCATATGGCACAAAAATTCAAGGCAAGAAAAAAGTTAGCCTTTAATTTTTGTGTCTGTGGCCCATAAAGAATACACGTGCTGTGAGAAACATTAACCAGCAAGAACTTGTATGGGCAAGGCTGAAACATCAAAAGCAGCAGTCAGATGGTGCCCAGACCTTTCTGGGCTTGTCTCAGCTCCCGCTATTTAATGTAAATGAGGTAATTTCACATATGCAGATAGTGGTGTGATCCTATCTCACAGCTTAGTCTTCCTTCAGGGAGACAAGAGCAGCCAAATACTTTGAGGAACCCTGTACCCTTCAGGCAACCACTAACTGTCATGGTGCAGCCCTTACAGAGTAGTCGCACACATGTGCAGGCCTGGGCTAAATCATCTTTTCTTTCTTCATAAGGAATAAAGGGCAGCCAGGAAAAGAGGAGGACAGGTGTGATACCTGAGAAAGATGCTCTCTCCTGCTGACTGGGGAAAGAGAGAGACCCTCTTTGTTGCTTGCAGCAACAAAACCCTGTTCCCTTTCCACTCCCCAGCAACAGCAGCAAGCAAACAAATTTAGCTGGAAGCAGAGACACACAGAACAGATGCTTTGCTCTAGATTTCTCCTTGCAAGTGTGGTGCTCCAATGACAGTGCCTGGTCTTTAGATCTATGCTCTCACTGATCCTTTTTAAATCACTTTTTCCATTCAGGCTGTTTCTTGTTCATTGCTCTCAAGACCCAAGCCCTATCTTTTCTACCCGAGTAAGAGATTTCTATTCTCTTTTCTTTCCTAAGTCCTTGCTTTTCTTCTTCCTGGCGTTGACAGCTTGTACTGTGATCTCTTCACATAGCTGACACTTAATAGGGAGTCAGGTTTCCCTATGATGCCCAAGCAGACATTTTCAGGGTGTCAGATGGAACCAATATAGTTAAAGAATAACAGAAAAGTTTGAGGATTATTTATATTTTTATGGCCTTTAGCCATGTCTCCATATGTTTCAACATCTGTTGTTTAGCAGACATTAAATGCTGCTTAAGCAGTGAGATAAGTTCATGGGTTATATTTGTACTTTAACCAAAGGGCGATGTGCTTTTATATGTATTTTAGAATTCATGGGTGCACTTAGTCAATAACAAATCATGTTGGACCATCTGCTATTTAAAAGCTCCACAACTTCTTACGGTGAGGTTCTTATCAGTCTTATCGTGTCATTTAGAAAAAAAAAAAAATCCTCTGCTTAAAGAGGCAGCTTCTTCCATAAAGATTCTTGAAGCTTTCCTTAAGTGCTGGTTTAGAACAAGGGACATATGGTTACCATCATAGTGGCAATCAGTGACTGCTGACTGGTAGGACAGTGGTGAGATGAGCTACTAAAATTTACTGAAAGAACCCAGCTTCCCAGGCCTTTTTTTCCACACAGTAAAGGTGAGACTATTCAGCCATTTCAACATGGTTGAATTTGTGTCTCTAACACAAATGTGTCTCACAAATTAATTATAAGATCTTGGATCCAGGCACGTATTGTGAAGTACACTATGGAAGCATAATTTCAGAACAAAAATTTACAGGGATTTATAAATACACAACAACATATAGATAAATGCCCAAATAAGCACTGAATTTAACCAACCATTGTAACAGCTGCTGTTGATAGCCACTAGTCTACTTATTTACTGCAATGATTTGGCCTTAAATAGTATAACTTACTGATGACTTCAGGAAAACACTCAGCTCCATGAGGTTTGTAAAAAGTCTGCAACAGAATTAATTCTAACACAATTTTAACATCCATTTTAAAAATCTGTTTTTGCAATTGTTAAAATGTCTGTGTTTCTGTATCTTCTCTGTGATTTCTCTATAGAACTAGAAATATTCCTCCTGTGAAAAAGGTGAAATAAGCTTCTTTTCCACCTTAAAGAAATATGACTTCTCTAGAAGAGAAGCTACAGAAAAGACAGGGAAGGAATTCTTTTTTTCTTTTTTCAGAGTATCATTTTGCACATTGTATGCATACCTGCATCTCTCGGAAAAGGCAACTGAAGTTATGCTTCCATTGCAGTAGAAGTGTCTAAAAACATTTTCCACTTTTTCTTCTTGAAGTTCTTATGGGTTTTTTTCCACCTGTAAACCTTTAGGAAAAGGTAGCTTTTGTTCCCTGTTTGTTCTCTATGTGTCTATGGAAGAAGCAGGAATAAAGCCAGTGGTTAGACCTAGTTACTTTCATGCATTTAGATCCACAATCTGAATAGCCTGTGCTGCTCTGGGCAGCTGGGATTCTTCCTGTGCTAGTCCATGCACAACCTATAATCACAGCCTGACTTTAAAAGACATCTGATTGCATCAACCAAAATAAAATGTTTTTTCCAGACCTTCTTTCCAGACTGCATTTTTTTCTTTGCTTTTATATAATATATAACAAAATATATATAATTGAAATTTCAGACACAGTGTTTAATATGACTTTGGAAAATTAACAGCTTTTGTTTGTAGCAACCACTCACTACTCTTTTTTTATTTTTTTTTCTGTCTGAGAAAGAAGATATTTACAGATTTTCAAAGCAAGACAGAAGCTGGAAACTGCATGAGGTACTTGGTAAAATTAGTTCCTGTCGTTTCCCAAGATGGAGAGAAAACTCCAGCAAATCAAACAGGCAAGCGTAAGCAGAAAAGCAGTGCAGCCCACAAAGAGAGAGCTTTTGGGATGAAAAACTGGCACAAAATGAATACTGAAGCACTGAGACTTATTCTTACAATTGCTGTAGATTAATTAGAAAACTGATGGTGTGTATGTGTGAGAAGAGCTGCAAGACTGTGGCTACTGAGTCCCCTGAGGGAGGGATGGCCTATCCAGGGCACTTGAGTCTAGTTTTCCTTACAGTGAAGCTGAATTCCCTTCTTTATGTAGGGGCTTCTGAAGATGGGAGATGCTTGGTGCAATATTTCCCTATCTAATGAAGCTGGCAGCTTTATAAAGGTGGTTTAACTAAGATGGTTTACATTGAGTGGTGGATACAGGAGAGCAGCCTCAGCATTACCAAAGCTGATGCTCACCAGACTTGTTCACAGAGAGGGGGGACCAGAGATGGCCAAGGTAGCCAGAATATCTCTGCATTGCAAGGCACCATTCACAAACACTGAGATCTGGTGTCAGGAGAGGTTGTCCCCCACAGCTCATGAGCCAAAAAAGTGATTCCAGAGCCTTCTGGCATATTTTGGGGTGTAGGAAGGGGTTTTATCATTCTGAATAACTTCCTATGCGTCGTGTTCACAGCACACTCTGAGGTTTTGTAAAAAAGCATATTTATATCACAAGTCCTGCAGATCACCCATTAAGTAGAATGGCTAGAAGGATTTTCACATTTTTCTGGATTTTAAGGAAACACAGTAAATTTTAATTTGCAATATAATTTTGTGGTTTTAAGAACAGCAAAGGTGGATGAATGGGAAATTATGAAATAATTTTTGAATTTGACAGGAGCTGGGATGGCAATCTGCCCTATCATAGGACTTCCTATTTTTTCCAGTTGGATTTTTTTCTAAATAAATCACATTGCTATGCCTCAAACATTTTGATGCAAGATGGCACCCCTTCTAGCTAAGCAGTCTTGTAATGCAAGGCCAGCTGCTTCTTCTGGGTTTTTTGTGTTTGTGGCATTTTTTTCTACCTTTACTGGGGACAGAATAAGACTCTTTGGGGCATCTTTGCAAGATTTAAAACTGAAGCAAATGAGTAAGTCTCTCACGTCAAGCAGAATTTGAAAGACACTCTAAGCTGTCAGAAGGGATATTTGACATCCAGTGATTAGTAGATTACATTTTGAACAGTGATTAAGAAAGTAGATTCTGTAATGCCAGCTGTTAAGAAGATATATGAGATTCAAACATAAATGTAGTATAAAATTTAAGAACTGCTGTTAATTATTTATCAGAATCTCTGCATAAATATACATTTGTGCCACATTATATAAATTTAAATATAAATTTTGACTGACTCTAGAAGTCCAAAAATTGACCTTATTCTGGAAAAATTTTCACTATCATTGGAAACACATTTTAAAGTATTTATTACAAAGCTAGCTTAGTTATTAATTGGGAGTATTGAAATCTGACAACTGGTCTTGATCTTTTGTAACGTGTGTATAGACGGTACATCTTTTTCAAAACATTTGAACAGATAACTTCCAGGCCTCAGATAATCAGCACAAATTCAAGACTCTGAAAATCATAGGAAAACCATGGGCTTGGGTTCCTGTCTTCTATTTCATGAAATGGTGATTATTTTGTTTTAAACAAGCTCATGTATTTTAGGTGAGATATAATTATCTAACATTTAGAGATAAAGAGTCTCAGTGTCCTACTTTCCAATGAAAATATTTACTTTTTTTCAGTTATCAGTTGTCGGTTCTCAAAAGGACTGAAAGCATCTTGTCTAAATATTTTGGAAACTATTAATACCCTACAATTTAAGATTCAACTTTACTTTTACAGCTCTGATCATTCAGTATCTTACCACTGTGAGTCTGTTAATCAAAATCAACATTTAACTCGTTTTGTACTTCGTTTTACTTCCTTATTAAGTCTTTTGGAGGAATAAGCTTGATATGAAATGAAAATTCTGTTTTCTGCCAAGTTATCCTTACAGGTGCCAGAACCTGAAGGCATTACGAAGTGCTTTAGACAATGAAAGGAAAGGAAGGGGCTTGGCAGGCCTATGTGAAAAGGTTTTCAGTGTAAAGGTGTCCAGGAAGAGGAATGAGCACTAAGAATTTGATACGGTGGCTTGAGGAGGACTAAGAGAAAGCATCTGGAAGTCTGAAGAATGTCAGAGGACAGCTGGGGTAAGTACCAGGAAGAACTGGGGTAAGTACCAGTCAATTCACAAATGCTTCAGACATGTTTTTGCCAAGTTGAGGTGAAGAAAGGCTCCACACTTTGACAACAGCCTCTTACAATGACACTGCTTGGTAAGAGCTCCTCAGGACAATGGGTCTTGCAAGTGTTGCAGGGATATTTCAGCACAAAAATACACATCCACTAGGTGAAAACCACTAGGGCCTACCTGATGCTGGTGCATGTAAGTTATGAAGGCTGCTCACTTCTCATTACCTTGATTTTCCAGAAACTGTGTATCCAAGGCCATTCTGACCCAATAAAGGCCTTTATTTTCTATGGGAAATGCATCACCACTGAAACAAAGATCAACATAACAAAAACATATTGTTTGAAGCCCTGTAGGTCCATTGAGGCAGTATTTAATTTTTAGTCAGATGTCACTACAAGTTCAAAATATATATATTGTGTGACAACAATTTTCCCAGAAGGCAACACATTGGAGAGCTCACCATTATGATGAAGACAATTGCCTAAGAGGTAGAGGACTTTTTGTCCTCTAATAACCACACAGTTTATTTCTGTGTGGGTAAGAGCTGGAACCTACAGTTTCTTGTATGGCTTGATGTGAAAACTTATTTGTCAAGATTTAGGTATCAGCTGATATGCATGACTTGTCATGTAGGAACACATGTTTTACTAACACCTTATGCAAGGCTGGAAAAATGGCAATATTTAGAACATTGATATGAAAGTATGTAGAACTACTTTCAGAAGGAAACTAAACAAATGTAGTTCACTGCCACCATAATTAAGTGAGAAAGAATACTTTCCTGTTTTGAATAACTTCTTCCCATGAATGCAGGACACGAGGAGAACTGAAGGACAAACTCTTTGGTAACAGAGTCCAGCAAATACTGCAAGCTGTTTTTAATTGTTTCCCTGGTAAGCAATAGCATGTATGCAGCTTTGATTCATTAGTGTTTACCAATCAGCACAGGGTATTTCAATGTAAAATATAAATCACCTGGTTTTCTGAGTTGGCTTGCAAATCTTGACAATTTACAGCAGTTTACATATGCTTTCCAGCTGCTGCATTTATATCAACAAAAAAAAGGCCAGAGTTTGAGACAGTAAAAAGACTCATCTTGATTTCTGCAGGCTTTGAATCATTCTCCTTGAGACCATGGATCTATGTTAGAAGCATATAGAGACCCACCAGCCACATAAATATATCATTTATCACTGAAAACCTCACACTAAGAAACTTCATGATTCTCCTAGTCAAGCTAGGACAGTAGGGTTTTATTGCTTTGCATTCTTCATACCAGATCAATTTTAAAAAGTCACTAATATAATTCAGTTTGGTGTTTCTCTAATAATGAGACAGACATACATGAGCTGGGACTTGGACACTCCTCCATAGTGGTAGGTTTGTCCCCACTCAATTAAAGAGAACTTCTGCACAGATAAAAACAAATCCCAAGAGTTTTCAGCTACCAGCCAGTATGTTGAAAATATCTACTTCTGCCAAACACTATAAGGGTCCCAGTAAACAAAACCTCCATTATTTTGGGGGGGGGAAGCATAAGAGAAATGAGGCAGGAAGATCTGTGGTGTTTTTGTGTTATAATATGATCTGTCTGGCGTGATGGGACAACTTTCAACACAGTTTTTACTCAAAGCACACATCTTCTGGCTCTTCTTAGTTCTGGTGTAAAGTAAATATAGGGGATCCCTGCTTCTGTGTTCTAGACTGTCCTTCAATATTTTCCTCATTGACACCCATGCCTTTAATTTTTCTTCTTTCTTTGAATTGGTTGGTCCACTTCTATAATTAACTAGTGAGTATCAATCACAAGTGATTCCCAAGTATACTCTTTTCCCTTTATTCATAGCCCTTGACATCATTCCTGCATTTGGTGTCTGTGTCTAACATGATACACAAGTATAACAAGTATAAGATTGTACTTTACATGGCTTGGATAAAATTGATATTTTCCTGAGGTTTTGGTTCCTCGCTCCCACAGATTCTGAGATTTGATGTTAAGATAATATTCATACTGCTGGACCTGTGGATCATTTTATCTCCCTGATCATTCATATCTGAACTGCTATTATCCATATTTATTTTTAAAGGTCTGATCTTGCCTTTTAGACAGTAGACCCATAAGTCTCAACCAGAGCCCTACCATTCCACATTCTTTCATACCTTACTTCTAATTTGTTTCCTCTCCAAGTGCAACAACAAAATTATCTTTGCAGCAAACATTATGTTGTGGTTTTTTTTTTTTTCCTATACCTTCATTTATATCAGAGCCTGGAATGTAGAGAGAGGTTTCTCCAAGAAGCAGCGAGGACTTAGGTGCTGAAATCCTGAATTTTGCCGTTCTTAAAATAGGAAAAGAAAGAAAGAGCAAGGAAAAGAGCAGTGTGAATAGCTCACAAAATATCCCTTGTAACTCATCATTGGTGTCTCACAGGGCAAATCACTGTTCTTGACTGTATTCTTAGGGGAACTGAGCCACGATTTTACCTCCTATCTGTTTCTTTCTTGGCAAGTTGCTCCTATACTCAGGTGGTCTCACATCCACTTGTGCCCCCTGGCCTTCTGTTACCACTGGTGGGTGTGTCAAGACAGACAAAGCTCATTTGTAGAAGTTTAGAAATCACCTATGAGAGAAACAGTTCAAACAAGAGACAGAAGGATTTAATTAAAATTGTGACGGACTAATCAGACTGTATTTGAACAGACCCATATTCTTCACAGAGACTGGCAGTTTTCTGGATTTACAGCCTTTCAGAGGAATGTTCCATGAAGCAGGGCTGGAAGATTTCATGGTTTGCTGCTTGCACCTCCCTGTCCCCAGACAGCAGAAGAGATTTCACAAGCATAATGGTAATGTAGGGGGGCATGTGTCATTACACTGTCAGCAGTCCTGTCTGGAAACTAACCAGAAACAGGCAATAGAAAACAGCCAGGCTGTGTGAAGAGAACACTGTTCCGATCACATATTACATTACTCTGAAATTGAAAAATTACTTCTGAAAGTATAATTTGTGGAAGGTTTGATTACCACATGCAATACTTTAACAGGAATGCAATCTGTATGCAGACTGCTAGAGAATACAGAATATACAGCTCATCGTTTCACAGATTTCAACACACTGACATTAATAAACAAAATTAATTTCTTCAAGAGATGAGTGTGGCCTTCAAGAGGACCTCTAGACGTTATCCTAGTTGCTTTACTAAAGCAGGAACTTACTGCTGATGTGAAAGCTGTCTTGTACATAAAGAAAACATCTCAACTCCAAAGTAACTTATAGAAGAACTTTAAAAAACTTCTGGTATTTTGATTTTAATAAAATTTCTCTGGATTTAAACATGGGAAACCTATATTGAATCAGATCTCATAATTAAGACACAAGTAAAATTAATGCTTGCATTATTTTTTATATTTTTTTATTTTCTTTTGGTCTTAAATCTTGCCTGTAATCCTTTCAAAACTATCTGATTTGAATTTTTCTCTTATTATATTTATATTAGTAAGGAAGCTAGAAGACAGCAGTCTGATTTATTTTTTATGAGATTCATCAAACTCATTGATTTAAGCAGAACTTACCCAATTATAGGTGTACACAAGTGAAAGAAATGAAGTAATGTAGGTAGGCTGCATGCATTCCAGAGCACGTTCAGCTCCAGTTTGCTGATTTTAAGAACACGTATAAGAACAGTGTTAAAAGCACTAATACTTACAAGGTACGGTATCTCCGTAAAAAGATAGTGAGCAACCTCCATCATCTGGAAACTGAGGGATATGCTGCCTCTCTTTCTATAATGGATTCAATAGCTAAGGTATAATGAGTGGGTTCTAGTGGGGTCAGCTAAGTGAGGTCTTTTGGTGAACTGCCACTGTGAACCTTGAAAATGTGTATTGCAGCATTAAGCTCTCTACAGTGAATCACAGGTGAAGGGCACTGTCATCAACAAGCTTCAGAGCACAGATTTTTGTAATACTCCTTGGTGGGTTTATATCAGGATTACTTCTTGTTAGAGGCTTTGAGGAATCCAATAAATCTGTAATAAATTTTAGGAAAAACTGGTTTATTCTGAAGTTGTGTAACTGACGCTACTGAAGGTGACACAAGGTATTTACAAAGGCTGTGATTTGTCGTCAGAAGGGAAAGTTCTTAACAATTGTAGCATTCATAGCATATAATATAAATAGAGATATGTATATTTTTTATTCACTTCCCTCTGTCAGGCCCCATCAGAGATAGCAGTTGGCCAAAGCTCCCTATTGTATCATTCTATACCTTTTCTGTCTCACTAATATGTGACAGTGTGGAGGTGATGTGAGAGTCTCTGTCATCCCTTTCATTTTTCACAACAGAAACCTCTATAACTCAAAAAATAAAGCAAGGACATTCAGATTTTTCGAAAAGTAGCACTTCATTTGGATGCCTCAATGCCTACATTATTTTCCAATGGTATCTGTGATACTTTGAGAATCTTTAATACCAAATTGCAGCTCATTCTGGAACATCTGGCTGCAATACTCGAAAGCTCACCTACTGCCCATAAACTGCCCTGTGACAAAGCTTTGATTAACTATTGTCCTTTTTCTGTGTTGCTGTAGAGAATGTAGAACATGCAACACATTCTCCTGAGTTTTAGTGTGTTTTGCTTGAACTTGTACA
This sequence comes from Cyanoderma ruficeps, assembly GCA_008694505.1. Classification (NCBI taxonomy): domain Eukaryota; kingdom Metazoa; phylum Chordata; class Aves; order Passeriformes; family Timaliidae; genus Cyanoderma; species Cyanoderma ruficeps. The sequence continues at coordinate 114,408 of VZDJ01000136.1, forward strand.
ATGTTTGATCCAAGTACAACTTTTGAAGTACTTGCTGAAAAGTGAGATAAAACCCCAGCATTTTATACTTAGACAAATCCCACATTTGTCTCAAAGGTAAAGTGAAGTAGGGTAAAAGACTTCTGTGCCCTTCCAACTCTTCGGTGACACATTCAATTTATACGGAGCCAATTAGATACACTGAATGGGAAATGTTTTATTCTAGCTGATAGAGCTGTGCTGCTTGAAGAAATCTGTGTTAATGGCTTTTGCAGAAGTTGGAACACGCTATGGGAATGTTATCCTAGTCAATGAGAGGTTCAGGACTTCCTCAAAAAATATTAATGGAAATTGCTGTCCGGAGATTTCCCAAAAGATTTGAAGACTTTTCCCCTCCTCTACTAAAACAGTTGTTGAAAAACTGCAGACCTTGCAGTGTTCAGAATCAAGAAAATACTCAGCAGATGCTGTTTCTGTCCCAAAGTGAGAAGTTCATGGCTTTTTTTTGGCAGCCCCCATCCTGTGTTGGTGGAGTTCACACAGCCTTCCTGCACGGGTGATCCAAGCTGGAGGGGATGCTGTGGGGGAGGACGCACACCAGCCCTGTTAGACAGCAAAACTTGCCCTGCTCCTCAACACTTCCCACCAGCCAACACACGCAGCACTGCCCTGCTGGAGCTCTAAAGAGATGCTCATTTGCTCTATGGCAAACCTTGCTGTCAGTCAAGATTAAAGCAGAGTTTCTGGTAAATAATGACAATGCCTGATGTTGCACCCCAAGAACCCGTTCCATGCCTCTCCTCAGCACAGAAGGTTCTGCCAGACCTTTGTTGTATAACAGTTGGAGTGCAAATCTTTAGGTGTAGGTATGGATTGTATATGAGCACACAGGTAAGGGCTGACAGAATATTCTTGAGGAGGAGACTAACAGTCTTGGTTTGGGGACAGAAATTATGGCGGGCAGGCCCTCATCCATTATACCAGTCAGTCCAGTAGTCTTAGCTTTGCTGTGCTCTTCAAAAGAGTTTGTTTTCTGACTCCTTACAGTGATGCCAGCTATCCAAACGATTGCAGCATACCAGCAGATAACAACATCTTTCCTTATTTCCTATGGTGATGTGTGTACATTCCTATGAGACCTTGTATTGTGTTGTAAAGACATACCACACCAGCTCAAGGTTTCTACATTATGTGGGATACACACACAGAGAATAAGCTGGAGAACAACCTTAATATCCAGTGTGTTAAGTGGTTACCTGGTTTGTCATGTCACAGGATGGTAACCTTAAGCATTTTGGCATCTGTTTCTTTTCTGAAATTTACTTTAAATTATCTTTAATTATATTTTGAGGTGAGAATGTGGAACCACTGCCAGGGACCTTCATATTTAAAAGCTTATATTTCTTCCTCTACAATGATGTCAAAAGCTTTACACTCTAGCAAATGCTATAACAGGCATATTTTGCCTTGCTTATCTGCACAGAGACACGTCTCTTTTTTTTTTTTTTTTTAAATGGATGTCAGAGTAAGTCTGAGATGGTATATATGTGACCAGGAATTTCCCCTTTCAGTTTTCTTTTCTTTCATATCTATATGTCATCTCTGGGAAGCTCTTGGACTGCTGATCAAAATAAAACTCCTAACACTTACTTGTGGCATTATATCTGTTTCTCAGCCTTTTTTTCCCCAAAATTATATTCTAACAGTTATTATTGAATTTCTGTATCGTCTACATGCAGAAACACAAAAGATACTCTGCAGTGTTTTCTCTGCTCGAAATGATCTATCACTGCTTTGGAGCAGTAACTGGCTCCAATTTAGTCCAACGCAGTACTGCTTGATATTCAGTTTATTCAGCACAGAAGAAATTAGAGCCTTGCATTTACAGCCCTGAAGCCAAGGATAAGCTGTACAACACATCTCCCAACAATTCGCATATGCACAAGGACACACATAGGCAGGGAGTAAATTCCTGTGATGGTACTTCTGACCTATATGAGGGCTTGAAAAGCTCTATGCTGCTTCTGAAAATTTGACCTAAATTTTCTTTCAAAGTAAAAAGTAATGTTATCAAAACACTGGCTGATCTTCTATTAGGAAAAAAAAACCAAACCAACCCCATCAAAGTGGCAACAATCATGGAATTTCCCAGAGTTGTGATTTTCATGATGATGACACTTCTGTCATAGTAACACCTCCATCTGAGTGTGTAAAAATCCTGAAGCTTCTACTTCATATTTTGAAATATGACTTCCTGCATAATCTGGGGTGCAATTTTTTTCCGTCAGTATTTACAACTATCATTTTAGGAGGAATATATTATGTAAAAACAAAATTATTTTAAAGTAAATCAAGCAACAAAAAGCTAGAGCAAACCTCTATTGAAGACAGAGAATTAAATGGGTAATTCAAATGATCTGGTCATTTTCCTCCAACACTACACCAGCCACAGAGACAGTTCAAATATACACTGTAATTCCCAGTTTAAGTAGAGAGGATGAGTTCAGAACTGTATCATTTAGCAAGAAGAAAATGGCCAGTCATATCCTGCAGTCTGGTATATGTTGTCTCTAAAGCTGCTTACAAATCATACATTTCCAAATCGTTATCTGCTGTGTGCTAGTGGCTAATGTGGTCTGAATTGAAAAGAATTTGCTTGCATATGCATTTTATCAGACCTTTTTGATCTTCCAACAGGCACGGACAACAACAAAAAAATTTACGAACTTTCCAGATTGCAATGGGAGAAATATAGACTGTATGTGTAAATATAGTGTGATACAATTTTGATTTACTGACATGGTTCTCCAGGCCCAGTTTGCACTAGAGGTAAAAAACATAAGAATAAATATTCTTTCTTTTTGACATGTGAAGCTTAGTTACAATAGAAAAAAGTATCCAAAAGATGTAGAAATACAGTGAGCTCTAACTTTTCCTTCAACATTTTTGTTATGCTTCTTATTGATTCAAAAACCACAGAGAGATTCATCACACCATTAAAAAGATCCTCTTTTTTTACAGTACTTACTACTTCCCCATCATAACAGAGGAAGAGTTTGAATTCACCAAAACACTTCTGCTGCTCTTGCACAATGAAGCAAGCACCATAGCTTGCTTCACTAAAAACTTCAGGTGTTCCCTGTGATGTTTTCAGGCTAATGCAGATTTGAAACCTTGAGACCAAGCAGGGGAAGGTGGAGGGCAGCTGTGAGGCAACCATGGCTGTCAGTGCCCAAGGAAGTGATGCTTCATGTCCTGCCACATGTGAAGGGAGGGAGAGGACATGCCAGTCACTGTGATGTCTCCTGCCAAGATCGAATGCTGCTGAGGTACTTCCAGTTTATGTTCCAACAAATCATTGTTTTCCTAACCCCCTCAGAATTAGCTATGGAAAAACCATAGTAAGCACCTTATGTCCACGCAGTGTGGGAAAAAGAAATGGGGTCTTAAGTTGTTTCAGTCACTTGCATGGAAACAGGTCCATCAAACGCAGAGTTAGCCTGTGAAATGTGACCAGCATAGGACCCAGATGCTCTGCTGAAGGTCATAGTCTGAGTAAATGCCATGTAGGACATGGTAGACTCTTCCTTCCATAACCCTGCTTTTCTTCTCATTTTTCTTGTTTTTTTCCAGACAGTTTCTTAGCTGTGGTCATAAACTCATGGGTGGCCTACGACTGGGGATATGTTGAGTCAGAAGAACATATTTCCCACTTAGTTTGGGCTGAGGTCAGAGGATCTATATGTCTCAAACCATCCACGCAGTATGCATTAAGGTGTGACATACAGTATGACACACCCAAATAAATATGTTATCCTCTGGTCCTCTGTTCATGCTACTATGGACAGGGAGTAGCGCAGCACAGCGATGTGCAGCAGTCAAGAATTCACTTCTCCGGAAAAGCTTCATGCCTTTTCTTTTACACTTTCTCATGCAGAGCAGGAATTTCTTTCATGTCCCTTTTATGTCCTTGTCCCTTAGCCACAACACTATTCAACTAAGACATCTGGCACCCTGTTTACTCTGGGGAACTTTGCAGTGTTATCTTTTAATGTGTTTTTTTTTTTTTTTTTGTAGGAACAGTGCCTGATTACATGTGTGTATTTGCCACATCTTAAAACTACTTGTTAGTGACTACTGCCTCATTAATATTTCTAGTGCCATTGAATGCAATATTATGACATCACCCTTGCCTCTTCTCTTGTGCTGGTTTAATTAAGGCATTTGTTTGCTTTATGGTTATTACTTCCTGTGCCAGGAAACCAAACACACTCTAAAGAGGTTAACAATGGATTCAAAGTTGTCCATATGCTGCTTGAGGGAATAATTTTTGAAAGTCTATTAAAGGGATAGGAGTAGTTTCCTATATATTTCTTCGATTTCCCTGGAAGGTAGTAATTCGATTGTCTGGCTTTATCTGCTGCATATGCTGATATTTGTTTACACTGGCTTTTTGCCTAAAAACTCATTTTCCTAGATTTCCAACTCAAGAATAAGCCTAATGATACTCTATAGTGTGCCCCACTGCAGCCAAAGGAATATCTCAATTACCAAACTCGACTGGAGAAATTCCAGCAAAAAATCAAATCCTCTTTAAACTCTCGGAGTGCAGTTACAGAGCCACAACTGTGCAGGAAATCCCCTTGCATGCAGATCCCACTGAAAACACCTGGCACCCAGCAGTTGGAGTGGTTTTGGAATGGTGAACTTTTTTGCATACCCTTGCCTAGGGAAGCCATTGCCCCAGCTCTGAGGGCTGCCAGTGATTGTGCCTGTGGCTGATCATCGGAGAGTTTAGGGCAGAGTTTAAGATCACACAGCCTCCAGTTCCCATACAGCCTCTCACAGAGTAAGCATGCACTTGAGAAAGACAGAAAGCAGGGCTCTGCCCTCGCCTTGGCCTTCTCTGGGGTCTTGATGGCTGCAGGTGATCATCGTAAACTGCACTTTGTCTCTCTGTAGCTGCCGACATGGAGAACACCTTCGGCAGATGAGAGCAAAGAGCAGGACATGGGCTTTTCCAGCTCCAAGGGAACAGACACTGGCACAGAAAAAACATTAGGACAAAAGGGTCAGTGCTGTCCTCCTTACAAGAAAATAACTGTGGGAGTGACAGCAGAGTGACTCTTACAGGAGCATCAGTGGAAAGCTTCTGTTTTGGGGGATAACTCACATCACAGGGACTGTGCACCCATACAGGGACATTTGGCAGCTGTTACTGGCTGGTCCAGAAACCCCGTATGTCCTACCTGGACATGCCACTGAGGTTTATTTTCACGAGGATGGGATGATCAGATATGAAGGGTTGAACATAAATGAAATGCAGCCTTTAGTCAGGATCCTAATGAGCCACAGCTGGCTGCTGGTCTGAAGGGCTAGTATGTGCACTAATTACATCATGATGAAGCATCCTCGCTGACATGTCACCACACTGCTATTAGTACACAGAGTACAACTAGAAAAAATGAATCTGCTAACTCCCTAATTCATCAGAATAAAGTAAATTACAGAAGTACCAATTACTCTTACTACATACAGAGATGTCCCTGAGCTCCAGCCTAATAATCATATGCTGAACTGAAGCAGCTAGGACTAAGGAGACACAAGAATCCACTGCTGAAGAAAGGAGTACAGGGTATCAATTGTCCCTCTCATATGAAAAAGCAATGACAGAGAAAAAGGCCTCCCATGATCTTGACTCTGGCAGCTGTGGCTATGTCTCCAAGCCAAACCTAAATTTCCATCCTCTCCCAGCCTGTGGCCTCCAAAGAGATGGTTTCACTGCTCCTTTTATTTTTTCATATACTTGTGTAAGGCCTGGAGAGATAAGAAAAGGTAATGGTCCAGAAAAGCTGCCTTTACAAAATGTAGTAATAGTGGCAATTAATACTGGAGCACCATCTACTGTCTAGTAAATATCTATTAACAGATGTGTTCAAGCACCTGTTTTGCATTCACACCAAAACCTCCCTCTGACCATCTTCCTCTGATCTGACTTTTCTGCCTGCCTCCAAGGTCTTGTCTCTGGTAAGAAGGATGGCCATCTTCTTAGATCAGGCACATATATGTGTGCCTCTGACAGAGGACACAGAGAAAGCAAGGTAGAGACACTGTGTTTCTTTGATCAGCAGGGAATGAAGCTGGACAGGACTGAAGTAAGGCAACCTTCCATCAAACTCAGTAGGTGTCTGATCAGACACAACAGCCCTACATATACAAGGACACTGGTATTGATCTTTCACGGAGACAGACTAATGTAAAAGCAAACATTTTCCAAAATTCTCTATGAGAAAAAGCAGCATTATTTCTCCTCATCTTCCTGCAGGGCAATGGGGAGGCAAGACAAGGAACAAAGCAAAAACTTCCAGACCAGTATTTCAGACTTTCCACAACTTCCGGCAAATATTGCAACACCAGTTTGGCTGGTTGCATGCATTAAGACTATTTTACTAACTGCAGCAATACTTAATAATTCCAGACTTTTGACAATGACAGTGGTAAAAGTTTAAGAATGTAAAATAGAAGTTTGATCTAAAGCGCCATGACTTAGAGTCCTAAATGTCAGCCTGTAGTCCTTATCTTTCACCTTCTGATTATAGAAAAATGGAGAGGCAATAAAATGAGGCTATGGAGAGAGATGAAAAAGAAGAGCAAAAGAAATTGTGGCTAGCAAAGGTTAAAACAACAAGCAAAACCATAATAAAAGTAGTAAAAAGTGAAAAAAGTATGACTTTTGGCTACATAAAACTACATAATACAGATAAAAGTGTTGAGAGAAATCTATAGCTGCAAGAGAGGAATGAAAGACTGATTTGTGAGAAAAAAGTATGAGAGAAAATGAAGGGGAGGAAAATAAATAATGAATGTACAAAATGTGTTAGACGAACAAATGCAAAAAGAGGAACCTAATTTGTGTAGCATAACAAAGAACCTGCAAGTATTTAAAAATGAAAAATTCTGCTAATCCATTAAGTCAGAATTGTATGTGTCCAAATTCAGGTGGGACAGAAATCTAAGGTTTACTCTCTCAAACATGCATTTCACTGTCCAGCCTCCTTCAGATAAAAATTTTAAAAACCAACAAAACTTGGTTCTCGGGCCTTCTCTAAGTTGTTTTGGTTTGGGGTTTTTTTTGGTTTTTTGTTTGTTTTTTTTTCTTAACAAAGTTGCATCTGCACGTATGAAGTGACTGAAGTTATCATTCCGTGTTATTACAATGTGGACTCTCAAGGAAAACTCTAAAACATTTTCTGTAACATCTACCTTCAGCAGAAGCATTACCGTCTAGAATTCTCAATGCGAGAGTCAAGAAACAGGCTGATGTTTTTCCCAACACCTCTTGAGAGACAAAGATCCTGGCCCATCTCTCTGCCAGAAGAGAAGCTCTGTGCACACTCAGTGGGACAGTAACTCCTCTGTTTCACATTTAAAAAATTTAAGCTGCTCTTGCAATTTCTATTTTGTTCTGTAAAACAATTGGTTACTGTTGAAACAAGTGAGTGTTTTATAATTGCTTTCTGTGGCTTTGACCCTTGGAGTGTATCTGGAGAACAAGATGATCCAAACTTACTGTAGAAGAGAGTTGCACCAAACAGCCAGCCTCCAAGATTTTCCAAACAAAAAAAGTGTTTATAATTTAGTGGAAAAAGAAGGCATTTTTCTGCCCCTCCAGTTTTTTTTCCCATGTGTTTCTGAAGACCTTCCTCTTAAATGCCATCAATAGCCTACTGAACCTGTGCTTTTTTGGTTACTAGTCCAGAAACATCACAAGAATTTGTTGGGCCATCTCTGAAAGTGCTGACAGAAGACAGGGATGAAAGGGGTAGAGGATAGCTGCAGGAATTCGAGGTCTAGGACAAAAAGCCTGATCTCTCTCTATCAGATGGACGCAGAAGAGTAATGCAGCAATTTGGTGTCAATCCAATGTGGCCGAGAGCTCCTGCTGGGAAACCCTCTGAGATCAGATCTATGTGGTATTCGACACAGTTTTTTTCTAAATGTATTTTATTATGCTGTAGATGTAATCTATTTAGTTTGGAAATATAATTATACTGCATAATCTTCCAAATTAATGCAATGGCTTTTCTTTCTTTGGGAACTTGATTTCTATTAAAAAGAGACATTTTTGAAGCTCTGAGTATGCCTTTGTCCTCTCTTACTCTCTCTTGAAAATACTGATGCCATGCCTCTTCAGAGAGCGCTTTTTTATGTAAAGCAGCACCAGAAAATAATCTTACCAGACAAAGGATGTAGAGGTTTAGACAAGGTCTATTTGAGGGCTTAACCGATTGTCAGCAGCAGCAGCAACAGCAGAACCTCTTGTCAAAGAAAGGTTATGTGAACGTGTCTGGGTTTAGAGAAGAAGGTCTCTGTCTTCTTCAGCCATCCTCACATATCACTCTGGGATGTACTGTTGTAGATAGATGTTGTCTTTTTCAGATAACACATCAATCATAATGCAAATGAGAGCAATCAATGACATCTTAGTTATCGATAATTCTGTTATTCAAGGAAAAACATGTGCAGTTTCAGCTGCTTTTGGTCAAGAAGTGCCATCAGAATTATGCCTTGGATCAAAAAATTGTTTGGGGATGATGGAATGCGTGAACACCATCACATTCTCCTAGTAAATCACACACCTGAATATGATCAACTGCTATTAGATTGATATAATTCCATGAGATTATTGCTCACAATGACACAAAAATAAATTGGAAATTATGTTGTAATTTCCAATATGATGTATATGATGTAAATATGATGTAAAAATCCTAGTTAACTAGGATTTTTAATTTTAAAATTTGGATAACCAAATGTTTGACTAGCTACAAATGTCTCTGTCTACACTTCTGAAAACAGATTTTGACTTTTAGTCCAATTATATAGTACGAGATTACCATGTGAAACTGATGCCAGCAATATTTTCCTCAGCTTGGCCTCACTGTGCTTAGGGCTATGATATTTCAAAAGTAGTGGCTTAATTTTGTGATCTGGTGCCCTTGGAACACTTACAGTTGTAATTATGGAGCTTAATTAAGTGACAAGGACTGGATTTCTAGATGGCGTAAGATATTTATTCATCATTATGCAGTACTTTTCATCATAGAATCCTGTCAGAGACTGGCTAAAGTTGGAAGAAAGATAATCCACACCTCCCACCATGGCTGGAGACACCTTCCACTAGACCAGGTGGTTCAAAATCCCATCCAACCTGACCTTAAACACTTCCAGGGATGAGGCATCCACAACTGTTCTAGGAAAACTTCTCCTGTGCCTCACCAGCTGCACCAGTTCTGTAAAGAACTTCTTCCTATTATCTAATTTAACCTACTGACGTGCATTTTGAGGCCATTACACTCTCTCCTATCACTCCATGCCTGTGTAAAAAGTTCCTCTCCAGCTTTCCTGTAGGCCCCCTTTGGGGGGGACATTGGAATGTCACTGGCAGGTCTTCATGGAGACTTCTCTCTTCCAAGCTGAACAACTCCAGTTCTCTCAGCCTGTCTTCCTTGCATAAGGTTGCCCTCATCACCAACAATGTTAAAGAGCACCAGTCCCAGGACTGACCCCAAAGAAACATCACAGGTCAATGGTCTCCACTTCAACATGAAGCTGTTGAGCTCAACTCTTTGAATACATTCATCCAGACACCTTCTTATTCACCAAGTGTCCATCAAACCCATGGCTTTCCAGTTTAAAGACCTGTTTAAAGATGCCATGCAGGACTGTGCCAAATGTTTTGCACAAGTCCAGGTAGATGATGTCAGTTGGCCTTCTCTCACCTATCAGGGCTCTAATCCTGTTGTAGAAGGCCACCAAATTTGCCAGACACTTCCCTCAGTGAGGCCATGATGGCTGTCACCAACCATTTTTTTACATATTGTTTTCTTTTGCATAATTCTGGTGCTTGCATTCCATCTCCTGTGTGGATAAACTTATGTACTTGCAGAGCAAAATGCTCAATGTGAAGATGGGAGATCCAGGTCTTTGACAAAGAACTGGATACCAAACTACCGAAATCCCAAAGTACACAGTACATATTCAGCAATGCTTGCTCAGGGTGTGAGCTTGAGTGAGGACTTTACATGGTGGGCAAACACAGATTGCCATGAAGTGATCAAATATTCCCTAAGAGGTGTCTGTGGGCAAGCAGTTGTGAGGTAGAGCCTCACTACAAAAGTAATGTGGCTATTTTCTCATCCCCAAGGGCATCGTGGGTGGAGTGGTGGGAAGAGCTGGTATTGCAGATCCTTTCCCTGTGTTCTACCCAGAGGAGCTGGTGGGGACTGCAGAGACAGATGAGCACGTGGTGCTGAGGGGTGGTTAGACAGATGATTCTGTCTCACAGGCTTACAATGGACATAGAAGTCTAGGGACTGTCATTTTGTTCCCATGGTGGCACTGCATGTACTAAGTTAAAGATCAATGCAAGCTTCTTCTCAAAAACTTTCAGTGAGCTTGGGTTTGTCTTAGTACATTCACCTCCTTCTCATTGTTCTCATGGACATCTGACAGCAGTCTGCCTCTGTTTCCATGACATAGGTCACAGTATGTGTCATGGGGAGAGAAGTATAGGACATAGTACAAAAATAGTCTTTTAGTTATTCTTCAGGAAGATCATGTTTGTTGTGCGAGGTTCTCAGCCCTCATAGGAAATCGCTGGGTTTTGTTTTGTGTGTTTGTTCTATTTTTTTATGAGTACATCTGTTTAGCATCTGAATTTCTAAATAACAAAATTAAATAAAGCACAGGGTTAACCCTTGTAAGGTTGTAAGTCTGTGGGTCCTTAGGAAGGGAATTTTGAAATCTTCAGTTCTGCTCTGGAGCAATGACTGTTTCCATGAGGCTCTTTATATATGATCTAAAAACACAGGAATGTGGAAGTGAGATCAGCATGATCTGAAGCTTTATACCTCCCTGTCAACTGTACTTCAAAATGTTTAGTTTACAGAATCATCTTCCTCAGCTGATGGGAGAATAAATGGTCAGTAAATAGAAATAACCCTAGGAAAAAATGCAAGTAACTATTTCTTGGGATACACATATACTGATGATTGAGCTACAAAAGCTCAAAGCATGAGTTTGCAGATAGTACCAATGCCATTGCTCCTGTTTGGAAGATGACAGTTGTATGTCTAAACTGCGTCCATACAAAGTCGAGGATTCTCTGCGCTGTGCATCCAGTCATTGTGGGGCTGCTCTCTGACCCTCTGTGGGGTGACAGACACCCAGCCACAGGTTCACATCCCACAGAGAAGTCATAGAATCACAGCTGAGTTGGAAGACACCCACCAGGATCACAGAGTCAAAACCCTGGCTCTGTATACAACAATCCCCAACACTTCCCTGTCTATGGAGTCTGAGGCTGGCACAGCTGCCTGTGGCCTCCCTGGTCAGAAGATGGAATGCACACAGTGATTTTTAAGCAAATGAATGGACCAAAAATGCATAAAACAGCCTAATAAATTATATACTTCTAAATTTCAGGATTATTTTGGTTTTTAACACATCAGTAACATCTTTTTCATTGCGGTTTCTTAGGTACTTGTGCATTAGGAAACGCTGCTGGTGAGTGTGTCAGATTTCAGATTCTAGCTGATATAAAATAAGGCATCTTCGCCTACAATGTAAAGTTTCCATGACCATGTAAACTAATAGAAAATGTGGTCGATGAAACGTAGAAGAAATAGCTGACAATGCACTACAATGCATACACCTCTCAAACAGTCTCTAATATGACTTATGTTCTACAAGTTACTAAAAGTCCCAATTAACTCCTACCTATCCAATAAAGTGCTAAGACAAGTTATTTCATGACTTTTACCAGACTGCAAGTTTTCACAGGGAATAACTGGCACTGGCAAGCAGCAAATATCACCCTTGACTTCTTTCTAGGACTCAAGCCAGTGACATACTTCACTGACTTCTGACATCAGACTTCAAGACTTAAACCTTCATGACAACTCTGGGGAATAAAATAACCGATACCTCAGAGTTCACTGAGTAGAAACATTCTCTCCCAAATGTAATACCAGATTGAGCAAAATTCTCACTGAGAAGTGTCATTGAAGATGAGAATTTTGCGTGTCCATTATGAAGCTTAATTCTGGACCACTTGTAAGTAACTTAAAGTACCATCTCAATTCTAAAAAGCAATGAGAACAGTACACCTTAAAAAAAGAGAAAAGGAGGAAAATCTCAGCTTATGTGCAGACTTGGAAAAACCCCTAGAGACATATTACTCAATCCCTATGTCCAAGATCTTAATACACCACAAAATGATGTGGGGGAAAGAATTTCCTGTTGCTTTCATCTGTGTGTACACATGTAGAGTGTAAAAAAAGTTCAGTTTAGTATTATACAGCAGCCCACTTAATAAGTGCAGCTATACTAAAATGAAACTTCATTTTTATTCATGTGGCTTTCTGCTCTCCAGGCAGGAAATTCTGACACAGGAGTTCTTATTTTGATATCTTTGTGTACGTGCATGTTCTGATTTTTATCTTGGAGGTAGTAATAATGTTTGGCAAAAAACTTACCTATTTTTCTTTATACTCTGGTTTGTAAAGTACACTAATTCTGCAAGAGTCCCTCAGGACCTACTAGAAATGAGAAACATTTTGTTTCTCCAGATGGTCATGTAAAGCTTGTTCTTTATTGATTATTGGTGATCTATAGATTCAATCACAGAAAGAGGTGCTCATAAGGTCATTTTTTTTATTTTTTTTTTTGCAAAACCATAATTATTATTTTCTACACAAGAAAATCGAGCTACCACACAGGGATACATGCTCCTTAAGCTCACTGTGGATTTTTATTGTGGGGACATGCATCTTGATGAGCATCAGACAGAGGTTTCTTGGCCAAGAGCAGTCTCTGAGATGGTGCTTGAGCCCGTAGGGTGCACCAGGAGCTGCTGGAGCCACTCTTACCCTGTGAATGGGACTATGCATAGTCTGCTTGCCTTCTATACTCCAGAGAAACATTCAGCTGCCTTCTTTACTCACTAGAATTTCCTCTAAACTCCATTTTCCTTTTTCTTTCTATTCTCCCCATCTCCTAGGTCCTGCTTTGATATGACATTTCCCTGCAGTCATCTAATCTCTTTGCCCTCTGAGTGTTGAGCAAATGAATATGAATGACAGGCTGACCCTCATGCAGGCTCACTTTGCTGCAGAAGAGGGAATACAAGAAAATAACACCGTACATGTTCTCATTACAGCCAGGAGGCTTTGGGACATACTCTTTAAGATCATTGTCTAGCCTGACCAAATCTGTTACCTTTTCTTATATATACACACATATTATTAGAGACATTTGTCTATAGGAAGTTGTCCAGACCCCTGTCCAGCAGCTGGCACTTTGCAGCAGCAGTTGCTAAAGGCCTCAAGCCTGGTAAATGATTTTTAAATATTTCCATGCAGGATTGCCAGTTCGTTTGGACCTTTCAGCTGATTCAGCACTGGAGCAGTGATTAATGGTTTGCTTATTTTACAGACTAACAGCCTACAAGCCAATTGCCCACTAATATTTCCCTGATGAGCACAGGCTTATTTCTGCAGTAGGTTGCTGAGAAACTAAACTCCTACATTCCCAGACTGTTCATGATTTCAGTAACAACTGCATGAAATGGCGTGCCTATTATTGTATTTAAACTTAGCATGTAGCCCTGTTTATTTACCATAGGTCATAAAGTTGACTGAAAAATCACCCAGAACTTAATTTCAGCATAAAAATAATTTTGAAATTAAATTCATGGGGAAAAAATAAAAAAAAAAAAGGAGATTGTTTCATTTTAAGACAAAAGAGATGGAAGTAAAACATGGGGAAAAAATGAAAGGAAAAGGCAATATACTGGTTGATTGACAGAGGCTGCTCTTACAGTTTGTACAACAAAATATTACTTTCACAAATAAATAATTTTTTCCATATATTTTTTAAATTCATTAAAATTATTTGTTTCTGCTTTCCAGAGATTTAAAGTCTTTCATTGTACAAATGCCAACTAACCTGTACTACAGAAGTTGGTTTTGAAGTTCATTCTAAGGAATGAGATAAAAATGTGATATGCTAAAACATAGAGGTTTCCCCTTTCCATCTCTTCCAGAGCTGAAAATTAAAATTTTACTTATATACTAGTCCAGTATTTTCAGGGTTTGCAGAAAAAAATTTGACTTTCGCTGAATAAATGCAAAGAGAAATATAGTACTGCAATTTCAAACCCAAACAGAAAAGACAGAAGGAGGGACTGAGTCTCATTATTTAATTTTTTTTTTCCTTTTTCAGGTTCCCTTGTGTCTAAAGAACTTAGAATTTCTTAGAAGATAACAGCAATACCAAAGTTCCATTTTAAAGGCATTTAGAGCTCCAAAGTGCTGGGAGGGTGTCAGGCTGGGGGGGCTTGTTAGATTTGGGTTTTAAACATCAACCATTTAGGCTGTAAATCAAGTGTGTGTTTCCTGAAACTGTCATTTCAAAGGACAAGGATGAAAAAAAAAGCTGCAAAGCTCTCTGAAAACTCACAGGCTACATGTTTGTCATATTTAAACTTTTATCCTGATTATCCAAAAAATCAGTGATGGAATTTTTGGACCACACTCCCCTCCATTACTTTCTCATCTTCCTCCCTTTTCATTAAGGCTGATGAATTCAAGTCCATACATTTCAATGCTCAGAAGCACAGCACAACAAGATATTGACTGCCATCAGGTCTTTCCATAAACTCAGGGGAACTGAAGTATTCCGCACTTTGCAGAAGCAGGTTCCTTGCTGCAGCAGGGCCAGGATGAGTCCCACACTGAAGTCTATGGAAATCTCAATTCACTCAGGCCTGTTGATCATCTCAGCCATGGAAGAATCATGAAATGCCATTTGCCTTGAGAGAAATCTTTCAATCATGCCCAAGCTGGCACAGAGCAGAGAGCTGAAACTGCAGGCAGTCAGGGTTTTTTTTCCTAGCAGAAAAATTGCAGAATCATAGAAATCTTTAGGTTGGAAAAGACCTTAAATATCATTGAGTCCAGCCACTAACTGAGCACAGAAATGTCTACTACAAAAACCATGTCCCCAAAAGCCACATCTAAACATCTTTTAAATATCTCCAGCAATGGTGATATGTACTTCCAACCACTTCACTGGGAAGCCTTTTCCAGTGCTTGAAAATCCTTTTGGTGAAAGATTTTCCTAATAGGCAATATAAATCTCCTTGATGAAACTTAGAATTATAGAATGGTAGGTGATTACGAATGGAAGGGGCCTTGGAGATCATGTAGCTCCAAAGCCCCTGCCATGGACAGGAACATCATTCACTAGATCATGTTGTTCAGGGCCCCATCCAACCTGTCTTTGAACATTTCCAGGGTAGGACATTCACAGCATATCTGGGCAACTTGTTCCAGTGCTTCATCACCCTCTGAGTAAAAATTTCTTCTATTTTTCTAACCTAAATTTTCTCTCTTTCAGTTTAAAACTATTGCCCTTTTTCCTATTACTATCTGCCCCCACAAAAATTCCCTCTCCTTGCTTTTTATAGGTCTCCTTAAGGTACCTGAAAGTCATGATGTGGTCTCCCTGATGCCTTCTCTATTCCAACTCTAGCTCTCCCAGCCTGCCTTCCCAAGAGAAGTGTTCCATCTCTCTGATCACCTTCATGCTCTCCTCTGGATCCATTGTAGCAGGTCCATGTTTTTGTTGTGCTAAGAACCCCAGGGCTGGATGCAGCACTTCAGGTGGGCTCTCACAAGGGCAAAGTAGAGAGGCAGAATCACCTCACTTGCTCTGCTCTAAAAAGCATGCTGCTCTTAGATATAACCCAGGACACAACTGGCCTGCTGGGTTGGGAGCTCACACTGTTGACTTGCGTGCAGCTTTTCAGTGAAAAGAACCCCAGATTCTCTCCAGCAGGGATGTTCCCAATGAGTTCTTCCAATCTGCACTCATGTCCAAGATTGCCCTGACTGAGGTGCAGTCCTTGACTTGGACTTGTTAAACTAAATAAGGTTCTTGTGGGCCCACTTCGGAAGATTGTCCGTGTCCCTCTGGATGGTACCCTCTCCTGTTAACTTCATCACTCAGCTTCATGTCATCTCCAAACTTGCTGAGAATGTACTCAATCCCACTGTCTGTGTCATCGAAAAATGTATCAAAGAGCACTAATCCCAAGACAGAGCTCTGAGTTCTGTGGACAAAGAGTCACTCACCACAAATCTTTGGCTGTGTCCATCCAGCCAATTCCTTATTCACTGAATAATCCATCCACCAAATCACATGGGACAGTATGAAAAGTCTTGCAGAAATCTAGATAGATGATGTCTGTTGGTCTTTTCCTGTCACCATTGCCGTCACTCTGTCCTAGAGGGACACCAGGCTGGTCAAGAATAATTTGCACTTAGTAAGGCCATGCTTCCACGCTGGCTGCCTGAAGTCACCTCCTTGTCTTTTATGTGCCATAGCACAGCTTCTAGGAGGATCTTCTCCATGATCTTCTCAGCCAGAGAGGTGAGGCTCTCTGGTCTGTAGTTCCACAGATCTTCCTTTCTCTTCTTTTTAAAAATGGTTGTGGTGTTTCCTTTTTTCCACTACTGGTGACTTTGCGTTGGCTTTTCAAATATGATGGAGATTGTCTTGGTAACAGCATCAGTCAATTTCCTCAGGACTCTGGAATGTATCTCATCAGGTCCCATAGACTTGGGGCCATTCAGCTTCATCCAATGGTCCTGAACCTGCTCTTCACTTACATTGGGAGGGACTTACGCTCCTGCACCCACCCAAAGGATCAGGGACTTGAGAGACATAGGAACCTTGATTGCCAGTGAATACTGAGGCAAAGAATTTAGTGCCTCACTTTCCTCCGTATCTGTTGCGACTTCCTTGAAGTCATTTCTTGTAGTCCTATCTCTTGCTACCTGGGGAAAGAGACTAGCTTCCACCTCCCTACAACATCGTCTTGGCTGGTTGTAGAGAGTTATAAGGGAAATGATATGCTAAAATCTGGAAGTGATGGGAATGTGATGTGAAGAGTCTCTGTGCAGCACCTCTTGGCAGCTATAGCACAGATAATCAAGGAATTACGTGGGTTAATTACAACTGAATCACTGACCGTAAAATGACATACCATCAAAACCAAAGAGTGCCAAGTGGACTGATTTCCAAAAGTTGGAAATTTCTAGGAACTCAGTTTCTGCAAAGTGTCAGAAAACCAGAAACTGGGAAAAATAGGGACATTCCAGAATTTAAATCTTCTGGAATTGTTAGCCATCTGTTCCCAGAGAAATGGGTGAGTCACTTATCAGTTGTCATCTGCTCCACAACCCCATCAGAACCACAGCCCTCAAGCCCTCAAGAAATGAGAAAGTTAGTAATAAATCCTGTATTTTAAACAGGAAATGATTCTTCAGCTGGGGATGTCTAAAAAAGAAACAAGCTGCTGTCTTCCAACTGGCATGTAGTGAAATGACTGTGCTCCTCGGTCAGCCCTAGAGAAACTTAATGGCTTGACTCTGCTGACTTAGTGTCATAATGAGTCCTATTGAGGCAGGGGCAGGTTGTGAAGTAAATGTTATACAACTGAGATGGAGATGAGGCTGTGTTTGGACTCTGGGGTGTGAAGGGAAATATCGGGGAAACTGACCTGATTTCTTCTGAGACTTCTTTTCTCTTGCTATAGTTCCTGCCTGCAGCCTGCAGCCTCTCTGCTCCTGATGCACTAAGGGACAGCAGACCAGCCATGTAAGGCAAAGGCCATGGCTATACTTAGGTCAACAGAAAGCAAAGCAACTTATGAAAAACCTCCTTCCTCTGCCTTGTCTTCCCTTCCAAAAACTTTGTACTTTCCTGACATACAGATTACAGGAAAACAGAAAGGACGTATTGACACTGTCAGTGGGGTAAACAGATTCTGACAGAAAACAAGGTAGGGGATAGAGACAATAATTTGATTATGTGGTGAATAATAATTCTGCAAATGATACATGTCTGCTGTCAATTAAAAAGGTCAGAGCTGGAGTGAAGCAGAACAATTTCCTTGCTTGTATATCATGGTGGCTAAACTAATATTGAACCTAATCTCTCTCATGCACAAACCCTGTGTGAAACAATAAGTGTTTTGAGGTGGATTGAGCACCATCCTGTTAAGTCTGCGGAGATGGGTCTTTTCTCTTCTTATGTTAAGTTCCCTCAGGGGAATACAGTCATCAGCCATTCTGCAGCTTTATAGACTGGGAGACACATTCTGCTGATCTTGCTTAGGGGTGATTCTTTGCTAAAGACTTTTCACTCATCCTAGCACTTAGATGTTATGCCATGTCAATGTGGACCCTTCTGAATCTTTTCCTGGGTGATAGCTTACAAGTCGTTAGGTATGCTTGTGTCTTCCAACAGTTTGACACTGAGATGATGACAAAATACTAGCAATAGAAAATTAGCTCAAATGTATTTAGGCATTGGTGAGATGCGAGTCTAATTTTTTTAATGCATAATGCTCTCATAAAAAACCCCAACCAAACAA
>VZDJ01000136.1:132923-238072 GCA_008694505.1 Cyanoderma ruficeps
AAACCAAACCAAACCAAAACAAAAATACCCTAAAACCCAACAACCAAAGCAACCAACCTAAGATCGGTTTTTGGTACTAACAAAATACTTGTTTCAAAATGCATCTTCACCAATTAGAAAGGTGTTAGAGCAAATGGCATAACAGTCATGCATATCAAAATTTTAAGTAAAAGAGAGACCTTTTTGACAAATACGCTGATAAATAACGGCAACAAAACACTGTGCAATGTGATGGATTCTTAATTTCTGAAAACTCACAGTCAACAGTGAATTCAAAATATAAGATTTAATTGAATGCAAACTGAATTTAAACACAGATGAAACATGACAGCTTCTGATAAAAAGAATAGGAACCCAATGGTTCCTGGTGGCCTGGAAATCTGTAATGGAGCACAATATTGAAAGATGATAGTTTTCTTAAAATACTTTTAAAACTACCAAGTCTGCTTCAGCTACCTTTGCTGTCAGTAGTACAGGACTGACTCACCACCCTTACAGACTATAGCATTTTATAATGGAGATTCTCCCTGAAAACTCATCAATAGCAATAGTTTTGTTTTTTTTCTCTTTTGGTCCTTTTACATCTCTATTATCTTACTGCATTTGGATATGCTGTTAGACTGCTGTTAATATTGTTGTTCTTTCAGTACTTATCTATGTGTAAGGTTCCTACAGCCAAAGTTTTTGTTCAAGCTTTTATCTTCTTTTTAAATTGGCAGTATCACAAGTTTTGACATGCTACTGCTAATCTTTCTTTTCTGGCAGCAAAACTTTGCCAATGACAGTAAAATATTCTGGTTCAGTTCAGGAATCTTTAATGTGAACCCATTTTTTCAGTCCAACAGACTAATTACATAACCCACCCCTCCCCAGACAATTCCCTAGGTCTAAACCACATCTGTAGAGAGCAGAGCTGAGTCCTGGATGAAGAAACAATTCAATAGAGATTAGTTTTCATTCCTTTTTCAGTACTCTCTCTTTCAGTCAGAAAAAAAATGCTGCAACCTTTATAAACTCCTGAGTAAACTCTGACTGGTTGCTTCTCAGAATGCTTTTATCTCATGTTGTGGGAAAATAATCTGTGGTTTTATGTTTGAGTAGAAACTTTTTGATAAGTGTTCTCAAGCTGGGATTTTTAAACACACACACACACACACANTCTGCTTTCTGCTTCATCACTTTACTCTGACAGTTCTGGAACAACCAGGCTGTAGGTGATCAAAGCTTGTGACACAACACTCCATGGAGACAGGTGAGACAGATTAGAGAAAACTGTTACAGTTCTCTGGAACTGCACAGGCGGCTGCATCTCTCTGACATTTCCTCTGTCTTTAATTTTAACATCACTTTTCCCAAGCAAGTTTGGAATTGCTTCTGTTTATGTTGATGGCTATGCAAAATTTTTATTTTCAAGTGCAACTTCATTACCTGCATTTGGATTTCATTAGAAGCATGACCTGGAGCCATTGCTTGTACATTTTCCTAATTGCATAAATCACTCAAATGAGCCTCTGCAATATACATTTCCAAATAGCACCATGAGAATCTCACAGTTTCTCATGAAGTCAGTTGAGACAAAACTCAACAGCTTTTGAGGAATGCTAGGGAAGGAGAAAAGAGATACAGGAAATAATAGCTGGCTTAATGAAGACATAGAAAGTGGTTCTTATCATGTTTTCTTGTAATATCAATGTGGGCAGCGTAGTTACTTTATAAGCATAATTGAACAAACTGAAAAATCATGGAAAAGGTTTTAACACTCACAAGACAAATTGAATCCATGCATTTTACTTTAAAAAGTTATACTGAAACCAAGAGCTTAATAGGATTAAAAGCTTGAATTAGACAGCCATAGCATGTTAGGAAAAAACAATCACAATTCTTCCTGTGACAGAAATTCTCCTGACTGAAGTGATAACCTTGTCTAGAACACTTGAAACTACAGAGTTCCTTAGCATGGTGACCACTTTAAATATTAAGAGTATTGTTCTTGTTTGTAATTTTCATTTCCAAGTTTGAAGTGAAGTTCAAAAATTAGTGAAAAATGTGTGTGTCCTTTGATATATATCATCAGCTGCCAGCTGCTGCCTCGCATCCCTTTTGCACAGTCTGTTCTTCTGGGGAAAAGATAACAGCCGCTCTTCTTCAAGAAACAGGACTGCTACTGAGTGTGCATCAGTTATGTTGAGGTCTAGGTATTCATTTGGCCAGCTAAATTCCTTAAAACTGAATGAAATGTATACCCACAAATTGGTTAGCAGCAATTCATCGAAAACCCAGATGTACTGAAGGCAAAAGAGATATGGAAAGAGATAAGGAAAAACATATATTTTCCAAAGCCAAGGAGAAACACCTTCAAAGCCTGTTCTTATAAACATTGGCCTAAGACTTGCACCTCAAATATATGTGGTTTCAGTCTTTTTCAACACAGGCAATTTCTCTGCAATCAATTTTTTCCTCTCAGGCCTTACTGCCACAAGTGTCTGCAGAGAAGCTGGTATTGGCAAGCAGGGCCTGTGTTGTCACTGTACATCAGATTTCCTTAACTTTACAGTGTGTCCACCTGATGTTCCTATACTTGTGGAAGTAGAAGTGATTTTGAACAAGGCTGGTCTTGCACTCCCTGCTATTTTCTGTGGTAAACAGCTTGGCTGAGAGCAGCTGTTGAGTAGAAGAAGTGACAGTGGCTTGATACACACAGCTGCCACTGACCACTGATAAATTCAGTGCAGAAGGAAGGCTGAGTAAAATGTGTAGAGCCACAAATACAGAAATGAAAATGCAAGTGGGTTTTTCAGATGTCTTTGGGGACTGCTAGATGTGAACAGATTTCCTTTCTGTCATGCAATTTAATGTGGAACAATCTATGGATGTTTTCAAACTGTGCTTCCCAGAAATCAGTTTGTAAGCGTTGACTGGTGTGGGGTAACAAGAACAACTACTCACTTTACAGTTAGCTAACACCCAGTAGCATAACTTTCAGTAAATGTCTATAAAATATTATTATGGATGGAAATTAATATAAAAACGGCAGAGCAGTTGTGTTTCATTTAGTATTCACAGAGTTGTTAATAATCAGAGACCAGTTTTCCTCACCACTAGTTCTATGACTGAAATGTTGCTATCTTTTAAACACGTGTCTTTAAGTGCAAAACAGCATATATGTATAAAGGAACAGAGGCAGATCCCCTTAAAGATGAAATGTAATATCCCCTAAGGGAAAAATTAAATGTCATCAAGTGGAGATTTTTAATTGCCATAACTATAAGCTACAGATTCAAGACAGGTGTCACTTTCTACTGAATTATTTTGAAATTTAATGTAAGAGACAATTAAAGAAAAACCCACTAGATACATTCATCAATATTCTGTGTAGGGAGTTTTCTATATTTTCTTCTTAATCATATCATAGAATCATTGAATCATAGAATCACAGAATCATAGAATCATAGAGCGGCTGGGTTGGAAGAGACCTGAAAGTTCATCTAGTTCTAACACTCTTGCTATGGGTAGAGACACCTCCCACCAGATCAGGTTGCCCAGACCCCCAGATCCAGCCTGGCTCTGAAACTCCCAGGGAGGTGGTATCCACCACTTCTCTGGGAAAATACCACCTAGTAATTTAATCATCCAGTCATCTTGCATCTCATCCTCTTAGAAAACATCTTTATGTATGGATATCTACTCTTCTTACAGTCTTCTGAATTTATCTCTCTGTCCATTTTTTGTATGGTCACAGAGTGGATATCAATAACAGTAGGACTTGCATAGAAATGTTGGTGTCCTTTAGGAACTGAAACAGGAAAACGACATCACCTATTCCCAATTCATTACTGTTGAAGAGCTGGAACACATATTCCAGTGACGGCATTTTTGACATGGGAAGTTTAAACTTTTTTGTAAATTGAAGAAGTGGCTTAGATATAGGAAGACAGTTTTTTATTCTTGTTCTGCAGTCTAGTTTGATGAATTAAATACTGTGGGGTTTGCTGGTCTGGAGTAACTTTCAACTTTTCAGAGCCTGGGTAATCTGCAGAGAAAAGAAGGGAGACATTATCCTGAATAAAAAGTTATCTTGTAGTTTTTGTCAATAGATCAAAAGACTGCAAAGTAAAGTTGACAGGTAGTCTTGATTTGACTGAAGATTTGATTTTCTGATTTGAAAAACAAATGCAAAGGCATAGAAAGTTAGCTTTTTATCCTGCCTAACAAGGTATAAAGGGTCTGGTTTTGTGCAAAGCCATTTTTGATTGCAGAATGTCTATACAATATACTAGAACGTGCAATTTTAAAGGTAGGCCCAACTTAAAAAGAAAATATGCTTACAGAGGTAAGGCTTTATGTGGTTAGGGAGTCCTTTTCTTTTTGAATCTTCACAATGGGCTAAACCATCTATCAGATAGATCAGTGACACTACTCTATCAAGTGTAATAGTTGACCTTATAAAAAGCCATCTCCTCCCAGGGATTTTGTTGCTCTCATATGATCAAACCATTGGTGTTATTCACAGGTTATTCACACAGGAAAAATCCAAAACGCAGTTTGAGGCTAAAGCTGAAAGGGCCTTTGCTGTATCGTAGCAGACCCTGCATCTGAAAGCAATACTCATCTGCCTGATCCTGAAGAGAGTTTGTCCTAATCTAACAAATATTTTTCCATAGTGTCCATGAACTGAATTTTAGTATGTGGATTATGTTCACATTACTCACACTCAATGGTCCAATAAGTTGTCAGGTATTAGCCAGAAGAGGATGATTTCTCAGTTGGACTCTCACTGGGGCCAGAAAAGAAATTCATAGTTGCAAGCTGACCAAAAGACTCCAAGGGACAGGAAAACATCCTTGACTTTCACCAGTTTTGTTTCTGAGGTGAGCTTTACTGCCTGGCCCCAGATGGAGATTTGACATCAGAATTAGAAATTAATCTTTTCTGGAGAGGAAATCTGCAGGAGGTGGGTAGCTCTTAAGGTAAATATCCCCTAGTGCTCCTGGTGATCCTGAGGTCTTCTGCTCATGCAGTATGCTCGAGGCTACTTGCACTGGCATTTTGTCTTCACTGCAGCCCATTCACCACCCTGCATGTGGCATCCTCAGATTTCAGTCTCCAGATTTAAATATAGAAGGACAGACATGGGAACATTTGCTCTGCTTCCTAGAGCAGCTCATCATTAACGAGATGATGTTTTCCAACCAATGCCATCTGCATCCATAGTCCGTTTTACTCAGGCTTTGTAAGATTAGTCTCCTGAGGAAGTCTGTCCCTCCTTGATCTTGCAAAGTTCTCTCATTTTAAAAGAAAATGTTCTCTAAAATGCACCAGTAATCCATGTTTCATCTTTTTCTAGGGAAAGTAAGCTTTAAAACCCATGGTGGTTAA
The DNA here is from genome assembly GCA_008694505.1 of Cyanoderma ruficeps. Taxonomy (NCBI): domain Eukaryota; kingdom Metazoa; phylum Chordata; class Aves; order Passeriformes; family Timaliidae; genus Cyanoderma; species Cyanoderma ruficeps. Next base: position 138,300 of record VZDJ01000136.1, read on the forward strand.
ACTTGTTTCTGTTGTATTCTGTCAGACTACTGAAATATCTTCTGAAGAAAATGAGTGGGCTCATAAAGATATTTTATAATCCCAAACCATTCCATCACGGCAAATTAAAAGAATTCCTGTTGTCCTCAATTGTTATTCCTGCAGTAGTTCTCAGACTGACCAGGAAGTCACCCTCTGTGCATGCTTTTTACCTAAATATTGGTGATTTTAACATGAACTCTACCTTGAAGTAATGGACAGTTTATAATGTAGCAGTGTTATAGACATTCTTCATTAAGACTTTTTGGCAAAACTGACATTCTCTTCCTTAAAAATTATTATCAGCAGTCTAAACATCATTAAGAGAGATACTCTCAGTATTTAAATAAATCATAAATATATAATGTATCTGGTATATCTGTAAGTGGCCTGGAAGTACTGACCAACAGAATATTTAATTGGATGAGACTCCACTCACATTTTCCCAATCTGTAGCAGTTCCCTTAGAGGATTTCTCACCTGCAAAGGCTTATCTTTAAAGTATTTTGAAGCCTGGCTGTCTGTTCTGCTCCCAAGTTCTCTGTTTCCCTCAGGCTACAGAAGGTGTAGTATGCCAGTCTACACCCAGCTCTTCTGCTGCTGCTCCTGTGGAAACTCAAAGGCTTTGCCCCTGGCACTGTGCTACAGAAAAAGTCATACAGGATATCTGCTTGCTTCGTTCTGCCTTCCAGACACTCAGAGAATTTGTAGAAGGCACTTACTTCTTCTCAGTCGTAATAAATAAGGTACTTTTAGGCACAGTGGGGTGGAAGGTTGGGACCCATACAGGGGATCTCACAGGAGAGGGGAACCATTGGTGGGAACAAGCAGCTGGAGCCAGAGGGAGGGCCGAATCCTGCAGTCATGATCACAGCAAGCTCGGTGAGGTCTGCTCCAAACTCCTCACTTGCATGTCTCAGGAGGCATCTAAACCACAGCAAAGCAGGAAGATAAGTGCAGCACTTGTAAAATAGAAAGAGGAAATACTTAAAAACATTTAAAAGCACAGTTAAACAAATTAATGGAAATAATATTCTGAAGTAAAATTTATGCATGTCTGAATGTTTCAGTGACAGATTAGCTTAGTTTGCAGACCAAAAATTGAGGTTTTTCAGCTTCAAGTTATATTGGGGCTTGACAATAAACCTACATCTTTTTTTCCAGTTTATATCCTTGTCAGAAACAACATAAGCTCAGTTATCCAAAAGCATGGCACATGTTGGTGGCAGCTCATGAGATGAGCTCAAGACACATCTTGGCTGATTTAGTTGCAGGTAGCAATTTTTGTTAGAAAATTTTAGAGATGTGATATGTCAAAGTGTGATGAGAAGACAGGAGGAAGAGCAAACAGAAGCCACTATTACTCATCTGCAGAAGCAGATGACAACTGACAGGCCAGTAAGGTCCCACAACTTCATGGCTCTGGGGAGTATTTAACTAGTGGGAAAAATGGAAGCGCTGAGTTCACTGATACAGTATTATGGACACAACAGCAGCAATGCTGTATACATCCCTGTTGTACAAGATTTTTACTTTTATTTATTATGCATCTCCCTGTCCTTTTGCATTTGCACTTAGGTACTTGTGTGTGCTGAAACACAGCTGCAAATTCAAGGCCTTACTTTTCCTGTGGAGTTAAAATCAATTTGTCTCTACTCTTGCATTTATAACATACTGCAAAGAGGTTATATTTTGAAATTCAATAGAAAAGTACTGATTGCATTTACTTTCTGAATATAGGATCCCTTTTTGATATTTCATAGGAAAGAAAGTTTTAATGGTGAGAATATTCATTCACCAAAACAATCTTGCCCAGGGGTGTGGTGGGGTCACATCACTGGAGGTTTTCAAGATGTGACTGGAGAGAGTGATGGGTAATCTCATCCAGGCTGCATCTCCCACAAAATGTTGGACCAGGAAACCTTTTAAGTTCCCTTCCAGTCTGAGCTGTCCAATGAGTCTATGGTTCACTGATTTCTTTTTTGCCCTCCTACAGAGACATGTGACTAGGCTCCTCAGAAACTGTGTCTGTTGTAACTACTATTTTTGAAAAGGACAGGACACTGTTTCAATTTTTAGGGTTTTTTTTACTTGATTCTTTGCCCTGTTCTAAGCATTCTATGCGACATGCTGAAGAGAAAACAAATAATGAGTCTTTTTCTATATTATTAGAAGGGATTTGTTTTAGGTCCTAGGCCATTTTGTAATATGCACTTGAGCTGAAGATCTATACAGCTGACTTCCTTTTCTAGCATAGTTTATGAGAACCTTTTCCCACTCCATCTAACACACTGCCTCAGTACTCCTTGCAACTTGCCTGGGAGTCTTTGTGGATGCAGCCTTCGTGAGGCCATGCCTGCAAAACGTCATCTGTACATCATTTCCACCTCAGAGCAGGAAACTCAATAGTGCAAAAATACTGTTCATTTTTTGGGTGAAGGAAATGGAAACTAAAAAAAGAATAATATGGCACTTAAAAAAAATGTAATTGAACTCAGTTAGGCTTTTTTTGAATCTTTTCCATCTGCAAATCGGGAAAAGCAATGCAGGCCTCTGCAAAGCTTGAGAGAAGCTATTGTATGGGAAGAGATCTCACACTGCTAAATTTGAAAGACAAAGAAACATAAATCTGTCTCTCTCCAGTTTAGATCCTGGATCCTGTGGCTGTCATGACTTTAGATGGTGACCTGGTGGCATATTTTGCAAAAGGCACATAAATCTAGTTGGAGCAGCCCTACAAAACAGCTCCTGGGATCCCTGTTTCCCCACTGGGTAAATTAAGAAAAGTGTGTCAAGGCTGCAGTCCCTGGGTTCTTTAGCAGTTCAGCAATGTCTGTTAGGAGCTATTGTATTCTCAGAGGCTCCTTCAAGCACCACCAGCCCATCTAAAGCTCATTTATTCTGTTCATTAAATGCTGAGAAAGCGTCTGTAATGACTGAAATCCTGTCACTAAAAGGAGGACCAGTGGCAGGGCTGTTTGCTGACCTCACACCCATAATGGGTTTTCAGTCCTTTGTTTTTCACATTATGGAAGTTAAGTCTTCTTACTGGGTCCTCACATGAGTAGCCATGTTTTTATGTTTTGTTTGCTGTTAAATATAATTTATTATTGATAATAATTGATTGCCGTTGATAATTTGATTCAGCTGTAACTTATGCTGAATTTGACCAAAATAAAATTTACCTTTTGGACATAAAAGAACTAAACAAATTTTAAAAACCCTTGGGATCCTAATGTGTTAAATACTAGTCAAATGACAAAAACTGCAACAGCCATCTTTTCTGGAATGGGTTCTGTTTTCACTGATTCCACCATCACTCTAGATGGATCTATTTAATACAAAACATAGTGCTGTATTATTTTGGCTGAAATTGTTTTACTTCAGGTGTTGTGTTTTCATCAAATTTTGCCTGTAGGTTAAACAAAGAGATCTCTTGTCTTCTCTCCTATGTGCCCATTTACTCTGATCTCTTCTTAGTGTATTCAATGCAAAGGCCTGCCTTAAAATGTCAAGGACATTTTCATCTAGACACAAAGCAAAGTTTTATGTTATTGAAGAAGACAACCTCATCAGCAACATAGAGATTTACCACATTACAATTGCCTTTCCACCAGACAAAAAAAAAATTAAATTCATCTCTCAAAGATTGATCACTCAGTCACCATCAAAGTTTTTACAGTGCTCTTTCAAGGATCTCTTGGAAAAAAATCTTGCAACATTTTTCCAAGCTCCTTTGGCTGGTGGGGACAGAAAGCTGTGGAGCCAGGGAGACACTCCTGCTGCCACAGTCCACAGCTGATAAGAGGCAGTGTCTCCAGGGCCACTACCTACATTGTATGTCCAGGAGCACTTTGGAGTTCCACAGATTTAACTAATGCCGTTATCTGTACTGGAGCACTCTTCATGTGCAGAAAATCTTCCCTTTTCTTTTCAGAAGGTCTCCAGCTGTTGTTTGCAGTGCAGCTTTAACACTAAAACAAAGCACAGTTCTGTTTCAGTGTGCATCTGGAGGGATGCCACTCACATCCAAAGTATGTATTTGCCTCTGTCTCTTCTACACACATACACACACANTATTTTATATATATATGTGTGTATATATGTATATATGCATATACATACACCTCTAGATGCACCCCTTCACAGATCCACCCCTCTTCCCCTACCCTGGAATTGACCTGGACCATCTTTAGTGAATCTCTTCATTCTTTCAGCAGCTTCTCTTTCCCATTACAAAAATCAAAGCTGTGTTGGCATCAGCATGGAAAAAAGACTCAAGCTTCTGCAAACAAATGTCACCTTTCAGAAAGCTCTGGCTGCATCCCTTTTCCCCACTGTCACTGATTCATTTCCTGCTATCCCTGCCTGCATGCTGCCAAAGCCTGGTATTAAAGATGCTGGATATTGGCCTAAAAAGACTCTAGGCTTTGTTTTGACATTTTGCTGCTATGATTCTTAAGTAGTAGTAAGGTATTGTGCCTTGAACAAAGAGTTAGATTTAATAGACTGTGCAGCACATGCATTCCTAGCAGAAGGTGACTGGATTTTGTTATGATAACACCCCAAATTAAAATTGACAAATGCTCAGCTTCAGAGCTCCTAAAGTCAGCTGTGCTTGCTGTTAATGCATTAGATGTTTCCCAGAACACACAATGGGAGAAGCTTCCAGGAAAAAGATAAGTGTAGGAAAGATTAAAGACAGTTTCTATAGGCTGTGCTGGTGTTCAGGAATGACAGCAAGGGAGACGATATATCAACATTCACCAGTTGGATTTTACACACTCTTGCCAATTCCCTCTACTTTTAAAGAGTGAGAAGATATAGAGGCAATTGGAAAATTTGGCATGACACCTGGTTACAGCACACAGCCTTGTTTTCTTTGCTTATGGCTTTTCAATTCTTTCACTGAGGAGTTGAATTACCCCTTGCTGGTTTCTGAACACAGGCTTTCATTTCGCAAGGCAAAGATCAAGACCTGAAGCCATTGCATCATCATTGCCCTTTTCCATTTCCAGGAAAAAAGTATCAGTGTTTGTCTGTGCTATTGATTGCTGCACAGTTCTTGTTTGCATACACATCCAAATGCTTCCAGATTCTACCACAGGTTTCAACGTGGAGGAATCAATGTAAGTTACACTGCCTTTGACTGCACAGCAACACAGAAGGAACTCAGACACTTGTTACACAGGGATGAAATTAACAACTAGGAATTAAATTGGGAGAAGAAAAATGTGCCTGTCAGGAATGCCTTCATGGAAGTGAGCCTTCTTGTGTTGCAAAAAGATACTTGAAATTTTCAAAAACTATGTGGCATGATCTTGCTGTGAGGAGGAAATAAAAGAGCAGTTCAAGTGAAAAGTTATGTATTTTCACTTTCAAAATTTATACTCCAGTCTTAGACAAAAGCTATGGGACAACTGAGTTTGAGAGCATATGTTGTCAGTATAAGGTAAACACATGATGTAAGGTTACCAGAATTATTCCAAAGTGAAAATTACGAGCCCATAAAATTCAGATAATGACTTTTATATGTAGTGATACTCTACAGTTTTTATCATGTAGTTAAGATTAAGCCATGATGGTATCCCGAGCTCTAAATTAGATTAAAAAATTTTAAAGGCAGATTCCTTCCAGCCCTTGAAATAGCACCTAAAACAATGACAGCTGTTTGAACAGCCGAAATATACCTGTTCATAATTCAATAAGAAAAAAAACCCAAACAGAAGTTATATCTAAATTTGAATTTCTCTGGTTTACTACACTTTGTCCACCTGGTAACTGTAATCCATAGTGCCTCCGAACAGGATTTCAAAGTTTTTTTTTTCTCTTTAGTTATCTGTCCTTGTAAGGCTCTAGAATTGTCTGGACTAACTTGCACACATTATCATACACATTCACACAATTTCTGTGAGTAATTGCTTTAAGGAAGTCTTATGTGTAAGGTTATTGAATACAGAGAGCATTCCAAAAAAAAGAAGTGTTGTGTTTTTTTAAAAAAATATTTTTTAATCTATCTCCTTCATACGTTAAAAAGGTCTGTACAATCTTTAGTGTAACTAGCTTCATCAGAAACCTTTCAAGGAAGAAGTTCTTTTCACTCTTTACAGGCAAGAAAGGAGCTGTCTTGGTCAAGATCTGAAATTAAATCTGTTGTAGAAAAGAGAAATGAACACAGCTCATAAAGTTCCAGACTTATTCACTAGATTAAGTAACTTTAACTTTATGGATTTATGGATATTTTTTGTGACTTAAAGGGAAAAAAAATCCACAGAGAGAGTGTTCTTGTGCTCATGTATTAATATGACACATTCTTAAGTAAAATAAAAGGGTAACTATTCGTGTAACAATGTACAGCCAGCAAATGTACAACATAGACAAAATAATCAAAACAATTTTTGACATGTATAAAATACTGTGCTTTTCCTCTTTTAGAGAACAAAGACTGTGATTGCAAAACTTTTTAAGCCCCTCCTCTCATAGTGTTTTATAATTCTGTGTCTATAGACAATTCTGAAAGCTCACATGAGATTCGTGTTGTAAATAGCAAGTCACTTGAGCTCATGCTGCTGAAGATACATTGGTATTAGATGCTCCAGACGTTGGCACTGTGAAAATATTAAGAATGATAGATTTGGAAGGCAGGAAAAATTACCATCTACTTTCTCTAAAGTCCAGTTCAGTCAGGGCTTAACTTTAAAATTCAAATCAGCTCAGGAATGTTTTAAACTTCTTTATTGCCCAATATATTAAATGAGAGTATGGGACGTGTCCTTCTACACCTCATAAATTTGACATACTGTAGTTTGAAATCTCATTAGTCTTCAGATGCAGCTTACAAACACTAAAGATCTTATGGACATGTTTTGATACTGTTACTCTCAACCAGTGCTATTTTTGCAAGCATGTGTTTTACATTTGTCCTTTCCATGAACCCGCAATTTTGTTTAGTAACAATATTGAGCTATTTTACTATAAATCTAGGGTTTTAACTACTTTGGGGTCCTTGAGATGATTGGTGCATGCTCAGAGAACTTGTACACATAATTTTGTTCTCTGGAAGTACATTAAATACCCATAAATTATAGTGAAGTGTCTTGTGGAAGAATGCCTGCTATTCTGCAGTGGAATCTTAACCTCTTTATAAATTGGTAGCATATGGCATTTTAAAAGCCATGTAAAGTTAAAGCTGCAGCTTAACTTGTAAATGCAAACTAAACTTCTTATCCTTAGCCCAACGGATGTGTGTACAGTGCCCAAAAGAAGATTCTGTAATTACCTACTAGCACTGCTTCATTAATACAAACTACCAGCCTATCTGGTAAGCTTGATGTATTCTCTCTGCTCTGCAAAAGTAAAATCCAGTTCCTCCAGGTTTAAGTGGGGCCTAAAGGAAGAAAGCTATTTTTACATATACAGGATCTAACTTAGAGAGTCATACACCCATGCTGTGATCACTGGTTTGTGTTTCATTGGTATGTGTATAATGTATTGTTTTTTATTACTCATTTTAAAGTAAAACTGTTGGTCAGTGATGCTGTCCTGAGCATCTAAGAGCCCAGTAAATTGGAGAGAATCTCTGCTAACATGGATACAGGATTGAATTAATATGGAATGGCATGAATGAGAAATGTCAAGATGTTTTATTATAATAGTCTCCCTGTTAGAAAATGCAAACCATTGATGATGAAAAATATCCATGCCATCTATCTGCCTCAAGGAAACGTCCATCTGAACTTTGACTGCAGACAAGGAATATCAATTTGTATATGTTCATTGCAACAACCTTTGAATTTAGCATTATACATGGCAAGACGCTGTCCTCTTCCATGCCTGAAGCCTTTGATCTGAGCAGTTATGACTCGGAAGGTGCTGACCTCCTCCTCCAAATGCCTGAGCCTCTTGTGGACCCCAGAGTGCTGACCAGCAGTGCTGAAGGAGCACCTTTGCTTCCTGCAGGATTTTGAGGATCAGAAGGACTTCCTCACTGATAACTGTGTTCAGGCCTTGAGGCACAGTGCCTGTTCAAATTGTGCCAAAAATCAAAGACTTATTGTTTAAAAAAACTGGTGAATGCTATTTGATGAGAGAGTACCAAAAATCTTCTATCAGCTTTTACAGTAGAAAATTTGGGACAGATGTATTTTCTCTCTTCTGCCATGCAGAGGGAGTTTCTCCATAGATAAACCTTCTTCCAACTACTTCTGTTTCCTCAGTATATATTTATCTAATTCTCTGATCTTTCTCCAATGTTTCCAAAAAATAAGGCCTTTTTCAGAACCGTAGTCAAGGACTTTCCTGATATGTACTGAGGGAGGCAATATTAATTTCCTGAAAAAGTAGTTGTTTTTCAGAACATTCTTTGTTCTGAAATTTTAATACAAAACCTTTCTCCTAAGTCCAACTTATTTCCATGGGAAGAATCGTATATCATGAAAAATGCAGAGCAAAGGCCAATCTGCATACCCCCTGGGGCTAAGACTTTACCATATGCTCTTTCCTTATGCTCCTCATGCTTCTGGTTCTCAGGGAGAAAATGCATTTCTAAAGACATCTGCAAGTGTGTAGCAAACACATTTGTGAAAATAGAGGAGGAGCTTCCACAGTAAAGTGATTCCTATGGGAAACATAGATTTCTTCCATTTTTAGATAAGAAGCTAACTTGTAACTGAACAGCCACTGGTCATACCACTGACTTTCAGGTAAAAGGTTACCCTATAATAACAATTTTGTTTCATTTGTTGACATTATTACTCTAAGATTTTTGTCAAGATGTGCAGCAAAACCTCTTCTCCATGGATTAATTATCTTAGCCTCAGAGCCAGACAGAGCAGATGTCATTCACATGCATCATTGCACAGATTAAGATTTGGATTATTTCCCCTGTTTTCAGTGTTTTACAGATTAAATGCCTCACTTAGACATTATCCCTGGCTACACTGCCATTTATTTCCACCATTCCTGAACATGTCACTGTTGGTAAGCCATGCTGGGTAAGAAGATGCCAGGCAGACTTGGGTAATGGTTTCTGAAGGCAGTATCTGTTAGTAGTTTTGGGCTTTCTGTGGTGAGATAGGTCTGTGGAAATAATTAAGACTGACTGAGGATTCTCCAAGTGCTCTCCACTCATGTTGTCCTCTGCTATTAACCTTTTGCCCTCTGACACCTCAGAAGAAAAGAGGGTAGAACCATCAGAGTTTTACTTTTTAAGGAATTATACTTTTCTCTGTTCGTCTCTGCTTTTAACAAGATGTTCTCTGCTCTCCTTTCCACCTTTGCAGCGGAAGAATGGCTTTGTTGTGTGCAAGCACATATGGTGGCTCATTAACTAGCCATCCTACAGTTTCCTAAATCTTCCTGTTTCCCCTTGATGTTTTCATTTTCCTGAACCTCTTTTCTGCTATGCTATTAATACAACCTGGACACAAATTTTGCCAAGAAAATCTCATTGTCTCACAGCAGGCCTTTTGTTTTGGTTCATCAACCGGTCAATATAACTTGGTTAAAAACCATTTTGATGTGTGTGTTGACTGACAATGCCAGAATGAATATCATCCAGGTTAAATACTTATTAGAAAAAACAAAAACTGTATTTTCTTTTCTTCCTCAGATCTAATTCTTTCTCACTATTTTCAAGTCAGTAATATAGAGTTGGCTGGATGGGAAGACACAAAACAGGGTATAAAAGAAGTGAAATATCACAAACAGCATGAAACCCTGTCCATGTCAGTGTGCATCCATCTTGCTATTTTTTCAAACAAAGCAAAGAGATCTTATCTATATGTAGCCAATTAGGGTTTGTTTTCTAGGGAAAATAATCATGATTGTTACAGTCACAGATTTTGTGGGGGTGAAGGTGAAGAGACAGCTTTAGTAGTTTTTATTCTAAGCAGAGTCCAGAGGTAAGTGTGTACCTTTGCTCAGTTAGATATGCTTGTGCTTGTCTTTGTGGGTGGCTGGGGTCTTCTTTTTAAACTAGGCTGACTTTGCCCAGAGCCACGTTGTACTTTTGTGTATGCAGACAGAAGGCACTGCAAACTCACTCTTGGTGGCAATTTCACTGCAGGGGATATTATCAAAGAACCAGAACATTAGCTCTGCTTACGTTTGAGAAATGCATTTTATATATCTGTATATGTAGCATTCTTGACCCTCAGTCTTGGCTCTAAGCTTTCCAAAGTGTCCAAAACATATATATAACAGATGTTTCTTTGTTTCACACCAGCCACTGTAGACACAGCTGATACTCTTCAGTGGACATGTTTATTGAAACTTTCAGGCAAAATACCTCAATCACCTGGTAAGCATTTTAATTTGAAATCTGCCTTTCTTCTGCACACTATGAAGTTTGCCTATTGCCGCACTCATTCCTGCAGGGATTTTTTGTTTGTTTTTCCACCCCTGACAACCTTGAACTGTGTTTTCTTGGAGTTTTCATTTTTCCTTGGATTGTGAAGCCCAGACATTTAAACCACTTTTTTTTTTCCACCAAGCAAAATTACAAAAGAGGCAAATGGTGTACACTTCTGAACAGACCTTTACCACAAATCTTGAGTGTTTGAAGGTGATGATTTCCAACACTAGATCAAAAAACCTTTGGTATGATGGAAAAGAAGACTTTAGCCACAGCTTTCTGTACCTTTTTCAGCTTCTTTCCTAGACCTATGTCATCTAGTGATTTATTGAAGCTGAAACCGTGGTGTCTCAAAGCAGTGTCTACTACTCTCACCACTTTGTATGGCAAACAAAGAGTTTGTAGCTCTTTATTTATGGAGTTTATATTGTTATGTTTAGACAACCTTATTCTAAACTCACACCTTAAAAATCAGGATTACTTTTTCCTAGAGCAGCAGAGTACACAGCCAAAAGACAGGCACAGGCAAGATGAGTGAAAGATAGACATATAGCATGTTGCCAGAGTCTTTTCAAATGTGAAATGAAAAAGATGCTAATTCCTCTAATTTCTCCAGGGAAATTCTGGAGAAATCATCTCCTTGCAGGGCTAGAAATGGCCATGCCATTTTCTGAAACAATTAGACTCACTGTTGAGTGTGCAAAATATTGATAGAACTCCTTACTCTAGTTCTTTCCTTACTGAGCTCTCTATAATTTTAATTCCACTCCAGGTGTCACAAAAAAAAGGCATGAGCAAACCCACTAGGGAAATAGTGGATACAAAGGCATAATTGAGGCAAATTTCTCTTTCCTGAAAGTATGAGAGTTTAAAACTTTAAGAAATCACAAACTAAGCCAGATACAATTAAACATAAGATTAAAAAAAAACCTTTCATTTTTCCCTTTTAGACATCCTGTCCCTTTTTCATTAGAATACACCTCTGTATCTTACAAGACTTTACGTCAAAGATCATATTCTTTTATATCTATTTTCAAAAATTCTCCCAGTAAGACTGGGTTTCAGGTAAAAGGTTGTCCTTATTCCTAGGTGAAATGGCTTTCCCAGCAGTCAAGAACCAATTCTTACACAAGAGAAGCATTTTTTGTCTCCCAACATCTGTTGAAAATGCTTATTAAAAACTTGTACTGGAGAGCCTGGGTTTAATTTCCATTTAGCAGTGCCTTAATGAATGTTTGAAGTTCTTTTGCCCTCAGGCTCTGTCAAGTGTGCACATATTAACACAAATAAGTGGATCTCGGCACCCTGCTGCAGTCCTGCACATTAACTAAAATATCCTCTGCTATGAAGCACATGGTTTAAAGCTTTATTAATATGTTAAGACCAAAACATAGCAGAACTCATTCAGAGGGTGGACCTTGAAAACTTGAATTTAAGAGAGGAAGGCTGATATTTGAACAAATGTTTAAGGTGGTGTTGGCGCTGTTGCAGTTTTCTGGAAAATGAATGTTAGTGCCATTTATTCAGACATAGAGGCCTTTCTATGTTATTCTTTGAAATTAAGTGCAATATTTAAAAATAAATTCTTAAAATAGAGCATTGGTATGAATGTCTTTTTCAGGCATTTTTTCCTTACTTTGAATGTGCAGAGCTCATGTGTTCATGAACAGCTCAGAGCTGTTCTTTCAAAGCACCTCACAGGAAAGGCACCCTCTCCCCAAAGGTTGTAGCTCTGGCTGTCTCCAGCTGACTACCTACACCTGAGATATTTTATTCATGCTGTCTTCAATATAAAGAACAAGTGTCCAGCCATCCTCACTGAAGTAGTCCCAAGATTTGGCCTCAGTTTCACTTTGTGAAGAATGATAGTTATGAAGGCTGTATCAGAGTTCACATCCAAAGTACTGATATCTAGAAAAAATCCCTAAATTTTACATCCAATACACCATTGAGAAGGTGTGAGAACAAACTTCTTCCTAACCCGTTCTTGAAGTCTTCCCAAGGATATGGAGGGTTATTGGTGAGAGCAAGAACAGGTGAAGATGTAATTTACCTTTCTCCTTTTAGTTACTTCAGAGTTCAAGAAACACATTGCTCTTGATAAGAATTTACTCTGAGGAGGGATTTTTCTCTACATATAAGTTCTTTCAGTGAAGGCTGAGCTCCATACATACTGCGTCTTAGTGGTTCTACAGCTAATAATAGCACTCATTGGGAAGAAAGATTGCTCGAGTTTTCAGCCTACTATTTGATAGTCAGGCCCCTTCCTGTTATGAAAGCAAGGCACTTCACTTGCAGTTAATGATTTAGCTGATGGATGATTCAGCCTTGGATGAAAACGCTCTAAAACTCTACTTACACCTCTCAAATACTGCGAGGGAACTAAACCTCTCAGAGAATTCAGAAAATGAACAGGAAAAAAGAAATAAGCAAATCCTGTTTTCATTATTACATTTTCATAATTTCACTCCTCTACAGATCATGAATTCTGTCAAACATTATGCCTCACAAAAATGGGAATATATGAGTAATCCAACACTGAATTTTTAAAGATAGAATTACATATATCCAAATTTTTCTTTATGGAGAACATTGTTGGTTTTGTTGGTTAGTAACAGTACTGCATCTATAAAAAATAATGTTGGAGCTCTCTATAGCAGGTTCTGATCCCAAATGGGAGGGCATGTTAGGTTAGAGCTGAGCTGCATGCCTGGAAAGGAGGACAGAATGGAATAAAATAATGATATGAAGCCACTCTTGATCCTTCTCACTCCCATTTGTCTTGGATATGAGGAAAAATGGTTTAGCTTTGTGATCTTGATCTGTCTGAACAACCAACAGGCCATTTAAAACAAATACTGAACATTGAATAGCTATCAGTTAACATTTACATTGCAGAGTTTGTTATCATTATGTTTATTGCTCCTCAAATATATGGTACAATTATTTTAATATACGTGTCACCCATCTCAAAAGGTCTATGGATAGGACTCCAAGGTTTCCCATACACAGAGCTGTCCTGGATCTGGTCTTACTAGAAACATGTGTTTTGTCATCTCCATCCAAGCGCTTTTAAATGTGATGTTCCTCTGGGTGGATGGTTTTTCACTGAGCTTCAAGCAGTGTTCATGTTCCCTTATCTGCAGGAGGGACACTGGTGCCAGCAGTATCCAGCCTCCATGAAAATACATTTTCTACACCCAGTGAATTGTATTTGCATTCCTGTGAACACAAAAAATTGCCTGTGCAATTGCCTCTCAGAAAATACATTTCTCTAGTTGAAATAGATGTGGTCCTTCCCCAGGTTTCACAGCATCTGTTTAGAAAACAGGCTCTGACTGTGTGACTCTGCCTGTGAAAGGAAATGTGGGTCACTTTGTAAGAAATGGAGCTGAAAACAGCTTGTGTTACATGCAAGATACTTCTCTCTGTGTGCACCTAGGAAAGGGAAGGCAGAATCCCATTAGCTACACCAAGGAGCAGTTTATTCTAAAGGCAACTATAAAGCCAATAAATTCCTGGCAGACAAAACATTTCAGATATCCTGCATATTTATTTTCAGAGAAACCATAAAAAAGAAATAAAAGAGGTCAGTGTCACCAAAATATATGTTGAAAAGGAGACCAAGGCATCAGATAAATTGCAGTGTTTGGCCTGTATTGGAGAGGTTTTCCCCAAGGCTCAGTAATTTCTACAGTCTGCTTTGTGAGAAGGATGGCAAGGAAACAGGTTAAATGGGAGAAACCATCTCCATTCCCTACAAACAAATTATACTCTTGCGTAAAACCAGGGCACTCCTTCTGGAAGAACTGTGTATATTCATATAGAAAGAAAGAACCAAACATAACTACTTGCAGTGCTACCATGCATATAATTACAGTTGTGAAAATATGTGAAATGAGACAAAACATTTGCTGGGCTGTTTTCTTTAGAGGGACACAGAAAACTGCGTAATAATAATCCTACCAATCTAGAAAAGGACAACTTCTGCTCTGACACATGGGCATAGCTTTGAAGAAATTTTGGCTGTCCTGCAAAACGAAAAGACGCTTAGATTTTTTGTGCTCCCCATCCTAGGTTAACACATCGCCTGAGGAGTAAAAGTCACGCTTGAATTTTTTCCAAAATACATTATTAATCTTTGCTTTCTTAACTCTTCGTCTTCTAGTTCAGTAGTTCTCAATATCCGTTCAACATATGAATGCCAGAATTCTCATTGGGAAGATAGACCAATTTCTCCAACACTGATTGTTATAAAGCATTTACAGATTTGCTTTCTCTTGTTACTTTTCACTGACCCTTTAAAAGCAGACCCAGTCCCCCACAGTTTTGCAGTCCACAGGCTAAGAACTACTACTCTAGACATGTTCAGGTTTGATATGTTGTTGATATGCTTCTATATTATATATTTTAAGCAGTTGCTCTTCAGAAGTGGACCAGTGTGTGCCAGCAGCTCATGATCCGGACAAAAAGGGACACTTTGTATCATCCCTCAGCATGTCATGTCTGTAGGAGTCCTGATACAGTGACAATCTGTTTCTCAGATCACACAGACATACACATAAATAAGCAGAGAGGACATCATGTTTTTAATCATGAGCAAATATCTGCTTCGTATTTACAAGCTGAATAAGCCATCACTGTAAAGTGGCTTTACAAAGCCAGAAAGTTTTGTGGGGCAGCAGGACCCAAGCCGCTCTTCTTTAATGAGAACTCCCAGCCTCATCTGCAGTGACCTTCATGGCATGCCTCCCACAGATTTCAGTCAGGTCAGGGTTTTGCTTTGAAAACTGTGTGCTGGAACATATCTCTCTGCTCAAAGAGTGTTTACAACTTGAAGGAAATGGAACTTGCCCGTTTAAAATAGAAGGCTTTAAAATCCCCAAGCATTTCATTTTCCAGTGTTAATTTCCCCACCATAGTGCACCACATTGTAGCCTCAGAACCAAAAGTTCAACCATGTGTCACCACGACCCTGATTTGCAGAGAGTAACAGGGTTCTGAAATTACATGAAGTTATACTTATTACAGCATTATAGAGCTTTTGGTTTAGATGTGCACTTTTTCCCCCTGGATGAGGGGCAAACGTAGTTCAAGGTTGCCCAATGTTAAGGCAAACATAACAGAGCAGCAAGCCCATCTCTGCTGTTTTTCAACATGTGGTTACTTTCTGTACCCTCACACGACTCCCTATCCATATCCTTCTGAGACCAGCATTAGCCACATGCTTATGTCTAATGCTTAGAGGATAAGTGGTTTGACTACTGCAAGCATTTTGCTTAATCTTCTAAGTCATGCAGTTCCACCTGGTGTTAAAGATAAAAAGATTTTATCTTTGTAGGCTTGCTAAAAAGGTGCAAGATGTTACAAGTTATCTCCACTTTTCTCATTGGAAAAGCAACCAACAAACATGTTACAAACTTGTAATCTCAATGCCAAAACAGGTTTGTTATAACCTAGTTAGTTTTCAGCAATCATCGAAAAAGTGTGTAAACCCCCGTTCAAGCTCAAGTAAGATTGACTGCCACTAACATCTTTAAAATATGAATCAGTCATCTTTCACCAGAATATATAGACAAATGGGTTTGTATGGTTAGCAAAGCAATTATATTTTGATGAAGGGATTTTTAACTAAAAGTGATAATTTCTCCAGTTTTTGAAAAACCCTGGTACCAAGATTTTATTGTTTTCATTTTCATTCCTCTCCACTAGGCTTTTTTTATGACATGAATGCCATTATCCCATTTCCTACCGAGTTTTCCCAAGGAATACCAAGAATTTAATACCAGGAATTACTTGCTCCTGTGGAGCAAATAACTATGATAAGTAACACAGTACTATTCTTAGTATAATGTTCCAGATGCTCAAGTTAACCAAAAGAGAAGAAAAGGTGGCTTTTAGAGCAAGATTTACTGGCTGTTATGTCTAAACCTGTGCATTCTATTAGCACTAAGCAGAACCTCAGCAATCACAATGCTGTAATTTTTCATCTTATAGTTCTAAAGCTAGGAATTTAAAGGCAAGAAAAGATAGTTTGAACAGAACAAAGACTTTCATTATTTTTTATAGATGCAGTACTGTTACTAACCATGATTGCAAAGATGAAAAAAACCTCTTTAGTAACACTCTACTAAAAAAAAAGGCGAGCTTTTCTTCTAGATTGAGCTTGTCTAGCTTCGAATCTGATCTTTAAGCTGGATTTTGCAGTACTGTTGCCTTCTAAAGGTTCTGTCAAAGACAGGTGTTTTCCTTTAATCTGAGAGTTCCACTCACCACACAGTTACCACATCTCTGTGCTCCTGTCTCACCACAATAAGATCTTCTACTTCCTTACAACAGAAAAAACTTGCAAAATTACTGGTTACTTAGTCACTTTAACATGTTTCCTAAGTGTAGGTTCTGTACACATTAAGCTACCTTTGCTTTCCTGCACTCAAAGACTATTCTGGGCATGAAAACACTCTTTCTTGGAATGCCATTGTAGGATCTCCCAGAGCACTCAGGTATATTCCCGATTTAATCCTCTCAATAATTTTATCATATGAAGCTGTTGCAGTGATGCAACATTAAAGAGTTGGAGTGACAATTTCGGCATTTTCATGGGCAGCAGGGATTTGAATTTCCTGAAAGCAGCAAAGACAGGAATCCACCAAAAAAATCCTCTAGCCATTGAGCTGATACCTGACAATCTTCTCCCTTTTGAAACTATATTTTAAGATTATGAGCAAATACTTTGTTGATTTTTCTGGAGCTGAAACCTCTAATTCAGCAAAGACAAAAAATTCAATTTCATAATAGTCTAGTCAGGAGGTCATGTAATCTAGTTCGTGTAGAGGTGACCAGGCATTTCTGAATCACAAGGCCATCTTTTTGAAAGGAGTCTCTCCTCCTCAGCTGAATGAAAATCAAATACCCTGTGTGCCTCAATGGACAAATCAAGCTGTGACTGCCTTATCCTGTCAAATCATGGAAATTCCTCAACAGTGAACAGTCTCTTTCTCCATCTTTCATGCATTTTCCTCATATATGCAGCAGTATCGTTTCTTCCAGCTATGATTCCTCATCTGCTTCCACTTTTAGAAATCCTTAGAAAGGGTCCTCAGGATTAAATATGCAAGGGGGTGGGGGGGGATATCATTCCAATGAGAAGACTGTGGAGATTAAAATGCAATGTAACAAAACATGTCTTCTAGAAATATGCACTCAGGCATTTAACTATAATCAGGCCATTTCATAGCTTTTATTACACTGGTCTTCTGCCAGTAGATAAAAACCACACAGAACATGCAATTTTAGCAGTGAGATTTTTCCCTTATTAAACCTAACTACCAGAGACAGCAGTCACCTCCACTGGTGCTCTGTTTTTGGCCTCCTTCTGAGGTTTAGGCCATTAAATTGGTTCCACATGACAGGGTTTGGAATGCTGAAAATCAATCTAACTTATGATTCTGAAGTTTAGTTTCCCTTAAAGAGTCATATTGCAAAAGTTCGCGGCCCAAGTCCTTTCTCTTCCAGCTTCAAGCAAGGACCATTTAAAGCTAATTTAAACATTGTGTGAAGACTGTAACTTAAGGTCCGTCTCTGCATCCATTTTTTTTTTCAATGTAAATGAATTAAGAGAAGAAAAACCTATTAAAAGGTATCAAGCACTAAGGTATTAGTTCTTGCAATATTAAGGTATTAATTGCAAAGAATATTAGAAAGAATGAAGATTACCCGATTGCTGTTTATTTTAACAAGTCACTATGCAATTCAACAGTTCATTTTCAAGCTTTGCTCTCCTTGACACAAATTACAGATTAATGATTTAGTTACTGACAAACTTATTGTTGCCTTCTGACATCATTGGTCAGTCTTAGCAAATATTTCAGAAAAAAGAAAACAAACCTTTTTTGTTTGTTTGTTTGTTTCAGTCCCTCTTACACTGAGATCTTCTTGCGTAGGAGAATGATTATATACCAGCATTTAAGTGCTCTTGATATATTTGTTCCCAGTGGCCATGAAAGAGCTGTGTTTATTTATTTGCTAATTAATTCTATGTGATCATTTCACTGAAATCGGGCTTACTCTCAATTTTAAAGGTCTTTTTAGTAAGATTTAAAGCTACATATTAAGAGATGTATAAATATTTGGATATTCTGCTGTTTACTAAACAGAATACAAGGCATTTGGGGTTTTTTTGTAGGGTCCTTCTTTGCGTTACCCAGATTTAATTTATGTCCACAGGGTTAATATTATACAAACAATCATTTATTTCAGAAGAAATGTGGACATTACTAAGCTGTTCTATTGGTTAAGAAGAATCTCTGCTTTCTTTATCCCAGCTGGGTTGAGGTAATTGCCTTAGGCTGCAGGCTGGGAGAATAGGAAGTAGATGAAGCATGTTGAAGATTAACCACACAAAGAAACTGCCTAAACAAAGAAAAGACTCTAAAAGGAGGAGGAGAAAGAGTCTCTCATCCTAGACAGGCATACTGGGAAAGAAGCTGCTTCATATCCACAAAAAATGAGGAAGAGAGTCATCAGCAGTTCCTGTGGGCTAATCTGCATGCAAGCAAACTGGGCTTGCAGGCACTTTCTGATAACAAAGAAAATGTGACTGTGACAGCCCATGAGTGACACCAGTCATTAACCCAAATGCTGATATACAAGGAGGGTTATTTAAAGGTGAAGCTCCTCCTCAGTTTTGTCTGTTTATAGTCACATTGGGAACCAGAGGAATCTATTTAATCATGTTAAAGACTCAAATTAAATCTGCAAAAATCCCCTCAGCCACATTTCTCATTTACATTCCTCTACCCCCTAAACACACTAATGGCTTTTGTCTCCCGTATTTTATATGGGATTCACCTTATTCAACTGAAGAAATTAAAGTTTCAAAAAATTTAAACTTGGTCACAACTCACCCTGGCTTCCTTTGTAGGCAAATGAGAAAAATAAGATGATTTCACAAAATAATAGGATAGAAACATGGAATGGCCTGGGCTGGAAGTGACCTCAAAGATACTGTAGTTCCAACCCCCCTGCCGTGGACAGAGACACATTTAATTAGACCAGGTTGCTCAGGGCACCATCCAATCCGGCCTTGAACACTTCCCAGGATGGGGCATCCACAACTTTCCTGGGCAACCTGTGCCAGTGCCTTACCACCCTCAGAGTAAAATAAAGAGTTTCTTCCTGAGTAGAGAATTTCTTCCTAAAGAAGAAAACTTGTCTTAGGCATCTGTCTTAGAAAGAGATGAACTCTCTTGAAGATGGTTACTTCTTTCTGCTGTCTGTAAAAGAAGACTATTTGTGAATAGTACGGGCTTCAAACCTAACCCTGAATCACATAACTGAGGAGAGAAGACATGCTGGTATAGAAGCAGAGATTTCAATTTCTGCTAGAGAGAAGTCTGTCCTTTATGCTTCCAGGAGACTAGCAGCGTTACCACAACAGTATGTTTCCAGCTGGCAATCTTAATTAAGAATCACAGGAGTGCTTGCTATTATTATTTTTCCCATGAAAAATCTCTAATGCCTTGGCTGAAGCTCACTGCCAGTGATACCCAGTCAAACTGAGATCATGGTCAGCCTTGGGGCACCATGTAGCACAAAGTATCCACAAACAGACACCTTTGGAAATCCTCTCAGTGGAGACAAACCTTTGGAAGTCCTCCAGTGAACATCTCCTCGTTCTCTCATGAAGGGCACTGTGTGCCAGAGACATGCAGTTGCATTCTTTGAATTTGGTTATTCTTATGCGTTCAATCACTGCACTTCAATCACTAGCTACGGGATAGATCTTGATTTGAAAAATCTTTGCCTACTCCAAAATAAACAACAAGCATTTGATTTTATTTTTCTTAATTATTCCTGGTTTTACATAGCTTCTAGCAGAAAAGCATGATTGCTCACAGAGCAAAACAGCACTGTTGGACAAAAAAGGCTGGCTTAAATGTATTACTTCCTTTACTATTTTTATACTAAAATAAGCAAGGCTAGAATATGAGTAGGAGTGATATTCTAACACTTCATTAGCTACCAAATGAACTAAATTTTGCATATATTCCTCAGCTACAACAATAGAAATTTTCACAGACAACTAATGCAGATTTTTCGAAGTTAGACTAAAAGTAGCAAAGTGTTTGAGAAGGGTTTGTTACTTTAAACCAATAGCTAAAAATAGGAAAGCTCTATCACATCTATGTTAAGAAGAAGAAAAAATATGAACAAAATAGGAGTTCTATGGGAATCATGCAAAAGCCGTAAGTCTGTTCATGGACTTTAACCATCTTTGGATCAGGCCATCACTAAACACTTAGCCAGATGTGTTATCTCACACCCTTGACTTCTGACCTTATCTCTGTTTTGATGACTTCTGTGATATAACTGGGCTGGACCCATCTTCCCTGAGACTTTAATTTATGAACCAGTGACAAAGGATTTAGTCTATCTGTCTAACTGGGCTATCATCTGGATGCCATGTTAGAAGGAAGAAGTTTTAGAAATTTTGCCACAGAGTGGGAGCATATCAAAGTTATATCATCTGGGGATTTTCAATGATCCCTATGATACAACATTCCACTGAGACAGCGAGCACTCCGAGATAAGCCTGGTATATCCAGAGTGAATGACAAATATGTTCATAACAATGAGAAAAGAAACATGTACCAGGATTCATTCCCCTAGGAAGAAGCTGGTTGGATAATGTTATACCACTAAATATCTAATGTGTCAGTGAAATGTTATCTTCACTCAGGCCTTGTACTGGTATAAGTTTTTCTTTGTGCTTGTTTAAAAACGTGATTAGGGAGTGTCTGTGATCAAGACTCCAAAACAAGATTTACCATCTTCTTCTAAAATTTGCATTACCTAAATAATCTCTTTTGGTACAATGGGTAAATTCTATCAAAGCATCTAACATCTTTCTCCCCTTTTCTTGCTGAAGACACCTGACTTTCCTTCAGGAAAGAGGGAGCAATCAGCTGACTTTTGATTAGATCAGTGCAGCTTCATGAGTTTTTCAGAGTGCAAGGATTTCAAACATTTGAGCAAATCAATGAAATCACAAATCTTGCTACCTAGTAGCAATACAAGTTTATATGATTTATAAACATTAGCTTCAACAGTTCAGGAACACCAATGGTATATCCAGTACACACTCAGTATACTAGGAGTATCAAGAAAGCTGGTGATTTATCTGTCACATTGTCACAATCATTACAAAGTGGTGATTATGTCACATTGGAGAGCAAGTGCTCATTTGCTTTTTTTAATAATTGTCATAAGTTTTAATATTAAACGTAAATATTACACACCCAAAATTTTGCTTTCATTTTCAAAGACACGAAAACTATTGACATGCCTTTCCAATCTCACAGTGAGCTTCATTTCTTTGTTCTCTTTCCGATTGCTAATAAACTGTAGATTTATCTCTTTGCAGAGCCAAAAAATCTTATTCATCTGTGGAATATCACATAAATGCTGAAGTTATTTTGATTTATACTCCCCCAAATGTAAGATGTGGGTGCCTAAAATTCTTCTTTTCTTAAATTGCTCATGCCTAAGTATGCAGTTCTCCAGCAATTTGTCTGTATCTCATTGATGTCTACCAGTTGTAGAAGAACTGTTTATGGCCTACTTTTTTCTAGTTCTCCATAGTTATGAAACTTCTCTTTCTTGCCACAGTGACGTTTTAAAATGTAAAATCTGCTTCTGTTGTGCATTTTCTTGCTGAGTGCCTTTATTCCTGTTTGGAATTATCCAGCAAAGACGACATGTTTTTGATTTTTATTTGAGGACATAGGATATCTATTGCATCACTGTTTCGCCTGGGGCATTCAAAGTGCCCTGGTAGAGGAGTGTATGCGTGCTTCTGACTCTTGGATATGAAGAGAGCTGTTTGAACAGCTACAGCCAGCTCTATTGTGTTCATAGCAAACTCTGTGAAGTTCCTTTCAGCTACATGTCACTTCCAGTTTATGCTGTCTGAAATTTTTACAATGATAGATGGTACTAGGCTCTTTTGAAAATTCTTGTTCAATCAGAAGCTGGTATCTGAGCGTGGCTGCACAGAATTTTTTAAAGAATGCTGACTTTTTCAGTAAGTGTAAAACAATTTTCATGAGCACATGCAGGTCATATTTGGACATTCAGAAGTTTTACTCTACTCTGTGCATTTGTCACTATTATTAACCTATGTGAAAGGAAGGGGTGATCTAGACCAACCTGCCACATGCAGAAGACACAAATGAGAGGTGCCCAGTGCTTCCTTTACAAAGAATAATACTGCTCTGTTTCACACCACTCGGTTCGATTGTTCTTTACAAAGACTGGGAATGCTTAGCAGAGAAGCTGGCCTAACTATTCTGCAATAACTCCCCCATGTGGGCATTTCATTTTTCTCTATATTTCATTTTCAAAAGAGGAAAGCTGACTCAAATATTAGTCTTTCTTTCATTTATAGTGGCTGCACACAATTTTTTCCGGCATGCTTATGATGTATGGAAATCTTGCATACTCTCCCTGTGTCAATTAAACCCAGAGCATGTTATCTGTGCTAATCTCAGGATGAGCAGGCTGTTTTGAGGGATGATTTCTGCAGGAAAAGAATGAGCTATATTGGTCATACTAGTAAAAAAAAAGGCTAAAAAGTAATCTTTTGCTCTGATTTAATTGGTTGCCTCTGACACCTCTGGAAGCTCCAGCTGACCAGACCAACTTCACCTCAGTTTGTTTACTGAAGTTAGGCAAAACCTGTTTGCTATCACAGTTCTGAGCATGCCTTAATCAGCCCCTTGTAGCGCTGCTCAAAGCTGACACCCATCCCTTGCTCATGCTGCCAGCATTCCTCATACCCGTGGAGGCAAACTGGCAATATTTGGATGGCACATAGGACTGCAGAACTTCGAAGGATTGTAAACTCTCCAAAACATAGTCAGTACAGCTATGAAACTTCATATCAAAATCCTAATGCAGTTAATTAATACTTTCCAAGCAGTTTAGTCACAGTAATGCGGTTAATTAATAGTCTCTAAGCAGCTCAGTCACAGTAATTCTGATTGCTTTCCTACTTCTTATCTAGAAATAAAAATGGTCATCTAATTATCTAATGGGATTTGTGAAATAAACAAACACCGATGAACACTGATTTTTTCATTCACTTTAACAAAGACTTTAATCTAAGACTACTAATTAACAGATAACCAGAGTGTGAAAGACTATGTCATGTTTCTGTTGCCAGTAGGTTGTATCACACAAGCATCCCAGACAGGTTTTAATTGGGTACAAAATGTATGTTGGCATGTACATGTAGAGGGAAAGTGATCCTCCAGTTTGCTTCTCTGTTTGAGATGTTTGATTAACAATGGGCTAGAGGTAGACAGAAGAGAGGTCATTTTCAGGCTGAGTAAACAGAGCAATTTCTCACCCAGAAACCTCCTCTATGGCAGCTATCTGAGCTATAGGGAACTTGTCCATTGTATAACCAGAAAGAAAATCGTAAACACCTCTTCTTATTTCTTCTCTCAACTTATTTAATCTGGGACCTAAGGTACCAAGAGACAACAATAAAGGCAGTTTGCATCCTCTTTTCATATGGACCAGTCCCAGGAAATCCTGTCACCTTTTGAGGACAGTTTTTTTAATGTGATTCTAGACTGTAAACAAATGTCAATCACTTGTGTCTTCTGTTCAGGAGAAAATAGATGAACCACCAGCCCCCATTTCTTTGCTTCCCTGATCATTGTCCAAACTCATTCCCTGGATTTGCTCTTGGATGTGACTAGATTACTTGTTGAATATGCACTTCTTTTTAAATTGTCATTTGAATATATGTGTGTATATACACATATTACTATCTATCGGTATGCAGCTTGCCTAACACAATTTTATTTGTTTAACTTTTTCTAAAGGTACAGCTTCTCTAAACTGAAATGGACCCTTCCTAAGTCCTTGTTGAAGTGAATTGAATCTTTTTCCAGAAATGTTGAAAATGGAAGTTCTCTAATTCTTAAGGTTTTATTAATTTGGTAAATCCAGGGTAAGAGTAACCACTTCAGTGCATTTACACTTATTCCAGCACTTGAATTTTCCAGTAAGTTCATGAAAATGCTGGAGCTCCCCTTCTAGGGACTGAGTGAGTGTCTAAAACATCGAACTGAGTGTTAGGTCCAGCCTCCCATGTTTAGCTGTTCAGTGAAGTAAAGAAAACTGACTGAGGTGAAAAAGTTCCCAATTTCATAATTAACAGATGCATACAGCGGCTCTCCTTTCATTTGGGCTGGATGTATACAGCCACTGGTTGAAGGAAAAATGTTGAAGTTTTTATTGTAAACTTCAGCAGTATTGCTGTTTTTCAAATGATAGCAGAATTACTATTCTGAATTACTATTCTATGTACACCTGAATCATCACTTGTTCGTCCCTGGAGATCCATTGCATCTTTATATAATCTGTTCTTTAAGAATACTGAAAAAACTTTTTTAAAAAATTAGGGCATTCTTTATTATAGAAGTGGAGTAACAGCCTAAGAAAGTAGAATTTGTGAATATGTTGAAGTTGGTGGGATATATATTCACACTTGTCACTTTAGCAGACAGAAAGGTTCAGAGGTGAAGCTCCCCAAGTGTCCTTGGAGTCAGGGAAGAGAAGCATGCCTTGGTAGCCTAATTCAAAGCACTTAATTTAGACCCCTGTACACAGATACCTGCACACCCCTCAAACCTTTCATTTTGTGTGGATGGGAGTGGTTTTACACCAGCAGGAAGATATTCCTAAATGAGTTCCCTCACTTGTCACATTTGACTCATTTGTTTTTCAACTGCAGTCTGAATTTTCTTCTCCTAACATTTGAAATCATTTGGCCCAGTAAGGCTTTTAATTGCATTTTATGTTTTGACATGAGCTTGATAGAAATACTTATTGTGTGTCCTTATCTTTACTTGTATTTTACCAATAGTGGTGGGCTTTATACAGTTATATATGGCAGTTATATTTGTGACTATTTGACTTCCTCAATCTTTCTAAGCCTTGCTGGGTTCGCACATCACAGAAAAGTCTGAGTTTGAAGGGAACCACAAGAATCATCAAGTCCAGTTTTTAAGTGAATGGTCCATACAAGGATCAAACCCATGGCCTTGGTGTTGCTAGTACCTGGCTCCAACCAAACTAGGCTAATTGTTTTATATATAGAGAGGAAATATAATATAAGTTTTGCTTGTGCTAGTACCAGTCCTAAGAAAATCTCTCATGCAGAAACACACAAGAAAGTCTGAAGGAGCTCTTCTCACTGCTTAACAAATTCTCTTTCTCTTTAAATATCTCAAGTTTTCTGCTGGGGGGCATCAGGCACAACATCACCCACCCACCAAGGGAGGGGATTGTCCCACTCTGCTCTGCTCTGCTCTGGGGCAGCCTCACCTCGAACGCTGGTGGCAGTTTTTTGGGTCACAATATTAAAAAAGACATTAAGCTATTAGAGAATGTCCAAAGGAGGGCAAAAAGGATGAGGAATGTCCTGGAGGGGAAGTCTTATGAGGAGCAGCAGAGTTCACTTGGTCTGTTCAGCCTGGGAGAAACTGAGGACAGACCTCATTGCAGTGACAACTTCCTCATAAGGGGAAGGGGGGGGCAGGCACTGATCTCTCCTCTCTGGTGACCACTGGCAGGACCCAAAGGAATGGCCTGAGGTTGTGTCAAGAGAGATTTAGGTTGCATATTAGACAAAGGTTCTTCCCTCAGAGGGTGATTGGGCACTGGAAGAGGGTCTCCAGGGAAGTGGTCACAGCACCAGCCTGACAGAGTTCAAGAAGTGCTTGGACAATGCTCTCAGGCACACGGTGTGATTCTTGAGGTGTTCCGCACAGAGCCAAGGGTTGAATTTGATGATCCTAGTGGGTCCCTTCCATCTCAGCATATTCTATGAATCTATGAAGTTGCATTTGTCCCTTTCATATTGGGTTGCAGAAAAAGATTGGTGTCTGCAGATACAGAAAGGTAGAGGTCACTGTGCTAAGTAAGAAAGCAAAGACAACCCCCGAGTTTAACTATACTTCTGGGCATAATCAACATCACAAAAGAAGGAAATATAACTAGCATCCTTTGATAGCTGTTTTTTAATTCCCTTTTCAAATAACCAAACATGCATTTGTATTTACTGATGTAGCTCACATCACACGTGCAGACTGCTCCCTTGGATCCACAGAAAGATGCTTTAATTGATCTACTGCCTCACATGGTAAATGTTTTAGTTATGCTATCCAGAAATGTACCGGTACTGTTTGCCTGTTACGGAAAGATGAAATATTTGTAAGAGAGTGACAGGATCAAAAGTTTGGCAGAGTGATAGATTTCTGATAACAGTGAATTAGAAAATAAGAGAAATATCATTTTATCCTGCTTTCTCTGCTGCCAGAGGGAGGTCTCAGCATGATGCAGAACAAGACACCAGCTTTCTGTTTCCAAATTATGAGAATGTTAATTCCTTTGCTAGAAGTTTGACTGTAAAGCAAGGTAAAACCAGACGCTTCTGTCATTTTAGCATAATTTTTCTTAATAGTTTTATTTATCCATGCAATGTCATCCATGAGCAACCTAGTAAGATTCAGGTTTTAAACTCAGAGGGTAATATCCCAAACATTTTTTCTGCTCTTTTTAGTAACACAGACTGCCAAATTTTACCCAGTGACCTGGGAACCAATATTGTGAACTTATAAATGAAGCTTGTTTTTCCTAATACGTGGTGTGATGTTTGACAAGACAGATGCTGTGAATGGCAATATTAATCCCAACCAAGTTCTGCTTACAAGTACCTGTTTTGCAGCTAAAACAAACAGTCAGAACTTTTTCAATATAGACTTAGACAAGTATGACTAGCCTTGTAAAGAAGAAGGTATTGATCTGATTTTAAAATATCAAGAGGGA
The DNA here is from genome assembly GCA_008694505.1 of Cyanoderma ruficeps. Taxonomy (NCBI): domain Eukaryota; kingdom Metazoa; phylum Chordata; class Aves; order Passeriformes; family Timaliidae; genus Cyanoderma; species Cyanoderma ruficeps. The sequence continues at coordinate 165,577 of VZDJ01000136.1, forward strand.
AAATAAATGGGCCAATCACCACAGGATGGAAAGTAGATGAATACTACCTGGTCCCCACCCTAATTTTAACAGCAACCTATCACAAATATTCTCTATTTAAAAAACAAATCACATGAATTCTAACATGGTGCTTATCATCACTTCTAAATAGGAGTATATAATCTTAAAGATAATTTTACTGACTGCAAAGCATTGGTATTTTTTGCATTTTGCTGTGAATCATCAATTCTGTGGTGGACTTATATCACAGTGTGTTTATGTCAGTATAAAGGAACAGCTCGCAGCTCTTGCTGTTTCACAGTACACTGCGTTCATTTATTGTTCTGAAGTCACTGGTTGAGATGAACTTCACTGAAAAATAACATTGGTAAAACCAGCAAGAACAATCTATTACAGTGGATCTTCATCACAAATCACAAATGTCTTGACAAAGTCTCCTTACTGTCACTGTAGGAAAAGATCACTTAAAGTTTGTTGCAGGTCAAGTATGCCAGAGAACAACCATCACTCTGTCTGGTGGGAAATGTATTAAGCTATCACCACACCATACATGGAAGAAAAAGATGCAATTATTTCCAAAATAGATATTGAAGTTACAAATATTAATTCATATTTTCGTGTATCTTTGTGTGGAAAGAATCAGTTGGAACCAAACACCAGCCATTTGCACTTCCTCACTTTTGAAGAGGAATTGTATCTGCAAGCAGAGACAGACCAGGCCAGAAGAAACTGAAGACAAAAATATTTTTTTAAACCAGGTTGTCTTAAATAAGAAGCTCCATCAGCTACTATATATTTTTCATTACCTTTGTAAGCTTCATTGTATTTCTGACAATTCTGCACTTTTTTACAAAAATCTGCTCTAAATATGGAAATTCTTCTTTTAGTGCCCCAGGTGAGGAACAGGAAGTGATCACCCGATAATCCTGTATTATATATCAAATTAGTCACCCTGCTGCAAATATGTCTGACAACTGCTTTGAAAGACCTGGACATGGCCAAGTGTCTGATGGCATAATTTTAAATCAATGGGGTTTGATTTTCTGTGCCTGAAAGTCCAGCACTTTTGGCTGTCTTGACAGTGGATCCAAGCATGTAAAGGGTTCCAACTTGTGTGTCTTCTTAAACACAGTGACATCAACCTAAACTAGTCACAGAGGCTGATATTGCTTCTGTGATGATATCCTCCTAGGTTGACAAGTCAGAGTTGTCTTAGTTTTTCGAAAAGTCTGCCAGAAAATACTCCTAGTGTTATCCAATGTCACTGTTAATATATATTTTCTTACTTCTTTATTTTTCATTTCTCACATTCACTTCTTAAAACTCAGAGCTGTATCGATCACCATCATTTCCAAAGGACAGTTAATCACACACAGAGAAAGGAAAAGTTGGGACAACTTTTTTTCATAGATGGCAACTTTTCTGTTGCTTGTCAATGAACTCAAGTATCTAATAAAAATTGTAAGGTTTATAATGATTGCAAGAGGATTAATCATATTCTAAGTTAGAAATAACAGCAGAAATTGTTCATGAAAATTATACCAAAATCTAGTAAAAGAAAAATTACCTGTGCTCCTGCTTTCAGATAGTTTTATAGTTCAGTGACTATAGAGCTGCCTCAATCACTTAAAAAATACCTGACTATATTTTCTGAATATATAGAGTTAATTTCTGTCTTTTCAAAATTCACTTCTCTGCTGTCTCTTGATTTTATCCTATGGAAACAAATCTGTTTCCTCAGCATCCCTACAGTCATCTGGAAAAATGCTAAAAACTGTCACTAAAATAAGAATAGTCAGCAGTCATAATTTCGAAACACTCTGCTAGGACAAAATCAGATTTCTCGCTTATTCTTAAGCTTCAGCACTTGTGTGACAGTTTCAGTTTCTTCTGTGGTCAATGAAGAGTGACAAGAGCTTTCCATCATTACAGAGGAAAAGTTTGTTACCTAACTTTTACACCACTGATGTCCATGCAACAAATCTCACTCATAATGTAGAGATTGTTTGAGGGAGTCCACACCAGCTTCTGAAGTAATCTGAGAGCAATTAAAAATACAATTTCATGCTTGCTCATGCTAACAGTCTCTATCATCTTTTTGAAACACCTGTGGAAAAGAACATATTTTTTTCTACACATTCTTTTATTTTTTCTCTCTCTACCACATTGGTATAATGAGACAAACATTAAGTTATCTGTAATGTAACCTTACATTTTTTACTGCCTTGGTTGTGTTGTGAGGATGTTTTCTTTTATCCTAGAAAGTGTTGCCAAGACAATAGGTTACACGTAACTTTTTTTTTGTCCCTCTTCTCTGGATCTGCCATTAGGGTGCTTGAAATACCTATTTGAATTGCTGGAATTCTCCTGGATTCCCAGAATCTTTGATCGCAGATTTCTCTCTTTCTGAAACAGAGGACTAAATTTTGTTAAAGTATATAAATATCTGTAAAGAATGTGGTGTCTTAATTAATTTGAGTGTGGGATTTTATGTACTTTTCGAAATGAAGAGATTTTATGTACTTTCAGGAATTAAATAACTCACACATATTACAACTCTTAACAGATTCAACAGTCATATTTCACATATGATGGTTCACAGATTTGTATACAAATCTAGCTTAGTGTAACAATGTTTTGTTACAAATGCTTGTTTCTTTTTCAGTTCTAGGACTGGTGCTCTTGGCTGCAAAATGTTCCATCATCAACAATAGGCTCAATTAGTGTACAATCTTCTAATTATAGCAGTCATTTTCTTAGAATTTGAAAAAGACCAATGAAAATCCCTGAGGCTGAGATGAGCGTGCAGTCCAGCTTTCCTCATGCTGAATGAGTGTTCCTGCCACTACAGAAATGAGTGAAAAGTAAGAATTTATAATCCATTTAAAGTCCCCCAAAGTACCTTTGCATTTCTCCCATACTTATGACAGAGTTGTAATAATTTATTGATAATGTTGAATATTTGACTATTTTGTTGTGGTTTTTTTGGTTTGTTTTGTTTTGTTTTTTTTTTTCAATGTACTCTTTCTAGTGGAAAATACTCACATTTTTCATGGTCCCCAAATGTGCACAGGTGACACAGGTTTTTAAAATTATTATCTGATTGTGAATTTCAAGACTGGTCATCTTTTCTCCCTAAAAACTTCACTATACTCTTCAGAGATGATAAAAAAGGTGGTGCTAAAAAACATTGACTTTTTTTAAACACTAACATGATTTAATTTTGTCTTTGTCATAAATAATATCACATGGTTTACATAAGGCAAAGTGGTTTTGTATCTTTGTTATGCCCATTTCTTTTGTTCTTCAGGCCAGATTCCAAAGGGCAGGATCACAGTGGAGAGTTACATGTGCAGAAAAACCCCTAATTGGCTGATTTTTTCAGAGTTAATAGCAGGTCATAACAACACCTCTTTACATAACTTGAAGGGTTAATTGAAAAATTTAGTCAATTCTTTGCTGTTAAAATAGTCATAACAATTGTCCCTTAAGCAATCTCAATCCAAAATGTGAAGGAGCATGTATTCTTAGTTGCTTTTACAAATTAAGCATGCATTATACTAATCATCCTGCTTACAAGTGTTGACTTTTGTAGCACACATTATTTGATAAACGCTTCATCTCTGAGAGAGATCTCCTAGGAGCTGGTAGGGAACTCATGGGGAACCAATGAGAATTAAATTTTCTCATGGTCTTCATCTGACTAAACTAAATGAAATGTCTCAAGATTAGAGTTCCCCTTTGCTTGGAGGAATACAAGAACTCACTGGATATGATTCCTCTAATCTTCGAGCAGAACCAGACACTAAAGTAGTACTGATAGCCATGTTCTGCCTTCCCCTAACTGGTGTGACTTGGTAGATGTTTATATAAAAAATGTTTATAATTAGGTGGGACAAAACCTAGCAACGGCCTTTAGAGATAAATCCCACAGGACTGATCCACAGTCCACCAAAGTCCATGTAAGGCTGTTAATTTAATTCTCTGGGTCCAAGATCATTCCTTTCTTAATGAAAGATATAATGAAATAAAGAAAAATGTTGGATTTCTTGAGCTCAGCTGCTGGAATTGTCTCAGAATTCTGGCACAGCTATAGAAATACATTAGGGATGTAAGAAAGCATTTTCTCACATTAATCATTGGATGTACATTTGGGTATTTGCCATTTTCATTTCAATCCTTGATTTAGAAAGAGAAAACCAACAAATCAAATTTCCTTTATTTATTTAGTAAGGGAAAACACTGTTTTAACATATGGAAGCCTTGGAAACATTCCAGGAAAGGAAAAGACTTGACTGAATGCAGGCACATACAGACTACACTTCCAAAATATGGCCTGGGTAGGGGGGTGCACGACTCTGGCTGCTCAAAAAAATGTACCAATGCATGTGAAAAAGCAGGACTCACTTTTGTTATCAGCAGTATTACAAATGATTCTGTGTAAACATTGTACATATGGCTCTTGGGTCACAGAGCACAGAAGGCCAAGGTTTCCACAGACAGCAACAGATGTTCTGTGTCAGCAAGAAAGTTTTCAGAACCTGGCATAGGCAGGACTCTATGAAGGGATCAGGAAAACACATGCTAGTACCAGGCAAAAAAAAAAAACCAAAAATTCTTCTGTTTCAAACCAGCCTGTGTTTTAAATGGTCAAATGCCACTTCCACAAAGCAAATTGCTGAGGATTTCAGTATTTCTCAACTGTAGATAGCTAAAACCACCAACTGCAAGAAGTATCACAAACCTGAAGACTCTTGAGAGATTACTATCCTCAATTACTATTCTAGCTGCTGTTTCAGCATTTAATTACCCAAGCATCTTGATCTGGATTTGGAGGAGTAAGAGAAGGTTGTTGCTACAGAACTAAAGTCATGTTTCATCTTGGTATTGCTGTATCCCTCTAGACCTGGAAGTCATACCTTTAAAGAGGTTCTTTTTATTTTAGGTACTGAATTGTTTTGAGCCGCAGTCAGGGATGACATTGCACTAATACTGGTTATAAGAGATCTCTAGAGCCTTTAAATTGAGATACAATGACTGATAGGAAAAAAAAAAAAGCTGCTCTATTTTGTTAACAAAATATTATAAATGATAGAATAGCTATAACTGTAAATAAATCTCTTTGTGCAATTTTCCATAATAGATGAGAGCTTTCATCAATTTTGTTTCGAGATCACTACACCCCATATGTATCAATAGAATACTGTCTTTATATGAATGATTATCACTTATTTGTGAATGTCATAGGACAAATTTTCAGCTGTCTGACTAGAATTTGTAATCATTTGGCTCTGACTTTAGTCAAAAATCATGGAGACTGCATAGAAGTTCTGTTCCTCTAATGTTTTTATTAGATAATGTGCTGCAGTGTTGAGACAATTATTATGTGGAACGCTACGACAAACGTCACATATCAACTACAAATAGAGACCAATAAACCATAAGATGTCTTAGCTGTGGGGTCAGTAACACTGGAGAAACTCAATATGAAAAATTAAAATCTCATACACTAAAAAATGTAAATAGCAGGAAAAAAGTAGCAGATGATGTTTACTTTCCAGGAATAGCCTGGAATAGCCTAAAACAAGTTCAGTAGAGTAGCAGAGTTGCCTGCTTTTCTTGCTGTCTTGGTTTTTGAGACCAACGGGGCCTCCAAAATATGAGACATGAGGTGAACTGCTCTGCTGAAACTCTTTTGATTTCCACCTAAAAATCCAAATGTCCACATATAAAGTGAACATTTAAAAGATCTAACAATAACAATAAAAAGCTGGGGGGGAAAAAAGTGTGAATTTCAAAAAATACTAATGTTTGTATTTTCATAGCCTAAATTAAGTATTTTTGTGTTTTCTATTTTTTATGAAGAGTTATGTACTGCAGTCACAATCAGGCAAACAGTTTTACAAGTTAATTTCTATTTCTAGATCATTAAACAACAGAATGATTTGAAGCTTCCTTAATATCCAGTAATGGTATAATCTTACGAAGTCCAGTACAGTTTAACCATAACCAGAAAAAAAATGCAGTATAGTTTACACTGTCAAAGAAACAACACAAATGTTTCTTCAAAACTGACAGTGACTGAATTTTAAAATAGTTTTATATGAGTTTCTAAAACAGTACAAGCTGAAAGGAAGTGAATGAGCTACAAATTATAATCAGAGTTGCCTCTTTTGATGCTGCTGAGTTAAAACCCTGTGTCTTGTGGATTATTCTGGTTAGGAGGAAACATAAATGACAAGTATCTTAGACAAAAATCTGCCTGTATGGAAGAATATTTACCTGAGCACAGGATGTGTTAAAAATCACATTTCCTATACTTGACTTTCCAGAGCTGTCTTAGTCATCAGGTAGCCCAGCTATACCAAGCCCTATGGCAAAACCCAGAGCTTATTCCAGCTGGGACTAAGGTTTCACTTGAAGAGGACACCTGTAGAAGTGCTGATATATTAACCTCTTGATAATCTGAATGGCTCAAAACAACTCATTTTCCTGTTCAAAACACTGTGAAGTGTAGTTTGTAGATAAATCCATTAAAAGATGGTCATTATTTTCATAATAATATTCAGTAATTCATGCAAATATACCATCAACATTGTAAGTTGGTCACAGGAACCAAAGCCATGATTTAAAAAAGCAAGTAAGAGTTTGGAGTGTCTTTACTTCTGTGTACAGAGCCTGAGAAACATCACAGGACCTTGCTGTCACAGGAAATGTGTTCAGATCTTTTTGAACATCATACATGACCAGAGCTTGGCAGCTGTCTATCTGGGCTTTATTCCCTCTCTGTGAACAACAGTCTTTGTAATTCAGGTCAGTCATGTCAGTTTCAGGGAATCTGATATGTAATTTTAGCTCCTCTGCTGTACAGAATTACATTGTGAGTTATGCTGAACAGCATTTATTAGCTTATTATGTTTTCCAAGTTGATCAATTTGTGTGGCAAAAAGAGAATGAAACTCATGTGAATTTATATTAGAAACACTGGAGAGGACTGAGAGTCCACATATAACACTTCTTGACATCCTGTTTAAATTTCTGTAGGTATTATTCTTTGTGGAAGATGAAACTCCTAGGACAGCTAGGGCATTTTTGGTCTCATACCAACAATACCCCTAGCTGAGGCACAGGAAATCCAAATTGGTCTTCAAATTAAGCACGGGAAACCTAGACTCCTTGCTTGTCTCAAAAGTTAATGGGAAACAGATGCACATTCCTGTCAAAACACAAAGTTGTATATTTATCTACTGCTGGCTTATCTTTCAGTGTACTGGGCTAAAATTGTAATATTAACTTCCCCCCCCCACCCCCTCGTCCCCCTCCCTTAGTATTTCATTCAGTTAATATGCTTTTGCTAAATACTAATGAAAATAAATTATCAGTTTGTATTAATACCAATAACTGATCATTACTGGCAAATCTGGGTCATTAATTTCATCAAAAACGATATTTGTTTGCTCTGGGAAACAGTGGTGAAAGTGCCATTCATAATCTAAATTGATACAAAACTATGAAAATCATAATCATCCGATGTAACAAAATATTCAACCTAGACTCAAATAAAATATTTGAGTTTGACTCCAGCTATCAACATTTTGGTAAAAGAAATATCCTTATGACACAAAATGAAGATGCATCTATGTTTTTAACAATATACCTGCCCTCCCTTTCACCCTGATACGAAACTATGCCATCCATCCATTGGAACCATCATTCCAGTTCCAATGAAAAAGGCTTCTGGGTACCCTTTATCAGAACTCAGTATACAATGTTTTAGGTTCAGCAGTTAGATTATTATATGATGTATATGTGGGCAGCTGTCAGGGGCAATATCAGAAAAAGGTGCTGCTTTCAAGCTGGTTTGTACCCATGTACCCCACTGCTTGTTTTTCTTCTTTGTATTTCTCAGCACTATGATGGACAAGAGTGACTAGTTTCTCCTCCCTCTGAAAAGGATTTTAAAAAATTGTTTTAAAATACTCTTGCAATGTTAAAAGCATTTTGTAAGAGTTTTATTGATTGTTCTCCTTAGTGTTTACTAGAGTCAGTAATGATCAGACACATGCCATAGAGGAAATCTGGAACAGAAAAAAATTCCTTCTTAGTGAACTAAGCTAGTTGGCTTTTAACTCAAAGTCTTTGTGTAACAGTTTGTAAGTGAAAAAAGAGAGATTTCTGTGTCTAGGTTAATGCTACATTTTATAAGTATAGTGCATGCAGCTTCCAGCTGTAGGTAACTAATGGCCTGAATTCAGTGAGATTGTCCTCACCTGCAAGCATGTAACTGAAAGGTTAACCAGGCCTATTAATATCTTCTTAAAGGCTATGTCAGGAACTATGCAGAACACTGAATGTCTCAGTGCTGTCCTTAAATGTGTTCTTACTGTGTTACAGAAACCCAGTGTTTAAAATCTGTCATTTCTATAAACCTGACATTCAATAAGCTGTATCAATTCACAGTGTGTTGGCTTGTGCTTTTCCTCTCAGTATTCCTGTGGGATATGGGATTGTAATTGTCAAAGCTATTAAAGCTCATGTTTATCAGAAAGCCCTGTGGGAGGGCACAGCTGCAGGCTCTGGATGGTTGGAAGCTGGCTGGGGGGGTGAGAGGCAGGTATGGGGAGGAAGGCGTGGACAGCATGGGAGCAGGAGCTGTATTGGGTTACAAGACTCATGGGCAGCAGGCTGCAGCTGAGCCAGCCAATAGGTGCCCTTCTTCTGCTAAGTTTTGGTTATGTCCAGTGAAAACTAAAAAAAAAGGGGGAGTATTTTCTACAATAAAGTGATTTCCTTCACATGCGCAAGGGGGTCTGTGTCTCTTTATTCCAGCATTGCTACATACTCCCCCCCTTGTGCCTCCCACACCCTCAGTGCACTTGGGATTAGTGGGTTTACAGTTTACCTGCCAGTTGCCACAGAAGAAGGGTTGATCACTCGGCAAATGATCAACTCTACCTTCCAGTTTTGAAAGGTATATGCTCATTCTCAAGCCCTTGCTATTTCCCCAAAGTCTGTGACATCTTAGGAGAACAGTGCTGGCCTGGAGCCCACATACTGGTCTCGGCAGAGTCCAGCTCATGGTCACACTTGCATTCTCCCCTGCTTTGACTGAGGTTACTCCAAATTTATATTCATTTCACTTCTTTGTGTCTTCAAAACACTGGCTTAGTCAGTCCTGGAGATCTCGGGCTTTGCAGGATGTGGAGGAGGAAATGGACTAGTAGAACTAATAGCTCCCTTGGAATGGTAGAAATTTCTCCATGATCTTGATGAGAAAGGAATGAAAACAAACAGAAAAGCAAGGAGCATTTTTGCAACGCTGTCTGCCTCTCAACCACCAACATACTCAACCAACACAGGCTCACTGTGAGCTCCCTGAGAAGACTTCCTTGCCCCTCCCAAGGGCTATCTAACTTGCCCTTGTGTTCCTCCTTCGTCACTCACCATGGATTTTGAGGCAGTGACAGCTTTAAAAACTGAACAAACTCCTGTATTACTGTTTATATTGTTCTTTCCCTACCTCCTTCCAGAATGTACTTTAAAAATTTTCTGCTGTAATAGCCTGGCTTCCTAAATGAAGTTTTTTGCTTTCAGCTGCAAAGTAATTTTGCACTTAAGGAAATGAAATTGCTACGTTTTACATCTTCATTGCCTTGCTGGCAGTAGGCCTAATGTAGCAAGTGAAATCTATGTCATTAGGAAATGTCATGATAGAGGTTTAAGACAATCCTTTGCACACTGTGTCACTGAGGGTAAGAACTGTACAGAAGAAGACTGCAGTTATGTCATTAAATGCTTGCCTTCAGGGAGAAAAAGAAATTACACATCAGCACAGGTTGCCCACCATTAAAAGCACAGCAGTTCAAATCACACTGGAATGACAGGGACAGAGAGAGGCAGGCAATGAGCAAAGCGACTGTGAGAAGTAAGAGCAGTCCTGATTTGGGAAGGAATAGAACTGCCAGGGATGCACAGCATGACCAGTCAGAAACACTAGCAGGGAACTGGAGTGAGCTTGTCTGAGCAAGGGGAGACAAAATGGGGCAGGTTTCCACTGTATTTGTATTCATATCCTGTGCAGAGAGCACCTGCAAGCACTTTAGGCTGATGACAGATAAGGGCCATTTTTTAAGATGGATATATCTTGACAAAGGAATGTTTCTGGTACAGCAAAGCACACATATCAGCCTTGGGACTTTCCATGTGGTATAAAACCATTCATAGGGAGACTTAAACTTTATACTTTATTTATACACTTTTTCTCAGGTATTTGAGCATTGTCTGGGAGCAAACCTTTGGTGTTTTGTTGAGGTAAGAACATATTATCCTGTGAGGCACAGACAGATGTGGTTTGCCCAGATATAGCCTGTCACGACTAACTCCCAAGCAAGTATGCAAATTACCAGCCCATTTTATCCCTGATTCCCTGTCCCTTACTGTTTCTGGCCACTAAATAAAGCTATGATCTGTGCTAATAGCTGCTGAAAGCAGTAACCTCGTGGTTAATTTACATTAAATAAGTGCTCCAGGGTTAATTTAGCACAAGTAAATCCCAGCACATTAAGCTGCATTACTTCCTGTGCAGTCTTGTCCGGTCCTCCCAAGTGTCATTTTCTAGCTTGTGGCTGAGGGCCAGGTCCTGCTCCCAGATACTGCTGGATAGATCTGCCCTGCCCGCAGGATTATCCAGTCTGCCTTGACTAGGCTTTAATTACTCACCTGGTTGTGTATCTTGTACCCTGCCATCCATTTTATCCTTTTTCTTTTACTTCAGACTTTATGAAAGCTAGGGTGTCTTTTGAAAATGAAAATGCAAAAACAACTGTGTCCTACAGTAACACAGAGGCCAAGTTTATGTATTTTTTATGCCATAACAATCTCTTTACACCATGTACAAATGACTCATTGCAGTTTCACCAGGTTATTACTTTCCTGAAATACTAGTAAATTCAGTCTCTCTTCCTTACAAGTTGCATACTGCCCTGAATTTCTGGCTATTTCCCATCAGTATAGAAAAATTTGAGGAATAATACTCATAGAAGTAGGAGTGCTTTCTCACATCTAATACAACCCTGCTCCCTCACTGTCCTTTTTTGGCAATGTTTGGGCTAGGTTCTGGATGTGAAACAAGCTGTCTGACAGAAAAGTGCCTTGATGTTTGCATTGGTGGAAAATTCCAATTCCTCTTTAGTTTATTTACCGTGTTTGGCTGAGGTCTAATTGTGGGTATAAATGCTGTGGTTATTTTTAATTATATTAGTAAGAAAAAGTCCTGCTGCTTGGAAATTATTGTTTTGTTTTGGTTTGTTTTGTTTTTTTTCAGAAGTAAAAAGTACTTTGAAATATCCGAACGAAAGCCTTAACAGTAAACCAGTCATAAATCGACAGTCTCTTTTTCTCAGAAGTATTTCAAGGAGTGATTTACTGCTGATGTCACAACATCTCTTGCAATTCTTGCTGGAGACTGGATTTTGCTGACACAGATTCAGTATGTCAGACACAAAAGGCTGTCTTAATTTCTGTTTTGAACCAGGCCCGAAAGAAAGAGAAAAACTGACGGAGGGAAGAGAATTACCATTCCAGCTATGGAATTGAAAACAATCTCACTAGGCAGAGGAAGGGAAAGGACATAAAAGGAAAATAATAACTTCCACTCTCCCAGGGTGACCTGAGAGGGAAAAGGGGAGGGGTGGGAGTGCAAACTGATGTTCTGCTTTACATATCAAATTTGCTTCCTTTTGCTAACATCGAAATTTTATGGGATTTTATTTTTCATTTTCATTTTGAGAGCTGCTAGGAGTTTTACCGTTCTCCTTTCCAAATTTAAAAGGCCTGCCAGGCTGAGATAGGAGTGGGATTATAAGATTGCCTGTAAGAAATGTAGTCAAGATGAAGAGCAGACTCAGGTGAGGCTAAGTTACTTGAGGAAACTAAGAGCAGTCCAGTAGAAGAGTTCTAAAGTCCCCTGTTAAAGTTCTTGTGAAGAATAAAATAATATGTTGTTTAAAATTTCTGATGTCAGGGGAGGGAAAAAAAGCCCAAGACAGAGAGCTATCTTTGCCTCTAAGTCCCTTATTGAGCATGAGAACGTGTTTCTATCCTTGCAGCTGAGGCTTTAGGAGGAAAAACGGAGTTTGAATAAAAAGCATACCCAGGGGTTGTCTCATACATGTGACACACACAGCAGCAGTTGACACCCAGGGTATTTTACAACACATGACAACTTCCCCCCCTGGACATGGGGGCCACCCAAAACCCCACAGACTGTGAAAGGCTCTCCTCCCCTCCACAGTGACACGGAGCAAGGACTGTCATCCAGCAGAGGAGCCAGCAGGGCCCCCAGGCAGGTCTGCAGGAGGAGAGGGCTGCCCACCTGCTTGGCTCCCTGCAGGCTTGGGCAGGTCCAGAAGTGCCTGCAGAGATGCACAAGTATCTGCAGCATGTCTTTTTCTGATGTGTGACTGCCATAGGACTGCAGGCATCTCTAGGAGTGAGCAGGTAGCAAACAGCAGCAATCCTGCTCCAGGTGCTGCATTTGGCCAAGAAACCCTGAGTGCCTTTGCTGGTTTAACAGCCTTTGGCTGGCAAGGCAGCTTTCTGTGACCAAAGCTTGAGTTTGCTGCATCCACATAGCTTGTATGAGCAGAGACCCTGCATTAAACCAGGTTTGGCTTTTGCTGTATTTCTCCTACTTTGGGCTTCATTGTGGGGAACTATTTAGTGGGGATAGAAGGGGCTTGGAGCATGAATGCAGGATTGATCCTTAACTGACAAGACAGCAGTTCTCAGAAATAATGCAGAATCAAGTAGTCTTCCTTTTCCAACCTGTCTCTGTTGCCTGACAAACTGGGAACTTGATGGCAGAGATTAGTTCTTAATATAGATTTCCATGTTTTCTGGCCAAAAGAAAGTACAATGCAAATAATAGGGGCAGAAGTTAAGCCATTCTGTTCTTACTTTTGCAACAAACTTACCTGGAGATAGATTATGCCTGCTGGAGCTAATGTGCACTGAAGTCAATGCCCCCCTGCCTTAGCTGCTCTGAAATTCAAGCTGTGTTGAACTGCTTGGACACAGTGCAGTTATTCCTTCCACTCAGAGCAGGGCATGCCCTGTGTCCCTTTATCTCAGTATGGAATATTGCTTCATTATGCTAAATTGCAGAAACATCATGACTGTTTCTTCATCATTCTTAATAGCTGATTAAGTAGTGTTATTTTTACATACTCTGGCAAGTCCTGTTTAGCAGGGCTGGGTGTTAGCTAATCCTGATATAGCCACTTGGGCTTAACTTTTTTAATGAGAATGAAACACATCTGTTATATGGAGATTGTAAATCACTTTGGAAGTTCCAGCAGAAGATAAGACCCACCTACACTGTTGGCCTGAATCTATCAGGCAGCCGTAGCTTGCTGTGCAATCAGTTTTTGTCTCAGTACTGAACTGTTTGAAGATTCATAGTTAAATACAAACTTGATCATAGAGTTTACATTCCACAAGTGGCTCAAGCAATTTAAAATGAACTCGACCTGACATTTTAACCTCCTTACCAAGTTATGCAGACTGTTTATACTGGCAGGGGGATCTAATAGACCGGGTAAAAAAAGGGAAAGGGGAGTCAATCATCTTCTCTCAGCTGAATCACTGATTCACTGTGTGACCTAAGCAAAGCCCTGAGTTTCTATTGCCTTACTGATTTTTTGGACAAGAGAACTCTGAGACCCAAATATACCACTTGAGATGTGATTTTCTTGTTAAATTTATGTCTGTTTTCAGAAGAATTGTCTAAGCATAGAACAGTTTGTACAATGCTAAGAACAACACAGAAATACTGGACATAAGTTATTTGCCAACTGTGAGTCTTGCAAAGCATGAAGTGAACTATCAGTACACAAACCTTACATTTGGGACTGCGAACAATTCTTGAAAGTCACTACAGTTTGCTTGGGTTTAATCATGACTTATTTTTCTCAGAATTACCTGAATTTTCAAGGACTAAGATTTTCAGCCATTTAATCTCAGTTAATCTTAGTTTAACATCTCTTCCTAAGGGCTGAATTTAGAGACTTGAGACACTTTGAGAACACCAGCATCTCGCCATTTAACAAAGGCATGTCCAGCCCAGTACCACTTGCCTTTCTGATACTTGCCTGTCTCAAGAATCACAGTTTGAAGAAAATGATCGAATTATACTCTGTATAGTAGGGGCAGTGGCATGGAGATATAAATGATTCACGAGTTCTTCAAACTCTTTCAAACAGCAGCTGCTATTTTGTGTGCTGTTTCACACTCAGAATATAAGGGAAATTTTTACTACTCTAGTGTTCTTTGCAAATAGCTCATTCTTATCCATGAATTGACATAAAACATATTGCAAATGGGAAGACTGCCACCTAATCTCTTGATCCTGATTGTGCCACAAGCCAAGAGCATTCCCTTAGGTAGTTGTTCAATATATGTGCCACATTTCTTTCAGTCAGACTACATTCCTTGAAAGTGTGGTCCACATCTTGCCATTGGGTTGGAAAAGAAAACACGCCATGGGTACTATCAATATATGACAATGCACTTACAAGAAAAGAATGGTTGCAATATGAAACATCACAATTAAAATAATTCTTTCATTTTCTCTTTAAAAACAGCAATAAATAATGTTTTACCCACTTTTTCTCCTAGAACAATACCATATGGTGCCTAGCCTGGAGCAAGGAAGAAAAAGTCCTTTGCTTTCTTCATGTCAGTAGCAGTTGGTCTCCTGTGGAGATATGGAGATGGTCTGAAATCATACCTTTCATTAAGGCTGCTAGCTTTTCAATTCTTTGAGGGTTTCTAGGGGAAGATTATCTGTATGTACAGTTCTACACTATCTCTCACAATACAGACCAGGCTGACCTTACCAGGGACGGACTGGCTGTAGAAAACTGTAGCCTGGATGAGGGAAGCAGGGAGAAGACTGTGGAGCAAAATAGTTACTCCAGCAGACTGTCCAGCAAAGGAAGAAAGCTCTGCAGCCTCTGGTCAGGTAGATAGAAAAAACAGGAGTGCATTACTTCAGACTCTGTACTTTATTGAGCCATAGATTTCTCTTTTAAAGTGTATTCACTTTGCTGGAATTCAGAAAAGAACAAAATGAAATGGCTTAGAAGTCAGGTAAGTAGAAGTGAAAAGGTTGGTGTTGTGAGCATGGTGCCAGCTTCTTTACAGTTACCCAGAGGATACTTAAGCCTGCTTGCACATTTTGGGGGAGTTAATCTCTATTTATTCTGTGTGTGTAAGACCTGACAGACCCTAAAGCATCATGAAATCCTCTGAGAACTTTTAACATGGGACACAACACAGATATTTACCAGCAGCTGTCAAAGATGAAATCAGCTGCAGGAGAGGGCTTGATCCCTAGTCACCTCCCCATGGAGCAGATAAATCACTGACTGGACAAGTCTGTTCTTGCTGTGGCTGGCAGACCAGGGGGCTTCCACCAGCACCTCACCATCTGAACCAATGAAAGCAGAAGGGGAGGTGCAGTGTCAGTGTCATTCCTGCCATAAGCAGCCATCAGGACCATCTCCTTGCCATACAGAATAACTTCCACAGGAACCAAGGAACAAGAGTAGAGCACAGAGCCTTCTTCTCTACTTTGCAGCAAGAAAATTGTATTTATAAGTGTTGAGAACACACAGCATGACTATGGCTGACTAGAGAATCCATCCCTAAGAAAAGGCTTACTGCCCAGACTCATTCCCATTAGTTTCCAGTTATAAAGAAGGCAATGGGGTCCAGATATTATTGTGTACATTTTAAAACTGGGGTGGGTTTTTATAGTTTTTTTTGTTTTAATTTTAAACAGTGGTACTATGCCACATCTATGCCAGAAGCTTCAAAATAGGTCTGGGGAAGTGAGAAGGACTTAAAAGGGGTTAAAATCTGGGAAAGCACAAGAAGGAAACTCCTCATAACACTATTGTAGTCTTAGTTGTGTTAAACTATGGGGAACGATAAGGCCTACGTCTACAGTACCCTATCTGAGTATTACAGGTCACCTTAGATTTCTAAGATGGTGTCTGTGGATTTTGGTATCCTCTCATTTTAAAGCATTTTTCAATTAAAAAAATCATTGCCTGTTCTTAATTCATGGTAAACAGCAGCTGTGAGATTTGTTCAAGGTCACAGAGCAAATGAATTTCGGAAACCGGAAATAAAATAAACTAGTATGACTTTGAGTGTCTTTCCCTTATCACTGGTTCATGCAGCTTTCCCTTAGGAGACAATGACTCTCACTGTCTCTTCAGTCACAGGACAGACTCTACATATAAAGGAATTTTATATATATTTATTCTATATTTTATCTATCTATCTATCTGTGATATCTATATCTCTCTGTGTATATATATATACACACACACACATAATGGAAACAGTTTTCTGTTTTCATCCCACATCAGCCATATTTTTTAAACCTGAGAGTGCCACACACACTGCAGAACATACAAGATGACGAGTTCACTACTTTCTGTAAAAATTCCCCAAGAAAGAAAAACAATATGTTGTTGCTATTAGTAAAGGTCATGACACAGCTTTCTATATTCACACTATATTTTTTAAGAGCTCGCACAGCACAGATCACAAAAATAACAAATCTCCATGAGAATGCAGAGGCTTCATCTTGCAGGCCATTTATCTTGTTATGGTACACTAATTACTCACACTAATCACAATCAACTGTTGATTTTAACCGTTAAGTGTAATCCATCTGATCCATATTTCACAGACTAGCAATGAAATTTGGATGGTACATCATACTGCATTTTCTGCTGCAAGCTCTAAGCAGAGAAGTGATTCTTGGTGCACAAAACACAACAAAGAATTGTCCTCTCCCAAACTTTGATTTTTTTAAAGAATTCTTCTACACTTTGCATGATGAGGGGTTCTTGAGTGCACTAGTGAATGCTAACCCTACTGCATGGATGTCCTCATCAAAAAGCCCTAAATACCAGAGCACCTTTACCATGGTTGATATTGCTGGGCTTTCTTTTCCCCAGTAACCTGATGCCAGCTCCCACCCTTCATTCATCAAGTCCTGATTTCTCTGCAGCGGAATTGCTCTGTTACACTTCACCAGAAGCATTCACCAGCTAGAGAACAGAAGCAGCCTATACTCATGGTTCAAGTAATGCTCCAGCAAATGGTAGAAACTCATAGGGGCCAAGGCACCAAAATGAAACATCTGGCAGCATGTGGCAGAAGACTATTCCTCTGTAACCAAGCATCTCCTTTTTTACTGTCAATACAACAAGTCATTGAAAATTGCTTTCATTAGTAATTTGAATTAATAGGCACCATCTGTTGTGCTCTACCCACTTTTGCCCAGTGTTTTGCTGTGCCTCACCATTTTGAGGATTACAGCTGCCACCTTTGGCATCTGACACCCAGTAGAAAGGGAATATGCTAACTTGCAGAATTCCAGCTCCCAGACACTGACATGTCTTCTGCACCACTCCAGAGGTAACCACTTACCAGTTATGAATGGCAAAGAGCACCGCAGATGTATCCTGTAGCACAGCCAAACCCATCTGCTGTAATGAGAGGAAGTCAGAAATATGATGCTTTAGGAGCTGTCATGGTAAACAAGAGACAGGCAGGACAGGGGTTTGGTAAGAAACAGACTTGTCATGATAGGAAAACTGTGAGTTATTACACCACCACAAGGCTATAATCTTTTGGTATGTTGCTTTTGAAGGATAATGGCACAATTTGTAGGGATCATTGTATGAGTAACAATCAGCAGCTTATCACTGTAGACTGAATGATCTGTTGTACAGATCTTTCGAGGAGTTTTTGCTGCAAATGTGCTGAAGAAAGAAAACTCCTATCATGTTCTCTCATTCTGTGCATGGGTTTTCTCTTTTAAACCCTCAGAGAAATACTGATGTAATTTAAAGGAACAAAAACAAAATTCAGAGACTTCAGAAATGTAGAACTATAACAATGTACAGCATTTGCAAACCTATCAAATACATTTGTCTTTTTGGTACATATACCTGTTTTGAAATCATAATTTTCAGACTATTTCCCAGGTTTTCTGTTTAAAGAAAATAACAAAGTGCACATTTAGATTCCTCTGCTGAAATCCATGAAAGATAAAATGAAAACGTCAGTTTCTATCAGCTGAATGCAAATAAGAGTGACTGACATTTTCATCTAGATTCCTTTCCCAGCAACCAAGAAGTTAATAATCACAGGATCCAATTAAAAAATATATATATATCACTTTATTCCAACTGCCTTGTTTTCAAAGTGCATTTTGGGTTCATCTCAAAAGGTTCTGTTTCAAAGCATACCAACATAGATTAGAAAAATGACAGTGTTTTAAAAAAATCATTCAACAATACCACAGTGTCAGTATTTGGACTGTTCGGTAGCCTTGTTTAAATATTTTTACAGTATGTATTTTTACAGTAGTATGACTTGCCAAATCTAGCTGAGAGGCTCTCATAATCATGTATGTCATGGTCCTTATTTTTATGACACAAGCAATACAATCTAGATTTATTAAAACAGAATCCTCCATATGCAAACCAAAATCTATTCCCAATATATCACACATCACAAATCTGTGAAGCAGGGTACCAAAAACTAGAGTACATGCTCTGTGGAAACAATATGCTTCAATCCCCAAACATGCACTTTACAGTTAAAGTTTCAAGTTTAAAGATACAGCAAAAGTTTCAAGAATGCAAGGGACAGTTAGTTAAGTTGTGTTAGAGACATGGTCTATTTCATGTGGACAAATAAAGCTTTGAAATGTACTTCTTACTCCTTCCCATCCAGCTTATTCCAAATGCAAGATGTGAGGGTCAGTGAACACAGGATGGCATTTGTGCCAAAGGTGCCCTGCTGCTGCACAGCTGTGTGCCATGCAGTAGAGTTAAGCTCAGCCCGGTTTCCAGGCCTCTGCCTGCCTGCCTCAGTTTGGCTGTGTCCCACCAGTGTAACTGCTGAGAGACTATTCAGCTTGTTCAGTTAGAATTGCATTTAACTACTACATTTTTAAGGCTGTACCTAGGCAAAACATGAAACTAATAAGCAACTGAGGAGCTGCACTTCAGTGACAAAAAATAACCTTTGCATTTTTTTAGTACATGTAACACTCAAAAAAAGAACAAAACAAACCAAACCAAAAAAACCCAACAAAAACCAACCAACCAAACAAAACCCAAAAAAACTCCCCAAACCAAAACCCCAACAAAAACCAACACCACAGCACAACAAACCTCAAACAAAGAAAGAAAGAAAGAAACAAAACCCCACTAAACAAAGCAGGGGAAAGGAGAAAAAAAAAAGGCTCTGTAAATGTGTTCATTCTCTGTTATCATAATGGAGAATTTAACTAACAAATAATCTATAGATAAAGTAAGAGAGGAAATGAATGGCAGTTGTAACATGAACAGTGTGGATGTTTATGATCCTCTTCTAATTGTTTTGCACCATTCAGGTAGCGGAAGAGACTCTGGACAAGTCTAGAAGGGTGTTCAGACAATGGAAACCACAAAGCTGCCTAAAGAGTCCACAGCATATTTATTGCTTATAGTAGGCAGCAGTGTTCCTTTTACATCACACATCTCCAGCAGCAACTGAATGCTCCAGAGAGCATCACCACTGCAGTACATGAATAATCACACCAGCCAAAAATGCTGTGAATGAACATGACCTACAGTGGTGGGAGAAATGCACAAAAGGCATCTGTGGGAACATTTTCAAAACACCAACAGTTTGAATTTTCTGATCCTTGAAATACCAAATTGAAAATGTATCTCAGAGAAAAACAAAATAGTCAAATTTTAGTGTTTTCTGTGCTTTGGGCAGGTGGTTTTGGCTATTAAAAAAAGGTATAACTCAATTAGAGTATTGAGAATACTGCAACGCAAACTGGAATGGTTTCTGTCCTCCTTGATATTAAGGATTTAAACTTGCAGCATGCATGTTTTGAGTAAAGAAAAGTAACTGTGTAAGCTTCACCAGTTGCAATTCTGAAAACTTACCAGCGTCTACAGTTACTTTTTGAAAGAGCTGTGTCAAAACAGAAGGCCTGGACCCAGGAAGCTCTAATACCTAGCCCTGGACGTGACACACACTCACTTGGGTAATTCACATAGACTGAATCCAGGAAGATATTAAAGGCTTCCTGTGAGACGCAGAGATGTAGCACTCACATGGAGATGTTTCTTCTGAAATACCACTTATCTTTCCTGCTGCTGTGGTGAAGAGAGAATGGTGTGGAGGAGTTGGATGTTGCAATATTGTGCTTGCACTGCTGACGGGCCAGGTGGCAACACAACCGGTATCACTGGGATGGACGGTGTTGCTAGTTTGTCCTGCCTGCCTGTAAAGGCAAAAAGCCAAAGCCAGCTATAAAAACTGCACTTTTTAAACAGACAGGTACAGGGGGAAGGGGTAGGGCATGACTGACTCACCTTGGGCTCAAAACTGCAAACACATAGTTTGTTCCTTATGTATAAGAAGAGCAGTTTATTGAAAATAGCAGGTTATTGAAACATGAGGTTGGTTTACAGGAAAACTTTGGCACTGATGATTTGCCAAATCAGTAATTCCCCTCTTCTTCCTCACAACCTTTCCCCCCCACAGCTCCCCTTCAGTAACAATTACACAAAAACACAACTCCTGTTCATCTGCTTGATAATTGTGTTGTTTAAGGATAGCCAGGCAGCACTAATGTCTGAAGCTGCTTTCCTCTTATAAATCTATATAGAAAGTAAATTGCAGTATTTCAAAGGAGCACACAAGTTCAGGGCTCACATAATGACAGATAATTTTGGAACTTACAGTGCCTTTGCCAGCGAACAGTCTCCTAGTTACAAGTATTTCCTTTGCCAGCAAATGGTAGAGCAGTTATTGAAGATTAATGACCACAGTGTGAAATAGATCCATTTATAGAAGAACAAGGCAGCAAACTGAGTGTGGATCGGTCAGCAGAGGGAGCAACGAGCAGGCTGACAAAGCTCTGGAGTGTTCTGCTTTTGAAGGATGGAAAACAGGGATTACATTGCCCTCTTGTGGGAAACCGCTGAAGTGGAAAGCGGCAAAGCTGCAGTCGGTTGATGCCGCCAAATTTTGCTAATCCCGCGAGTCTCATTATAGCAGGCATTTAAACCCCCTGATATTTTCGTACCGTATGCTCAGGTCATTCAGAGTTGAGAATGTGTGGCATACTACAGGACCAGAATTAAATCTTTACTAAAAAATTCAGTGTGTTGACTAGGGATATAACTGTGAGGCTATGGCTCAGAAGCATCCCTTTAAAAATCAGATACGTGAGGTCAGGATTGTCTTTACTGAATGAAGAGAGTGAGAAGCGCCGTTTTTTAATGTTTTGCCTAAGAGCTATGACACAGAGAATCAAATCCTGCTAAGACTGGTTTGCTTTAAAGATATCCCCTCTGTTCTGTCACCAAGCAGTTCAGTTCATAGCTCCTAGAAGAATAATTCATACTGTAGAGTGGTGGGACGGAGGTGATTTAGGGTTAATTTCAGAGGATTTATAAATTATTATGGACTGTATTGAAAAACATGTTATAGAGTGGGTTACTGTCCAGCCATGATATAAAGAAAGCTGATTTTGATTTTAGCCCAGGTGTCTTCAGAGAATCTTGTAAAAGATGGACTATATTCAACTGGTAAACTCGAGATGAAAGAGAGTGAGAAAAAGCAAGAATGAGGGGACAGGCTGAGGACAGGAAGGCTGAGGATAACCTAGCTTGATTTTGCTTTAAGGAAAACTGTGTATTACTGGTGCCCAGATACGTTTCTGAAGTCCACGTGGTCACAATGATGAAAATGCAGGACAATCTCAGCATATCTTCATGAAGAAGGCACACAGGCCTACAGGTGGGTCGTTGTTAACAGCATATACAGGATTGTTGTAGTAAGCATGGCTACCAGAATATTAACCATTAATAAACATTCTCTTCTCAACACAAGAAAAATATTCCTGCACTCGTCATGCACTGTGGGGAGCAGCTCTTAAGGACCACAGCAAAACTACACAGGAATAAATTAAACTAGATATGTTCTGGTTTTAGAATGGCTTTTTTTTTTCTTCTCTGTGTGTGTATATATATGCATACCTGCATACGTGTATGTATGTATGCATGTATTAATGTGGGTAGAAACTGCAGAGGTTACGTAAAATCTTACTTTTTTGAAGTGTTTGTTCAAACTCTCTCAATTTCAAGTTATTTGGGATGGAGGACACAAAACGAGAGAACAAGCTATACCTTGTTCATACACCAAATAGTGCTTTGAAGATTCAACTGGCTGTTGTGAAGGTGAGATGAGCAATAAGAGGAGTCCTAACTGAGCAGTGCACAAAACTATTCAGACAGCTCGCCTTTCAGGATAACACAATAGAGAAGAAGGCAAGCACTTTTTTTTCTTTAAAAAAAGATAATTTCGCTTTGTTGGATATTTCACCACAGAGAGAAAAATAGTAGCAATAATGTATCTCTAGATAAACCCAGCTGGGTTAAAGTTAGGAGAAAGAGCAAGTGTTTCAGGCCCATTTCTATTCAATTTCCAGAGCTCAGCAGGAGCTAAGATGTCGTGCTGCAGTGGGCAAAGCAGTGCCCGGGTTTGGTGTGGTGCTGACCCCACCCCAAGGTGCAGCGCAGCACCCAACCCCGCTCCCACCCCCACACCGCCGAGCGGTGATCAGGGCACTGCTCGAGGTCCCGAGCAGATCACCGAGCCAAACCAGAGCTGCCCCACAAGCTCCTACTCCTCGTCTCTTCTGAGTCCTCAGGGTCCATTCACAACAAGGCAAACAGCCAGGAAAATACCCTCTGTGTGCTCAGTGGCTGTTACCTGCTGCAGCAATTAGCTTGTGGCTGCTTCTTCTCTCCTCGTGACAGAACAAGGTTCCAGTATCGAAAAAGGAATGAAGGTAGCACCTCGCCTCCCGAATTCAACGGGTGTTTTGTCAAGTCTCGGGCCCACAAACCTTAGAATGCCTAGCTGTCTGAGTGAAGAGAGTAGAGCTGTTCCAGTGTAACCTCATCCCTCCTGGACCCTCTTGTAACACAGAGCCCTCAGCCCTGTCTTCTCCAGTCCTGGCTTGTTCTGATACTCCCAGTATATCCCAACTCAGAACTACATGGCTTTAAGAAAAAAATCGTATTTCTCCCCATCTGGATAATCCCATTCCTTTCACATGTCTCTGTAAATTCCTTATCCTAAGATGGCCATCTTCCCTTGTCTTCTCACCTCAGCCTAAGGTCTCTGTCCAGAAGCCAGTTGCTGTCTGCTCAGTTTCTCCTGCTCTGCTGGCACAGGTACTGCTGCTCTCCCTCCCACACAACTACTATTTCTTTCTTTCACAGGGGATAAAAACCACAGGCATGAACTGCTTTTACCAAAAATCTGCCTGGGCAAGACACTGAGAGCAGGAGAGGGAAACATGTCCTGGACAACTGGATGCAGTAGCCACAGCACAAGAGGATTTAAGTATGCCTTTAAGATAACCAGCCAGTATACCCATCTCTTTAAATGGGCTTAGAAGGTACCCATAATGACTATTCATCCTTCCTAGGTCCTACATTATGTCTGGTGTCATGTGTGCTATGAAACTTCACCATATTTCTTGGACTAAATGTTCTTTTCCTACAACTACATAAGTTTTCTTGGAATAAGTATTTTCTCTCCTTTTTCTGTTTTAGGATATACATACATTTGTTGGTGTTAACATGTAATAAAACTTGTTATGGATGGCATTTTTCATTCATACTTCTTTGAAGAGAAAAATACAGATGTATGAAGGCTCAAACGTATTTAGCAATTAAAGCTACAGGTCTTTTGGCTATATTTTGTCATACTCACAGGAAAATGTGGTTCTTTTCCAAATATTTCAGACCAAGAGAGCATACCTTCTCACAGAGTCTTACAATCAACTTCTCTATCTGAAAATACTGTAAAGGCAGTATGGTTTTGTGACTTATCTGTAGCCTCTTTACCACAATTGTGCAATGAGTCCCTAGTTGTAATTTGGTAATCACTGGCTTAAGAATCAAATCACACCACAATTTGTGTTCAGGCCCTGGCATTGCTACAAAATTCACAAGAAACTTTTCCAGACACTTTCATTATGTCTTGTTTTCTCTCACAGTAAAATTAATATAGATGATATCAGCTGCTTCCTAGGACTGTTGGGATGACTGGTGTTTTGATAATGGTGAAATCTGGGTGGATGTGACCAGAGAAGCACAGAGTACTGTTATTAGATTTTGCCATCAAATAAATGCTTCCAGAGTAAGATTTCAGCAGAATTTATAGAAAAAAAGATTAGGAAATTTAAAAAACAGCCAATAACCAAAGAACAAAGAATGCTCATCATTTTTCATTAAACTAAATGTTTAAAAAAATTACCTGGCTTAACAGTTGCAGAAAACAGGCAGATTCATCTACAAGAGAAGAAAGTAAAAACAAACAGTTATATAGAAGAAAATAATTCTGCCTTTAGCTGCTGCCTTGCCTTCCCTGAACCTGGGTAATCAGATAATCTGTCAAAATGTTTTAAAAAGCATAATGCCTTAACCATTTTTGCTTGTGAAGTTTTAAGCATCTCCCTGACTAGTTTACAGCTTTTCAGATTCTAATATTTGGAAGGAAAGGCTTGTTTTACAACACTAAATTAAAACATCGATTGCTTCATTGTTTCTCATAACAGATCATATTTCCAAGTGGGCAAATTCTATTGTTTAACTGGGAAATGAGCCTTAAAAATCTGACCTTAAGTCTGCTATTTTTCTTGAGCTTATTAGCTTCTATTTGTGAATCTGTTTGTTGGTTTCATACTAAAAACAATTCCCTTCCATTTATTTTTGCAGTTATGAGTCCTAAGAGAAAAAGCATTCTACTTCTAATCATTGCTACTTCCATCAGTTTGCCTTTGCTGTTATTTTAGTCTATAGAAATACAGCTCAAGACTTCCACCTGGTGCAAAATATGGCAAAAATATTGCTGTTCTATGCTTGCAATATTCAATTAAAAGAATCATAATTTCTGAGCATGTGGATAAAAATGCTGATACTAATACATTTTACATGGGAAATAATAGCTACTTTGCTACATTATAGGACCCATTTTAAAATGCATTTTCTTCTAAAAAACTGGTTAATGTTTATGTAAATTGTAGAAATGTTCTCAAAGAGAAACAGGGCGTAAGCTGAGAAAATTGCGTCCCTGTAGATCAATGTAATAATTGTGGTGAGATCAGTGCCAGGGAGATACATAAACTTCTGTGCTGTGCGGAAAATCTTTCTTCAATTATTTAAATCTCCCTTAGATCCTGTTTTTAGAACTAAATTTAATTGAAATGGGCAATGGACCTTGTTCTTGCATAAGGGAGAACTTCTCTTCAAGAACCTCTCTGGTTCCATTTGGACATTTGTGCATTGCAGGGATTGTATGAACATGATTTAGTTTTTCTCTGGACACAATCATCTGCCTGAGACAGTGGTGATGGACTAACTTCCAGAAGAGTCTCTGCAGTTTCAGACATGCCTGTAACTAATACTGTGTTATCTCACCCTCTGAACTAGAAAGAAAAGAGGCGAGTGAATAAAGAATATTAAATGTATAAATTAAATAAAAATATTAATGAAATATTAAAGTAAATATTAAATTAATTTTAAGTAGAAGCACTGATTTACCTTTGCCTAGGTTTTACACACAAAAACATACTTCCTGATATGATAAACTAGAAGGATGAGAAACCTTAAGTATTTGTGGTGGGATCAGTTACCTAGTAGGGCATCAGGTCAGTCACATACTGAATAAATATTTTTCACCCAGAGACATAAATTAAAGACTGACAATTCTCGAGTTTATTATCAGTTGTAGGTCAAAGAAATTTGGAGCTCCGTGCAACCTCATGGTATATAGTACAATACTTCTTTAAAGAAGTAGTATTTTATCCTGGATAATCACCGTTGGGGAAAAAAGTCTTTGTGTTTCAAAGCTGTTAAAAACCTAGCAAGACCTTGTGCCTTTTTCAAAGTTCAGAAAGCCATAATAAGGTGCAAGCTGTGTGAGTCCATATTCTCTTTGCAATAAAACAGATTATTAAGTAAGAGTTTTATTTTTCAAGACAAGCTCAAAGACAGAGGGATTCTTAGCTTGATGTGTGTCAGGAATAAAACCAGTGAGAGTGGAACTTTGCTAAAAAAAACTGATAAACATAAAGTCATAAATGAGTCATGAAATCAGCATGGGAGAAAGATCACCAATTTTTTTTTTTTTTAAACTCTTGTATTTGTTAGCTGCTGTCCCATCCTAGGTAACTGATTTGAGCTAGAAATGCTTACCTATCAGATCAACATCCCTCTTTGCTTTCTTAGTTCTCAATTATTTATGGTCAGTCATCAATTGTTTCACTTTTATCTTTCAGGTCCTATAATCTCAATTTAAGTCTAAAAGTAGAATACTGTTGGAAAACTTAGTTTTTATTTGCTTTAAGATGATCTCCTTCTGCAGAGGCCGCTTGGTATCCAGTGATATAAATCACAGTTCTATCAATTTAAATCAGATACTTACACAGATCTTGAATTTTTTAATGTAATTTTCCATCCTAACTTCCAGATTGTAACTCACTGGTCTAACTTTATATGTTCATTTTTTAAAAGTGAATCAATTTTTCTTTTCACATGCATTGTAACTAACTCACAGTGAGTACAAATAAAAGTTTGCTAGATTTTCTCTTACTAATGCATGAAACTTTGGGAGATAGTGTACCTCAGCATAAAATGGCAAGTAGAAGAGTGATAAATATGGATGATGAAAACTGTAGAAACAAAGGTTTTATGCTGAAAACTGGCAGGTGACTATTAAGCCAGGGCTAACCCCTGCATTAATTGACCCTGTGTTTAGTGAGCTGGTGAAATTAAAATAGCCTTTCCATGAGTCCTCAGGAACCGACAATCTCTTCTCTAAGTAAAACATTTAAGTGTTCAGAGAAGAAGTTGAGCATCTTGCAGTAACTGAACAGGGTAGGGTTTCCTAACATGGCCTTAACACAGAGTAAGGAGAAGGAGGATGTAACAGTAGTGTAAAGAAAGGATGTAAATACAGAAAGGATGTAAATACAGCTTACAATCTTTTTCGCTCCTTTTTGCTCCTTGCCTTCCCTAGGAAAGGACTAAGCCTGTCTCTTTGTGACCATTGATGAGGACTGAAGTTCGGATTCTGTTGCTGGATCTTGGCTTTTCTATTCCATACAGAAAGCACAGCTGATACAGAGGGGTATGTCTGGTCCCTCCATTCTTCACCCCTGCTTGTAGTTTGAGCTGCTCTTGGCCTTTGGTCCACAGCAATAGACACCAACCTGAAGGCGAGGTTAATAGCAACTCCAGGTTAATACATGTTTCCCCTTTCCTCTCTCCCTCCTAGTCAGGCGTAGCTGCAGATGGCTGTGCCTCTTGCTAGCTTGCATAACTCTCAAACACCCACTCCCTTACTATTTTAAGTAGAAGAGACCCACCCATGTTCCACTTCAATAATCACCTGAGCTCTATCCAGCATGATAATTACACCACACTTCTGAAAGACAGAAGAATGCTTCTGGAAGCCAAGCAATATTGGATTACATTCATGAAGTGCAGCTGGACTGCAGCAACAATTTGTCAATAGGTATGGTTTGTCAACAAGTATAGTTGAAAATAAACTGGCATAACCAGACTACACTTGATGATCCCATCAAGTTCTCTTCTTTAAGCTCTTGCAGATGAAACAAATACTTTCTAACATAGCTTCTAGAGCGCTCTGTTTTGAACTGCATATTGTGTTTTAGCACCTGACTACTAAACAAGAATGTTCTAGGTTGAGATTGAAAATAAATACCTCAAACGAATGTCTTCCTTCAAAGGTCAAGTGTATCCCGACTGTTTAAAACACATCCAGTAAGCAGATTAGGAGCCACAGCTCAATTTGTGAGCAAGAAACATTCTGCATGGACTCACACAGTTGAGTTCATGTGGTCAAAAATTTCCAAGCTTAAAGAACAACAGAAAAGAAATCACTAGGAGATGGGCTAAGTCATTGCACTTCCGTGCATTGTTACACAAAATACCTGTCATACTGCAAACACAGTCTACCCCACAGATTCTGGTCAGGCAGGAGGTTTTTTCAACGGCAATAGGACAGAAAAGAGAAAGAGGTTCAGTCCTCTATCAGTACAAACCATGACATAACACAATGCTAGTAGGGTTTACATACATTTACAGCAGATACAAACTGCTCTGTGAAGGGGAATAATATGTCAGGGCATCAGCATCTGTATAGAAGGGAATGGTGTTTCAGCAGATGTACCCACCTTTTCCTGATAACCCAGAAACTGCATCCATGTCAACTCACAGACCACTGTCCAGCTTCTCCATCTCTCATTTGTATGCTGCTGTGTCCTTGATCCAATTTTGACCACACCAAGGCCTGCTTCCACATACCAGCCAGCAAATAGTTAGTTTTGGACACTGCTAGAAGACTTAGACAAAGTTGGTGCTTACTTTCTCAGTAAGTAAGCAGAAATTCAAAGGTTTGAAGTTTTGTAATTACCATCTAATTGAAGGGTTTGGAGGGGTGGTTGTTTTGGTCAATCTTGTTCATTTTTAAAGAAAGTCATGCTATCTTGAATACAGGATGTCTGAAACAAATACATTAGAATTTTACTGTCACAACCCCACACTTGTTCCAGCCAAGTCCCACCAACTTCAAACTTCTTTCATGGCGTTAGAACTACTTCAGCCTAAAGCAGTTAGTTCTGTCTTTCTTCTTTTCACATGTGGGACACTTCTGTCTTGGTCTCTCCCTCTGCACCATACACAGTAAAATCCTCCATATACTCAAATTCTTGCATGGCCTTAAATGTGCAATTGTTTGGATTTCTCTTGGAGGTGGTGATAATGTGTCAATTTCAAATACAAATGGAGATCCTGTTAATGTGAATACTCTTCTAGTGATAGGTGTTAATTTAAGTATGAGTAAAAGCAGCACTCTTCATATACACAACTAGCTGCAGCACTTAATACGGATCCACGGAACAGACTATGTGTTTTTCAACATTGATAAGCAAAGCCAGGACTGGGACCCCGGGATTCAATCAAGATCTCAACTCACTCCCCTTGCCTGCCCTTCATTCTCTGCTCTCTTTACCAGATAGAACTACATGTGATAGCAGCTTTATGAAACTGTAGAGAGGAAGTATCTAGATGCAGATTGTGGAATTTTGGTTTGGTGATGCCAACAAGATACAGCTGCATTCAAATATATGTAGAGTGCACTGGGTCACAAAATGTGTATGTATTGGCATTGCATCAGCAGCATACCTGGAGCTTCAAAGCAGCCTTCAAACACCTCAGTCTTCAGAGATGGCATTCAATGGGGTATTATGTATTATACTGGGAGAAACCAGGGGCAGAGAGACAGTCACGTGCAAAATGGAGATTATAAGCAGCAATGTACCATTTGAGGCTGGCAATATTGCTATTAATTTCCAAGTAAGAAATAAGCATAACCAGTAGATGGCTGCATTAATGAAAAATGACTAAGAAGTCCTCATCTATGCTTAAGCAGGCATGCTATCTGCTGAAGGAACTTAGGACTTTGACAGTCCTGCTAGAAACCTGAGTGCCTTTCAAAACCAAACTGAAGCTACTACCAAAGAAGAAAATCTCAGTAAATGGCCCTGTTCTGGGACAAAGCCCCACTTATTTGAGTAAAATAATTTCCTTTGAAAACAATTTTCATCCAAGCATAACAATATTGGTACATTGTATGTTTGCATGGGAAACGTGCCCCCATTACTTGGGAAAATAGTAATCTCTGAAAAATATGTCCTTTCATACCCTGTGCATGCACTTACGATTATTTGTGCAACAAAGGCTGGGAAGGTTTGGCTACTGCCTATGCAAAATGGTTGTTGATTGTTCTAAGAATCTATTGATTTGTCAATGTCCTACAAATCCAAGTAGGCAGAGTTACTGGAACAGCTAGTACAAACATTTCCAGGACAGTACTTGTATCCAGTTACAACCTGCCTACAAATTTTGTTTATCTCTTTGAATTGTTAGGGCTCCCATCTCAGTTCCTACCCAGAGAGGAGTCTACATAAGATCACCTCTGTGCCAAGTTACTTCAACTTCTCTTTGAAGTATTTCTTTGGGACTGTACCACTATGTTTAAATGCAGTTTTTTCTTGGATAGAAACAGCACCTTCCATAACAACTTCTTCACCTGACAATGAAAACATTAATTAATACAGAAGAGTCATGAGACTGATCATTGAACTTCATTTACTAGAGAAATTTAAATGACATTGAGGAGGTAGAAGGCTTAGGAGTGTTTCTGTTTGGTTTTGGTCATCTATACATCCATCTTCACAGAAACTGACAGAAAAAAAATTAGGGTTGCCCTTTTATGAGTATTGCCTGCAGAGAGAAGACATAACAGTTAAACTCTTATCATTGCCTGGTCTTAACAAAAAACTGAGCTGTACAAAAGGCAAAACTGGGCTGCGGAAATCAAATGAAAAGCAAAAAAAACCTGTCATGTATGTACCAACTACTGTTTGTGTTCTGCAGAACACCTTTTCGCAGTCTAGATTTAACTCATACTTCAGGAAGAGCTACTGATATTTTGTAGGTAATCTCAGCTGAGAAGTGAAAGATTAAGTTAGTATTAAAAATGCATATCAACATATCATTACAGCATTTCCAGGATTTCCAAATACCTACTTTAGGTTTTTTACTTCAGCCCAAAATCACATAATTGAAGAGTTCAGGTGAATAAACACAGACTAAAGACCCAACCCCCCTTCCCCCTCCCCCCAGTTTTTACACACATATATTTAAATACATAATAATACTATTAAAGTTTGACAACATCAGCTCTGGAGGAGGAAGAATGAATATTTTTTGGGTAGCACTGGGAAGGAATAAAAGGAATTAAAGATAAACAAAGAGAAAGATGTCCATTGCCTTTTTTGATGTTCATTTCATGTCTGAATCTTTTGATGTTCAATCATGTCTGAAAGCCACCAGTCTGCTTTGCCTCTTCCTAAAAGAAAAGAGTAAGAGGGGAGCCTGCAGCATTCACCTGCAGCAAGTCACTACAAGATTCAGGCTATTTATCAATTCACAAAGTATCAAATTACAACTCTTGCCATTTTTCATAGTAAAGTAATTGTCCATAAAGTCTATAACAAATTCAACACCATTAGTTCTTATACAATCCTGGCATATATTGATCCGTAAATAATTTACTAATAATGGACAATATCTTGTCCAGTGGAGTTAGGAGTAATGCTCCTCCTCTTAACTTTACTCGTTTTTTAGTTGACTCCTTTAAGAAGGTGTAGCATCAACCAGTATCACTATGCTACTGTCTATTGTTGTATTTAAAAAATGAGGTTTTCTTCCCCACTGCACTGAAAAAGTACTAGTAATCACTAATATTCAAGGTGACTGTGACTAAAGATAGAGGGTAGAAAGTCATCAGTGAACTGAAAAATAATTTAAGAAAGATAAAGGGACAATTCTGTACATTCTAGAGTTTTACACTATAAAGTTCTATTTCTAAAGAACACACATTCCGAATAATAATAAGCCTTGCTTCTCTAATTGCACAAGGCATTGCTAATAACAAATATCTGTCACTACTCTGTACTTCATCTAGGTGATACATGGATTATTTCAGCACTGAAAATGAAAACAATTTTCTGATATTCCAAACATTGATGTGCAAAACCAACATTCCTTGATTGAAGTCACACCAAGCTTTTTTGTACAGTATATATCTTTGTTTCATCACTATGAATTCCTAGCTGGATTTTAC
The DNA here is from genome assembly GCA_008694505.1 of Cyanoderma ruficeps. Lineage (NCBI taxonomy): Eukaryota > Metazoa > Chordata > Aves > Passeriformes > Timaliidae > Cyanoderma > Cyanoderma ruficeps. The sequence continues at coordinate 197,467 of VZDJ01000136.1, forward strand.
TTGGAACCTGTGTCACTCAACAGGTGTCAATTATTCAAAGGGCCTAAGTCCATCTCTGTTATAAAATACTCAGTTCTTCCATATATTTGCATATAGACAAACAATGAACCAAGATATCTTGGTTGAAGTATGCCTGATACCTGATAATAGGGTGCAGTGGATACTTCTGATATATAAATTATTCCACTTTCAGGTAACCTACCTATCTGACAAAAATTAAAAATTGTTTGTGGTATACCCAGATGCAATTTTAAAAACAGCAAAAAGGTGCTCAGAACTCACAACACTGCTGAACACTTTCTAGAATTTTTATTTTTCATTTCAAAATCAGTTTCTCTGGAAACTTTGCTTCTTACCTACTGCGAAATACACGCAACTTTTTACATTCCCACTCTTCAGAGAAGTTTTTTCCCCTCTATTACCAGAAAACGATGCAGCTTTGTTATTAAATTATACAATTATTCACACACATTAAATTTTGGACCCTCTTTGTTAAGTTTTCTCATGGTAAGGCAAATGGACCTCAAGAAACAAGGGAAACAGTTGTGGCAAGGTCAGTGAGCCAGTGACTGCAGATGGGACATAGCAATCAACAAAACAAGGCTGAAGTGGTAACCCTTCCAGCACAAGCATGCAAAGAATTGTCTGTAGAACAACCACACTCTGACGAACCAGCACTCTTGGACGCCTCAATGAATTGCCTCTACACTAATGCACGTGGCCCAGGGGATAGAGAGGAGGTCAGAATTCTGGGTGCAGTTAGAGGGCCGTGACCCCCTCTGGGGCCACAAAAATGTGCTGGGACACTACATGCAACTGGAGTGCTACAATTGATGGATCCAGGCTCTCTTGCTCCAAATTGAGTCAACCAGACTTCAAGTGTTAGTAACATAAGTGCTTGTAATTGAAATAGTAACTTTGTTAAAGTCTTCAAATTCTAATCAACAAACACCTGGCTTGCATGAGAAGTGATTTTTTTTGGCTCATTAATTGCACGGATGTCGAGGCTGGGACTCCAACCACGAATGGACAGCAAATCAAGAAGTGCTTTAGATACAACATGAGCATTCATCAGAGAGACCTGGTATAATTTTTGATGTTTGCTTCTACATATTTTGGCAAAAGAAAAGATGAAAAACAGTTTCTTAACCTGACGTGATGTTAACTTGGGAGCTAACATCATAGAACCATAGAATGGCTTGTGTTGGAAAAGACCTTAAAGACCATCTTGTTCCACTCCTACACTTAGCTTATAGGGACAAGGTTTAAAATCCAGGGGTAAGAAAAACTGAGCAGAACAATAAATAAATATAAATAAATCCCATAAATGTAAAATAAAGTAGAAGAATATTTCTTCAGTACTGACAAACAAATGTGTTCTATTTAAAAGTCGCTAGGTTTTCTGATTATTCTTGTTAAGGCAGATAAGGAAATACATGAGACATATTTCATAAACAGTAATTTATTAAAGCAAACAGTCTCATTTTCTAAATAAAATGTGCTAATCACCTGGAAAAAAAAGTCATCAATAAATAGGTTTTTAGCATTTATTTTTACTGTGCTGACTTTGCAAAGTAAGTGTTTGCATAGATTTCACAGGCTTCTATTATTACTGACTAAACAGCCTATTCCTTTGAAGTTCTTCAGTATTATCTGAAATGCTGTGGTTCATACTAAATACCATCAATAGAACAATACAAATACAACAATAATTGCATTTTATGACATGGCAATAACTGGTATTCAAGTCAAACCCAAAATTTGTTAACAAGCAAAGATAAATAAATACGCCTTACCCTTCTCATTCTGAACAACACAAGAGTTTTTTCAGAGCTCTACAAGTTTTCCACAATGCCTTTTCTTGCTTTTATTTGCCAACATTTTAGCTAGAAAAATTCTGAAAGATATCTGCACCCTCAAGCCAGTTCCGGAAACAGGACAGCCCTTTGTCTCTGATCTGTTTTCTTCCCTTGTCTGTAATGACTTCTCCAGTTTGTTTCACAATCACCAGTTTAGGAATTGCTGTTATGTTGTATTTCTTCTTCAGATCACTGAGGGAAAAAAATTAAAAATTAAACACACCATTAGGAGCATTTTAAGAAAACTTGTAGTCTCTTATGAAGGCCACTCTGGCCTTCATAACACATGGACAGAGGACACATGGGAGAGCAGAAGGGATGAGAGCCTGGGTTTCCTCGGAGCCTGAGGCAGAGCACTGGGTAGTGTAAGGAGATGAACAAGGCTGCAGTTGGAAGCCTACACAGTGAAATGCAGCTCTGAGAGTTCAGAGACCTGTAGCATCCTTCCTGTAAATGCTCATCACTGCTGCCTGCAGTTTCCACAGGAGCAGAGGCTCTTGGAGATGTAAAAGACGTGTATAGAAGTAAAGTTTGACATACTCTTCCACCCTGTTTTTACTACCCCAAACCCGATGTCATTCTGGGCCCTTTTTACAGGCCAGGAGAAGGATCTCACTTAGATTAGCATTTGATATCCATTCCCCTACAAATACACTCAAGTGTCCCATAGTGCTACTTCCTGCCATCACCATTAAAGAACGATCATAATCTTTTTGTATAAATGGAAGAGACTGAAGATATTCCTTAAACTCCCTCAGAGAAGCAGGCCTTCTACATACAGAAAAGTGAGTAATCAAACTATTTGGAATAAGAGCCACCCATCTGTGCTGCCAAAGAAAAAAAATTCATCTCTTCCTCTAGAAGAACCAGAGGAAAGCAACAAAACAAGCAATAACAATAGCAATAACACTAACAACATCTCTGTCCAAACATACTTAAAATACTAAATAGAAACATAGTGGCCCTGGTGCCATCACTACCAGCAAGAACATTTACTGTATGAGCTTCAAATGCCTAAGAAATTTGAGTAGCGAAAAATGTAGACATTGTTAAAAAATACTTGAAAGCAATACATAGACATATTAAATTACTTCCTGGGAGGAAAAAAAAGTACTGAAAAACAAGACCTAAGTGAAATACTGACCCAGGTAAGGCATTCCTGAAATGTGCCTTCCCTTCTGTATTTTTTCTTAAGAGAAAAAAAATCAACAGGTGAAGGACACTGCTCTGCCATTATGTTGGCTGAGCAACAATGCAGGAAATACCACAGAAGCAGCAATAATAGGCATGGACCAGGTTTGCTTTCTCAGTGAATTGTGGCATACAATCAACCAACCAACAAACCCCAAAGACCTTTCAGAAATATGCTAAAACAGGTGAAGAAAACACATTCCAAAGCAAATGTGTGTAGAAGCCATGTAAGACTATCACCTCATACCACCTGAATGACAAACAAGATGGGTGGAAGACATTTTTTATTGGTTCAGTGGATGTTTCAGTGGAAACACAAGTGCAGCAGCCAGAGACAGGGCACGAGGAGACTGATGGTAATTTGGTATGGAGACTGGAACCTTACACTTTACTTTCCTAAGGGAATGCATATATCCAACCCAGCATGACATCTTGTTCAGACAGCCTTAGGATGGAAGGTGGCTTGCATCAGACCAGACTGAAGTGTGCACAGATTTTGCTTACGTTTGTGTGCAACTTGCAGTATGGGTGGACCTGTAGAAGGCTCAGAAAGAGTTCTGCAGACAATGCTTCTTATTCATTGTGTACATAGGTACATGTGCTTACAAAAATGACTTCTTGAAACTAATTAAGATCATTCTTTCCAATAGGGACCTAAAATCCCATGACTCACCTGCACAAGCCACATATGTGCCGTGGGACTAACTCTAATGGCAACTCATGGCATCATTAAACTATAAATAGAAATAAAAACCCATGACACTAAGACTGAAGCAAACTGGAAGTCATAGCCATTGTTAGATCTTTTGATTCTTATGAGGAGGCTGGATGAAAGTTTCTGAGAGCAGAGATTTTGTACTTTTACATAACACTGCCACAGCTGGGAGCTAATTTTCTTCATAGCAGCTTGCATGATGCATACCAAAACAGCATTGATAACACACCAGTGTTTTAGCTATTGCTGAGCAGTGCTTGCACAGAACCAGGGCCTTTTCTGTTCCTCGTGCTACCATGCCAGTGAGTAGGCTGGGGGTGCACAAGAATCTCTGAGGAGGCTCAGCTGGGACAGCTGATCTGAAATGACCAGAGGATGTTCCATACCATGTAACACTATGATCAGCTGTAAAAGATGAAAAAAGAAGGGGGAAGGGACCAACATTCAGAGCCAGGAGATTTAGCTTCCCATGCAATCATTACAGGATGAGGCCTCCCTGTGCTGGAAACGGTTAAATATCTGTCAGTGAATGGGAAGTAGTGAATGAATTCTGTACCTTGCTTTGCCTGTGTATCTTCACTTCTGCTTTATCTATTAAACTGTCTTTATGTCAACCCCTAAGTGTTCTCACTTTCACCCTTCACATTCTCTCCCCCATCCCATGGGGACAGGGAGTGACCCAGCAGCTATCTGGGGCCTGACTACCTACCCAGGCTGAGTCAGGAACACCAGTGAGTACATTTATATAAGGGTTTAAGATCTACATGGGAGAGGGTTCTTGAGATGTAGACAACACAGAGCACATTTACTATAATCTTGGGAACACAAATGGTACACAGACGTGTAATGTGATATCTGACAATACTTGAATTATAACAGCTTTCACTTGGAAATGCTGTCACATGAAAGTGAGGCACATCTTGTTCATCTTGTAGCTGCTTCATACTTGTAGCAGTATGCCCTGCAATACACAGCTGCATTTTCTTTTAGCTGTGAAATTTCTGCATTGTTAAATCTTACTCACAAGCATGCACGTCACATGCTTGGGATTCAATTTTAAAGTGACTGCTCAGATTTTGCAATAGCAGTCTAAAAAGTCTAAGAACTAAGTAATTGCTCTTAACTCCCCAGATACTTAACATTATTCTACCTTTGTTTTTTAACACCCCATCCTCCCCATTATTTCTGCAGGTGCCAATCCACCCTCATATGTAAAACTTCCTAATATAAAACGTACATACAAGCCTTTTTATTTTCCCTTTATGGGCATTCTCTATGATTCTATTTTTTACTGAGCTGTACAAGCCAACTCAGTAAATATATGCCTACCTGGAAGCCTGCAAGAACCACTGTACCCGCCAGGCACCCTCACAAAAAATGATGCCTTTCACCACAGGGTTCAGTACAAACACAGCAGTATGTCTTCGTGTACCATTATCAAAACATCAGTCCTATTTAACAGCATTTGTTGTTGACATGTTCTGTCCAACACCTGCTTTTCCTCTCTACTACCCTCTTTCTATTCCAAGTGTTCACTTCCAACCAGACTGCCTTCACACCCCACTTCAAGAATCAAAATCGTGTGCCTCAGGCAACAAAAAAATTTACATTAACCTGCAGACAGTAAAAGCATCAGGAGCAATATTTCCTATTAGTCATGCCACAGGTCACATGAAGTAGTAAAGGTGTAGTCCCACCTCTGGGAAACAGGACTGACAGCATGGAAGAGTCTGGAGATCCTGCTTTGAACTCAGTGTTTTGCTTCTCTGAAGGTAGGTTTGACACTGCAGTGTTAGGGTTCACACACTAAAAGTGAGACACATGCTGGCTCTTTCTTAAGACAAAACTCATCACCAAGAAACCCCGTGCTTTTGTTGCTGAAAAGTATTCTAGACGGCATACTTAAAATTGGCTCTGTTGTGTCTAGAAGAGACATCAGTCTATGCTGCCCTTATGTATCCTAAACACTGAAGCAACCAGCTAGGATATTTCAACCTCACAGAAGATACTAAACACCTTCTTAACACAGTCAAACAACCAATTAAATTAATTGCAATAGAACTTTAAAAATACTAATAAATTTTTAAATACTAATTATACTAGTAACATCTTATCCAGTTTTTAAAATTATATTCTTAACTAGAGCTAGTATCTAGCCAGAATTATAGTTTGGTTTAGTGAACACAGATCTGCTGTAAGTCTACAATGATTCACCAGTACCCCTGACACCAAACTACTAGTTAATTCAACCTAAGCACCTTGAACAGCTCCACACAGTCCTTTATTGTTCCATGCAAGAAATGCAACTTCAAAAACATTGCTTGTTTGTATCCCTCTGCACTTTGTTCTTCAGTAAGCCACAGTGACTTCACAATCATCTGGTAGGACAAGACATGCTTCTCTGCAGAACTGTGAAGGACATTACAGGATGACACAGAAAAGCCAATTAAACTATCTCTTTGCCTCCACTCTGCATGACTTGAGCAGGAGCAGTCAGGAATAGACTTCTAATCCACAGAGGATGAAGCTGTAAGCGCATTCCCATGAGCCATGCTGAACAGCTTGCTGGGTGCAGGGACTTCAAGTGCTACATTTCCATCAGGAAATTTGCCTGCATTCTATTATGATTAGTAGATATCAAATACAATTACTGCCTAGGAAGACTGTAGAGAACTATGGAAAACAATATTTCAGCCAGTGGGAACTGTCATTTAAAAGGCCTAACGTCAACTGGCAGTTGGCATCCAACTGGAATGAGCCAAGGAATGAGCCAAGACAGGATGAAATTGTTCCTGGCTTCAGGTCACTTGCTCTTGAGTTTGTCAAACTCCACCGAAAAAAACAAGATTAGCAAACATGCTCGTTGTTGAGTGAGTAGCTGGGGTGTTACACACCAGGTAGCACACTGGGATGGATCTAGAATTAAAAGGAAAGCTAGAAGTTACTAGAAGGACTAGAAAAGAGTACTTTTTTAGAAAAATTAATTTGGCTGCAAGTTTTATTACCTAATCTACATTTAAAAGTCATATTACCTTCTTGGCTTTCATACCACCCGGAAAAAAATTTCCACAATCTACTCTTTTAAAGAGTGGGGGAAAATATCCCTTTACCAGTATTTACATGTATTTCAAGTCTCCAGTTACAGTCATTTCAGTAACCCTGAACATCTTACTTGTCCTCCTGTAATCCCAGTCTATACTTATAGGAGCTAAATCAGATCTCTGAAAGCCATCCAAGTGAGTCTCCACCCTTGACTTAGGTCATCAAAACACTTCTTGGTATCATCCTTCGCCCTGTTACTTACACAAAGGCATGTCCTTCCTTTTTGCTGTTTTCATGAGCAAGCTGCTTACAGGAATGTCGCTTTGGAAACTGAACAGCACTGGAATTTTACATCCCAGTTATCATGTGCAGTATACCACCGCTAAACTCCAGCAGACACTGTATCTGCCTGAAATTCTCCACCGTTTGCTTTGCTTCAAGTAGTTCAGTTACGAGTTTTGCTGCTTCTTCATTTGCCTTTTTTCCCAGAGCACTAACCTCGACAACGCAGACCAACCTTAGTAACAACTACCGCCGTGCTGAAAAGCAATCCCTTGATCCTCACTTGCCACTCATTTCTTTTTACCTCATCTCTTTACCCCATGGGGTCTTTACTAACTCTTGTTTAAAGATCGTTTAGTTTCCAAACGAAGTGCGAAACGCTGGTTCTTTACCTACGGGACGGGCTAAAGCCAAGCGAGCGAGCTGTCCCGGTGTGCCACAGGCAGCGCCAGCCGCGGCCCGGGGAGGGGCACGGCCGGGAGACGCTGCAGCCTGGGCTCCAGGGACTCCAGCTAGCGGGGCAGAGACGGAGGTTCCGGGGAGCCTCTATGCCAGGGACCTTACGGCTGTTGAGGTGCCCCCGCCGCCCTCTCCCGGCCCTCGGGGCAGGGCCAGACAGCCGCGGGCAGCGGGCGGGGGCGGCCGCCGATACTCACTGCTTGTAGGGGTCGTGGAAGGGCAGGGCCAGCCAGTCCCCGTGCATGGCGCGCATGTAGCCCACCATCTCCTCGGCGCTGTGGTCAGAGGAGATGAAGACGACCTCGAAGGGGGCGGGAGGCTCGCTCTCCTCCAGCAGCTCCGTATAGAAGTCGCAGAGGACGGGAGTGAAGTCGCGGCACGGCGAGCACCAGCCGGCGGAGAAGTACAAGCCCACGACCTTGTTCTGCAGGGCCTCCTCGGGGTCCACGCTGCGGCCATCCTTGCTGACCAGGAGCCGCCCGCTGAACACATCCACCATGCCGGCACGGCCGGACCCGCGGCGGGCACCGCGGCCGCTGCGAACCCCGGAGCTCCCCGGGCGCGGCCGCGCACCGCTGCTCGCCGGGACCCACCCTCCTTCCCCCGGCCACACACCGCCACCCTCCCCAGGACACCGCCACCCTCCCCAGGGCGCCGCCGCCGCCGCTTTATAGCGCCCGCCACCGCCAGGGCCCGCCCAGCGCAGCCAAGGAGACGCGGTCCCTTCCTTCGCCCCGCTCCCCCGAGCGCCAAGTTGGCTTTCCGGGGAGGTGGGTACAGCTCAAGGCGTGTTGAAGACGTCGAACTTCCAATAAATTTAAACACTAATCGCCTGCGCCGGGCCCCTTCAGCTCGCCACTGAGCTCACCGCCTCTCCCCTGAAGGTCTCATCACAAGGCTTGTTTTATAATCAGACGTCCGGCAGGTTTGGGGGGTTTTTTTAGCATGGAGAATTGTCTGAATTCTGGGGCTGTCTATTCTCTGTCCCAGCAGATAAGAGGAATTCTCATTTTATTCTAGTGCACTTGTTATATGCTTGGATTGAAAAATGCTTTTTTTTCCTCTAGCCGACATTGAGTTAGAAATTAATAAAAGTTGTATTACAAATATACAATCTTTTTTCTGCCTAAAGCAACCTGCAAAAACGGAAATGAAAGGTGATTTGGTGGCAGGGGTATGAAATTACAGTTTAATTGAAGGATCACAGGGTGATAATCAAACCTGGTACATTTTCTCCTCTCCATGAATTGCACACAAGCCAATTAAAAGAGAATTTATCTTTAAAAAAAATCAATATCCCCCCAAATAAATTCTAGTGTTTATAATGGATGCTCAAGTGTCTAATGAAGTTAGCTTAAAAATATTTCACATTAAAACTGTGTGTACAAGTGCATTCTAGGTTTTTACTCTTCAGTTGTTCCACTGTTTTAATCTGCAGCCTCTCAAAAATCCATCAATTTTACCTACAGGAAAGATAAAATTGTGACAAGTATATGTTATAGTTCAAATACTGAACACTAGTATGGAATGGATGTTAATCATGATGAGTGCTTGCTTGAGTAAATTGCAACCAAGTTTATAATGAAATTAAAGTCCAGTTTCTACATCTGATCATCTTCTGACTGTATAGTATGAACAGTGAGAAGAGAACTTAAGTCAATACTTCAAGTCAAGAATTCCAATTTGCATTTGTGTAAGAATAAACTGAGCACCGGTATTCTCCCCCACATATATTTCCTTTTGAGGTCTTTTTGAAACATGTTTTTCTTCTATTGACTTGACAAAAAAAAAAAATTGTTTATCTAGGTTCTGTCCTGGGAGAAAAAGAACAAGATATCATTTTAAATATTTGCACATGTGAGAGAAAGTCCAAAGATGAACCTCAGAAGTAATGCAGCAATCTTGGGGGTTTTTTAGTAGGCTCACCAGGTTGTAGGGTCACTTTGGATTGGGAGATACATTCCTGCCATTTTTCTTACCCCTTTTGCCTTTTATTATGGAGATACACTGCTAATTAAACTTGTGCAAAAGTTCACACATTTAAGGGAAAATAGTTCAGTCATCACTATTTCCTAGGAGATACTTTTACATTAATCTTTACAAAGCAGGCCTTTTTATTTATTTCCAAGTCTATCTGAACTAATACGTTACTACAATTCTGATATTCTACTGGAAAACCAAAAAGAATTGCTTAGGTGTTTAAAAAGTGGCTTTTCTTCAAGTATCGTATTTCTCCATTTTTCATGGAGAGTTAAGCTACATTGTTTTCAAACCAAGATACTCATCTGCTTCCAAAACAGAAATGATGTTTAAAACAACATAGTCCTCCCATCTGTCACATCTCCTGTCAATCCTTTCTGCAACTTTTGAGTGCTGTTTTGTGCAGTTCCCCACTTCAAAATTACTCCTGATGTCAGAAGACAGAAGGAGCTGTGAAGGTTGCCTGTTCTTAAAATAGCACAGGTGAGAAATTAGGCTCACCTGAGTCTCTGATTTGCCATACTGTTTGCCTTTGTGAGACCATTGTAAAACAGGATGGAGTCATAGCATTTGGAGCCTGTAGAATCACCAAAAAAATTGAAAAGTTTCCATACAAGTTCAGTCTACCATAGGTACATTCTTGATATTCTTACCAATTTCTCCTTCCATCAGTGGTGAAAGTGTGTTTTCTCAGGTATTATGAGAGGAAGCAAAGATCCAAGGAACATCCAGCTGTTCCATCTGTATAGGTTAGAAAGCTGGTTAGCCAGAAACAGGGCTGTGCCATGAGAAAAGAATATACTGAGATTGTCTTTGAGACCTCTAGGCATGGAGAAAAAAGTTCATAACTACATACGTCTCCACAGGGAGAAGAGCAGGATGTACATGACAGTGACATTAAACATATTGAAGCTGTTCAAACAGGAACAAGAACTAGTTTGAACTAGTACCTGAGGAACAGGTACTAGGCATGAGGAACCAGATACCTTCCCTCAGGAAGCTTAAGGTGATCAACTCTGTAAAGATATCAAAGATTCACTGCAAATGCTGCATTACCATGGAAAATCTTGTCTTTCACCTGCCTTTGATTTGACTGCAGAGACTTTTCTCCATGACACTAGTATGGACCAATAAGAAATGCCTCACTTTATGATTCATGCCTAAGAGACTAAGACCTGTTTCAGTTAGAAATGTCTTCGAGGACTGTTCTTGTTAGAGTTGTTAACACTTTGGTGATTTATTCCATCCCCTAATCTCCACTTGGACTGAAAATAATAGAGCTTCTTTACACAGAACCTGTGGTCCTGTCTCAAGGTAGTGTGTTAGCTCTGATGTGACATTATCAGAAAATCTATACACAGTGCTCATCCAGTGGAATTCTGTGGGGAATTCCAGGAATTAAATAAAAACTTCCTACCACAAAAAATTGCATTAATGATTTTGCTAGAAAAGAGCTTTTTATTACTGAATTTATTATACTATTTTAAGGTAACAGTATTTAGTTCTGTTTTCAGTCTGAGCCCAAGACTTTTAGTTTATTTTTGCTCACAGTGCAAAGATGATCCTACTTTCTTTGTGAGTTTTGCTTCAATTTAACACCGAAGTTAATTACATATATAGATTTTGGCACACAATTGAGAATTTAAAAAAATTAAAATTAAAAGCATGAATCATAAACTCATGCTTTTAATGAAATAGGGCAGCATGCTGAGAAAGAGCTGTAGAAAAAATGAACTGGAAGTAAAAAATGTTCAGATTTGCTGACTCTCAAATAATCTAAGAAAATACAATATGTGCTCAAAGCAAAGTAATTCCATACACCTATGGTGGCAGAATAAGCTACACACAAGCTAAACTGTGAGAAGGTTCTGAAAGCCTGTCTAGGACTTTAAGGAACATTGTTCTCTCCTTCATGTACCTTCTTCTTAGCCAGCACCGGCCTGAGTAGTAAAGAATTTTATTCAATAAATATTTACAATAAAGAGTTTCTTAAAACTTGTGTTATGTGCATGATGTTGGATTTTTAAGTGAAAAGGAATAAAACACTAAGTTTCAATCTGCTTTTAATTCTTAAGCATTCTGTAGGACGTGCACACCTGAAATGCATACCTGAAATGCATCAACACAGTTGATGTTGGCTGGCTGTATTATCCACCCTGTGAGAAGCCATAAGGCAAAAGCTGACTAAATTCACACAAAGGAGAGTGTGGCTGGGATGAAGGCTTGTTGGTTCTGTGTTCAATTAATCATTAGCACATCATCTACTAAATTATACCCTGATGAAAGCATGTAAGTGACAAAACTAATCAAGATAAACTCTAGTTGGGCAATACTGTATGTAGTGCAGTCCCTGAAGAACTCACATTAGTGACTGGCCTTGGTGCATCCTATTATTTGTGAATACTAGCCAGAGGGAAAATCAGACCTCAAAGGAGACCAGAACACACAGACTAAAGGAAACATCTGTGGATTGAAGAGTTAAATTTGTAACAATCATTGATCAAATTTTATAAAATAGCTGGGATTTTTTAAATTCACTTTCATAATACATAAAAATGTGCTTTACAGGAGAGAGTTTTAATCCGAGTTACTGGTGAGAAAGCAGGCAGAGTTACTTACCACAGTATATACAGTGAAAAAAAGGGGTAGCAAGTTTATTGATCTCAACCCAACACATTAACCAATCAGCTGGGGAAAGAAGCCAGTGCACAAAGAATTACTGAGCCAAAAAAAAAAAATTTACCATACACAACCTCCCAATTAAAGTAGTTATTGCATATTCATAGCATTCCTTAGAGCTGACACATTTGGAACACCTTTTCTTCAGTTGGGTTCAGGGTTGTTATGACAGTCAGCAGTGATAGAGGTATTTAGTGAATGTTCCTTCGTGATTGTTCTTGGGCCTGCTTCCCCTACATAACCTCCAAACACAAAAGAAATAACTGTATCTTTTCTCAAGTAGGAAAACTAATCAAATTTTTTTAAAATTACTATTTTATTAATTTTCTTTAAAGTCTTTAGTGCCTATTGCAGTAGTTATCAAGAGTTACATGTTAGGGAATCTTACTTTTCCTCCTTAAGAGATACTGGGATGTAGCTTAGCATTCTTAGCACAAAGACATCTACCATCATCAGGACTGAATGAGAGAGATTTCTGCTGTGCAAAAAGTCTGTTATTAGGAAGTGCAGCAACTATAGGTACATTCTTTCAATTTTACATATTTTGAAATTAGCAAAGGGGTATTAACTTCTCCTTGCAGTACAAAAAGCCTGATTCAATGATGCTTTACATCTAACTTTATCCTGAGTAGTGTATCTCAAATTACCAAGTGCTAGATAGTCTAAATATCAGTGCTGTAACATTTCTGACTTCCAAACAGGTATGCCAGGGAAACGATGCAGTGTCATCTAATACAGCAGCAGCTGCATGGCAACAAGGAACAACATTTGCACCTGAAGAAATGGAAAAATACTGTGGTAAAATTCCACTCTAGTTCATTTGAGTTCAGACACACTTTTCACTTCACTCTAGACTTTTTTTGCAGTTTAGTGTAACAAAGCAGACATTTAGAATTTTGGGTTGGGTTTCTTTCTGCCTGAAGAGACCTCTGACTAAATGCTTTCCATTCAGGGTCAGAGTAATCCAACACTAGATTCTGCATTTATGTGGCTTATGAGAATTGTAAAGCTGCTTTTGAGTCTTCCTGCAGAATCCAGCTCAATCCTCTACAGCTGCTAGTGACCACCACCTAATTCTACATTTTTGTCAGAGCTTTTGAAAAAGAAAAAGGTCAGATTGTCACAAGCACTCTGCAACATGGAGGAACTCCAGAATTTTAACAGCAATTCCAGTTGCTTTAAGTAATTTGATAGCTGCATACAAAAGTAATTTGCATCTGCACAACCTCTTCTGGCAAAACTTGAATAGTCTTCAACTGTGGAAGGGATAGCCTGCATCTACTCCTGCCCACCTTCTTAGCAGCCTCTCTGCTAGCTAGATTGACTGGTTTCATTAAGCCATGTATTTCAGGTGATCTTTTATTAGCAAAAAAAGGACCAAGTCCTAGGGAAGCCAATGTAAGTTTTACAGTGCTAGAGTACTTTTCTGCCAGTAACCAAGCTGTCAATGCAGCTATGCTTCAGCTGCTAGCAGGAACTCCTAATAAGAGTTTTGGCAGAGCACACTCACCTCACTGCAGTGACTTTTCTCATGGATTTGCAGATAGCCTCCTAAGAGTTTTCTGTCCAGCATGCGCCTTTTCATAAGAAATCTCTTATTTTGCTGTTTGAATTAAGGAATTAAGGGAATGTTCTTTTAAGGGTGGGATTCACTGTCATTTATATTGTACGTATTTTATCTAGCCACTGTAAAATCCCAAATACCTTCCCCTTGTACAGACATACCCAGAATATATAACATTCTCTGATTTTTAAAATCATTAGAAGCACAGAAATAATTGAGAAAGCAATATCACTGAACAGACTGAAAACTCCACTGCAAACCACACACCCCTGCCCCCGCCCCAAGTAGCCTGAGAAGGTAAGACCTGTTCCTTTGGTTGACCATGAGTTAAAAAAACTGACTGTACTTTAGAGCTTTGAAATGACAATTAACTTCAGAGAATGACAGATGTCAGAGACTCAGGTTTCACATGCTAGCTTTTCTGCCTCATGGACATGGACTTTCACATAATTTTCATGGGCATCCCTGCCCATGGTGGGGCTTTGGAACTAGATGAACTTACAGTCTCCAAGTTACTTCATGATTCTGTCATTTTCAGTTACACAGAAAATCATGTTGGGCAAGGAAAAGAGAAATCATACATAAGGTTGTTGAGTAGAATAAATCCTTATGCTATTGTGGTGGGTTAACCTTGCATGACTGTCAGAAGCCCACTCAGTTGGTCTCTCGGCCCCCCTCTTCAACAGAACTGGTGGAGAAAAATGTTGAGAAAGTTCATCAGTTGAGATGAATACACAAACATTGTTTACTAAGTATCATTGAAGGTAGGACAGACTTAACCAAGGGAAAAGTAATTTTTTGCAAATTAAAAATAAGAGTAGGATGATAACAAAGAAAGACCAAACCAAAAATTACTTCCTCCTACCCCTCTTTATCCCAAGCTCAACTTCACTCCTGAATTTTCTACCTCCTCCTCCTGCCCAGCTGGTGCAGGGAACTGGAAAATAGGGGTTGTGATCAGTTCATAACACTCCGTCTCTGTGGCTCCTTCATGTGATCACAAAATGGTTAGAGTTGGAAAGGATATCATCCAGTCCAAAGCCCCTGCCAAGGCTAGTCAGTTAGAGGAGGTGAGGCAGGAATGCATCCATGTTGGTTCAGAATGTCTCCAGAGAGGGAGACTCCATCATGTTCCTGGGCAGCCTGTACTGGTGCTCTGCCATTCTTGACATAGAGTTCTTCCTCATGTTGAACTGGAACTTCTTCAGTTTTAGTTGATGGCCATTGCTCCTTGTTCCTCCTCACACTTTCTCACTTTTCCCCCTTGCTGCAGTGTGGGTCCGTTACATGGGCTGCAGTCCTTCAGGAACAGATTGCACCAGTATTGGGTCCTTACTGGGCTGCAGTTTCTGCCAGAAAAACTGCTCCAGTGTGGACTCCTTTCCACAGTGCCATGGGTACTGCCTGGAGTCAGTGTCAGGACAGACTTTCCACAGGCCAGAGCTTCCTTCAGGGCATGTCCATCTGCTGCAGCACGAGGTCCTCCAGGCACTACAGTGTGGATCTCTGCTCTTCAGTGGTACTCCATGGGATGTGGGGGCACAGATGCCTCACCACTGACTGGACTTGACATAGGCTTGTCAGAAACTGAAATATTGTAGTTTATGCCTTAAACATCTTTAAGAAGGACTTCTGCCTTTTACAGCAAAACTGTATTACCAAAGCTGCAGAGACCACCACTCCCTGAATGGGGGCCTGGCAGAAGCCCTTCTCATTGATGAAAATAAGATAAAGTAACAACTCGGGGCTGGGGAAGAAGAGTAAATTCACAGAGCACAGGCTTAACACCTTTGGAGTGGAGGCCACAGGCCCAGGGCTGTCACTGCCAGGCCCACACAGGCCCTGACACCAAAGGGTGGGGGGAGAGGGGCTTTGGGTGTGTGGGGAAAAGGCCTCTGGTGGGAGCAGTGAACGCCCGCCCTCGCTGTGCAGAGCTCAGCTGGGGGCCCCCTTCGGCCCGGCAGAAGCTGCATCCACATGAAGGACACAGGGGTGTCATGGCCTGTCAAAGGTTCCCCCAGAGGGGTCCCCAGACCCTGCACCAGAGCCCTGCAGCACGAGGCTACAGATCACAGTCTTCCAAAACGCAGAGTCAAACGGGGTCCCTGCAATGGAGGCACATGGGTGTTCCCACCTGCCCAAAATGTATATTCATCCACTGGATTCTTTCGTTTTTGGCATGACAGGGTGGCATGGCAGCTGCAGGGGGCTCTCAAGAAGACCAGATGGAACACAGCAACAAGACGTCATTGGGACCCTCAGGAAAGTTTCCACCTAACCCCTGTCACTCTCTCCTCATCCTGCCCCCCAAGCCAAGCACTCCTCTTTCTCTATTTCTCTCTTTCTTTTATCTTTCTTTCTCCTCGACTCTTTTACTATTAAATAAAATATATCAATTTTTTGGCCCCAACATCTAACCTTGTTTGGTTTTAACCACATTTTTCAAGTATATTTCAAGCCTTTCTTGGTCTGATCCACTTTGTTCACAGAGGTTTAGCTTTCTTTGGTGTTCTATGTTAAACCGGTTCGTAACACAGTAAGAGCTCTTTCCCAGAGCCTACAAAAACTACAGTACCATCTACACTTCTTCATCATCTCCCACATTTCCTGTTTCGTGCACTGTGAATCCCTTATGGAGCCCTTCCATGAGGGAGCCTACATCATGTACTGCAGGGTCTACAAGCTAGCAGTAGCTTTATACCAGTGAAAATCAGGAATCAGCTGCTGTAGCGCAATTTAGCCTTCATTTCTTTTGGTGCCTGCTTCCCCTCATACATGAAAATAATGTGCCATAGACAAAATACAAACACTCCTGATAAGGAAATGGAAGTCAAAAAAAGGCTGAGACTAAGCCACCTCCTTTTCTGATAGTTAGGCATATATGACCTAGCACAACAGGGGGAAAGAAATACATGCTTTGTAGCATGTTAGACTATATGAATGTCACTGTAGTTAGTGCCCGCTGAAATCTTCAATGCACTTTAACAAATTAATTCTCTTCCTTTTAATGAAGGATAAGTTTTGGTTACCTAATTCAAACAAGCATTTTATTGACAGCATCAAAAGCTCACATAAAAAAAAAAGTTCCATATAAATGGCTGTATCTGCACCAACTGGCAAAAAAAAAAATAAAAGGTGGTGAAAGAGTAGCAAAGTGAATTACTATAATACAACATCCAAAACACAGTCATTTATAACAAAGGCTATGTCAGTGCAAGACAACACTATCTGAGACCTATAGATTTAGATCATTACAAATGAGCAGAAGCAACTGTCAGAGCCTTACTGTGAGAGCTTGGTAGACTTGTCAAATTCTTAGGTGAAACTGTCAAGTGAGGCTGTAAAATTCCAAATATACAGTGGTGTTTATGTGCTTTATAAAGTTGAAATAATTTACTCAAAATATTGATTTGTCTGACAAGTCTATAGAGAAAATCTATGCTACTTCTCAAGTCACATAACATTGTTTCAACTGACTCTGAACAACAAGAAGGCTGGAGTAGACTATAATGCTGATCTCTACATGGTATCAGATTGATACTACAGTGATCAGTCTTGCTTCCCATGTCTCAGCCACTTTATTTACAAAGATCAAAAAGCTCTGCTTATTTCTGTGTGTCTTGTTGGAGCCTCATCCTCTGTCTAGTGTTTCTTATGCTTTCTTACCACCAAGTACCAATAACATTGCATAGTGGAACTGTGTGTGAGTTCTCAGAGATGTTGAATTCGGGCAATTTCAGCACAAGAATACAAGCAGGATTTCAAGATCTGTTTTATGTCTGAGCTATAGTGAAATTCAGATTTTTCGAAACAAATTCCATAGCCCTCTTGCTGTGAAAAAGTATGGCTTAGGATACCTAGTAGACAAAATGTGAGCAATATATTTGATAGTCTGGGAAAGTGCAAAACATACCTCTGAGACATACAGGAGATCAAACAAGCATGCTCCTGGTACTGCCTCTCAAGCCCAGAGTTCTGCATTATTTATATGAAGAGGAGCAGCTCCAAAATGAGAAACTGTAAGAGTCTGACACCATCATCAGCAACTTGTGCATCAATCTAGGATCCAGAATCAGCCATCAGTCAGAACAGTCTGTCCTGGAACAGTGGTTTACCAGCTTCATGTTACATTTCATGGCTAGCCTACACTAACAGTAGCAATGCTGAGGTTTTGCTGATTGATTAGTGAAAAAATTAATTTAGTCATTCATCTGAACTAATTATGGATTCTGTAAGGATACTTAATGATACATTGCAATCTGCCTCTCCCATCCTTTCTCACCATCTACTAACTACACCCAGCAAACAATAAATAATCTATTTCTCTTTATGTTACAAGATAAGGTGGACTTCCTTGCCTCTTCTTTACTATCTTCTTCTCTTCACTACGGAGGAGCCAGCTCTTTATTTCTGTGCTGGTTTTGCACTGATTGACATTTGGTGAGGAGAGAAACCACCCATGGAAGTGATTTTTCTAAGGAAAGCTGTGACAAAACCAATCAGTGACTTGTTTTAAATACTGACACCTTGTTATACCACTAGAAAGCTGAACACACCTCTGTGAACATACATGTTAAAAATTAAAAAAAATCCCAGGAAAGCTGTCTTTCGTTCCAGCCTGGGAAAAGGTAACAGGCCACTGGCAGGGCCAGCCCCACTCCGCTGCATGGCCCGTGGGCCTGGCAAGGCTGGGCCAGGCCCTCCCACTGCTACAACTCTGTCCTGGCCAGGCCCAGTGGCTGCCAAGCAGGGGGAAGAGAGGAGAAGGAGCCCTGTCCTGGCCAGATCAGGCTCTAGCAGCCATTGACATCCTGCCTCAAAGCTGCTTCCCCCACCAGCATGGCCCACGTGGCCTGGCAGGGCTGGGCCGGGCCCCAGTGATTGCTGGGCTGAGGAAATGGGGGCCCCAGCCACACAGTGGGCTGCTGCTGAGATCCTAGCCGCTTCCCCCCACAAGCACAGATCACGGATTCTGAAGAATCCTCTACTGTAAACAGCTCTGGCCGCCACCACCGTCATCTTGCTGAGGGGCTGTCCCAGCGCCATAAGAGATCATGCAGCCAAGACCAGAGGTGGCTCTGCAGCCATGCAGGGTAGCCCCACAGCTAAAATTGAATGCAGCCAGGGCCCCTGAGATCCTGGCACAGCCCCATGACAGCCTGAATCTACCACCAATCATCATGACCTCCACAGGCCCCGGGCGAGATATTAACTCTTTCCTTGCACAGATAAAACTTGCTAAGCACTAATCCTCTCTTAAGTGAGACAAAAGGTTAGAGTGAAGACATGTAGAGAGAGAATATGAAGACATTAAAGTTAGTGAAGGAGGAGTCAAGTTCCAGATGAGAAGAGAAAGAGAAGATGTCTAGTCTTAGACTGAAATTCTTTTGTAAGCCCATAGTAATGTGATGTACTAGAATATCCCCTTTAATTCATGGAAGACATGTATGAGGAGTTGAAGAGTGTTCAAACTGCAGATATGAGCATTTGTGTTGAATTAAGTAAATGCTGAAGCTTCTCATGCGAAGCTTAAACAGAAAGAGAGAGACACGATGAAGATGAAGATCTGCCACCAGGAAGAGAAGAAAACATCTGTTCCTAGAAATAAAAATTACCTCAGAGAGAGATGAGGAAAACCTTTGCTTCTAAACATATCATCTTTAAAATAGTACCCCATGAGTTTACATGGCCCATAAATGCAGCTGTGGGAAGGCTGTGTGAAATGGAAAGGACTTCACAAATGCAGATTCCCGGGCGGCTGGTATTTGTGAAAATTAAAGCCACAAGAGAACTGTTTTTCTTGTAGAGAAGTTTCCATGACATAACAAAAGAGACTCCTCTCCCTAAAAGTGCTGATAAAAGACTATTTTAGTAGACATCTAAACCTAAATTCCAAGCTTTATCTCTAAACGTTTTCAGTGAGAAGGGAAAGAAGTTGTGGGGAAGGAGAAGTGTTTTGAAAGTTTAATTCTAATTCTTATTAATTATTTTTTCCCTCTTGTAGTTAGGTTAATAAAGCTTTCTTTATACCCTTTAAAGTTTAGGCCTGCTTTGCTTTTCTCCTAACCCTATCTCACAACAGAAAAAGAGGAAATAATTTTAGTGTGCACTCAACCCACCACACTTTCTTATGATCTCACCAGGGTTTATCTATTTAAACTTAGAAATTGTTAAAATGAGTTAGTTAAAATCTTTTAGTGAAAGCTCCCTAACTCAGAGAAGTTAAAAAAAGGAATTCATCCAGAGCTGTCTTAGAAACAATGTTACTACTGTTTTGAGCAGAAGCATTAGGCACAAAATAAAGCAGTGAGTTAAGAAATTTTCTGGAGAACACAAAGGTTGTCATAAGCATAGGGCACTGAATTTCAAAAACAAAAGAAAGAAATTACCAGAAGGAATGAAATAGAGAAAATGGCACAAAAAGCATGTCGTGAATTTAATATCTAGTTAAAATTTCTGTCATAAGTTGAGCCATATATATGTTGCAAAAAATAGGAGGAGAACTAGGTGATGCATGAATCAGTTAAAAAGTTGTAATGAGCATTGTACTTCTCTGGAAAAGATGAAAGTGATTCTGGATTCCAGTTGTTATATCCAAACAAAATAAGGAAGCATACAAGGGATGAATACTCACTCAGCTGGAATATGGCATACAGTTCTTATTGCTTGTGTTCAGTGAGACTACAGGAAAGGGTCATGATATGTCCCATCAAGAGAATGAGTATGAGAAGAGTCCAAACTCCTTAAATGTTATAATATCAAAACAAGGATGGAGAGGGGAGGGGATTTCTGCCCTACATAGGTTGAAGACAAGAGAAGGGTACTTGTCTCTTGAATAAATTTAGATTTTAGATTAAAAGAAAACTTACAGTACTTGGCACAGAAGATTCTGGAGCAAGCTTCCACTGGAAATGCCTGGAGTAAGAAACATAATTAACTTGAAGGTGGAACTTGCCAAACTACCAAAAGGTTATGCAGTCAGGCTGCCAATAAAAGCTGAGAGCAGAAGGTCTGTCACCATTTGCTCTTCCTTTGTCAGAGTAAGTAGCACCTTACTTGCTTGTGTTTTTCTGTTCACCCAGGAGTACCAGTGGAGGAAGGAAGAATCTGTCCAAGAAGTGGAAGTGCTAAGTTCTGTAACAAATAATATATATGCTATGGTTCAACTTGCTGCTGGTCAGATTCCTGCACTATTGAATGTATTAACAGCTTAGCTGGAATCCTGTCATGTAGTCTACCAGGTGTTTTTACAGACCAACACTTCAAAAGGGGTGAAAAAGAAATCTATTTATCTGTCAATCACTCAGTAGCACAAACATGAGACAAGACGTGTTATTCAACACGTTCTTTTCAGATCTATCCTTTTTCTTGGAGGGGACGGCGCTGAATTCTTGCAAGTCATATGGAAGTTATGCTACAGTGATCCACACTTGTAAAAGAGTAACTGTTTCTCCAGAGCCAAGTTATGACATCAGTGGCACCTGCCAAAATTTATAGCACAGATCAAACATGGCATTCAGAGTTTGTGCCCTGTAACTGTCTGGTCATTCCTCGTGGTGTGTTGCAGACTTCACAAAATGAGATTGTGGGTTTGAGTTTTTCCCCTCTGCCATTAAGCTAATTCATAATAGCAGATGTCATCATTCCCAAATAAAAATGAGTGACGGATGAATAGATTTCATCAGTTATTCCTGGAGGTTGGAGTTCTCTTGAAAAGGGGAACCCAGGGGTAAAACTGACATGATTCACTAATCACTCAAGAAAACCATACTTTGTCAGAAGAGGAAGCTACTATACAATCAAAGTAAGCATTTATATTCTTGTATTTTGGCCAAAATAAGATCTTCCTTTCTTGCTTATTAAATCTGCCTAGATATACATGGGTATACATTAATTTTATGTTGTGTAAAATCATGCAAATTTGAAAAATGTTGGTGGTTTTTTTGTTCCCTCCATGACCTAGAATTCTGTATATTTCAGTATACCTTTATGAAAATTATTCTGCTTCTATGTGATTTATAAAACATAAGAAATATCTCTCCACTGTTTCATTTCGCTCTAATCATAACTTCAGTTGTTAAGCTATTATTTGTTACTATCTTTTTTGGTACTACTAAAACTTCTGTATCACACACACTTCAGCTGAAAGGAAAACCACCATAAAAGGAACATGTAAGGGGATATTCATCAAAATTATGCATTGTATGTGTAATTTAAAGCTTTTCAGAGTTTTGAGCTTTTTAATTTTTTTTTTTTAAAGAGCACTATTAACAGGCTTTGAACTGTACTGTAGTAGATATATAATGCTGGAAAACATTCCATGCTTTGGCAAACAAACCCTGGTGAAGGGCAAAAGGAATAGGATATTAATTAGTGTCCTGACAAAGATAAACTAGCTCATGGTCATGATATGACCCAAGGGACTGAGTCTAGTTAAACTCAAAGATAATCTTTCCATTGTTTACAATGGTCACCAAAAAACCTCTGAAGTGACTGTGGAAATTCTTCCAGGAGCATGCTCATGTTCCATATTAAAATTGGCTGAATTGTCAAATTCATTGAAAAAGTTTAAATTAGACTTATCTCCAGCTTTTAGAAAAGAAATATTAATATATATATATATACACACACATATATACATATATACATATATACATATTAAAAAATCCTCACAATAATGTTAAAGATGTTGTCTTTCACCAAAAATTTTGGAAATTACCTTTGGAAATGTTCAATTGTTGTTTTACATTACTGGTTAAAATACTTTCCAATAAGGAAAATAGCATAAGGAGTTGGGGTTTTTTTGTTAGCCAAACCAATTATTCTTTAAATTATGCATAATTCAGACTAAAAATCACATTGATTTTTTTTCCCAAATATATGCAACTAACAGTTTTACTAAATATATTGAAATACTTCCCACTAAAAAGTAGAAGCAAAAATATTTTGCCTAAAAATCTGTCTGTATAAAACACTGAATTTTTAACACTATGACTAACATAACACACAAGTTAAATAGAAAGATTGAAAAAAGGTAAAAAATGCCTCCTGGGACTTTACAAAATATTGTCTTCTCCTGCTTGTTTATTTCACATAAAGATAACTAGAATAACAATTTTGTTCAAAACATCAAGAGCCATTTCTGGTTCTTAAAATTTCCCCAGAAAGAGCCCAAAGAAGAAATCACAAAGTGTGCAGAACAGAAATGACTTGCATTGGGTGTTTTTTAAAACTCCTTTTTGTATCTCAGCAGATGTAGACTGAGATTACAATAATTCAAAATATGCAGACGGGGCAGGTGCTAAGATCAGAGCATTTGGAAACCTACTAATTTAACATTTTGCCAAAGCACACTCAGATGCAGATCAGATTAACTGAGAGAATTTTGTACCACTGGCTGTTTCCATACTTGTTTTGTGCCAGTGAACAAAACTTGTGCATATAACTTACACCAGAAGCAAAATTTCTTCTCCCTTGTATGGGATAGATCTGTAGGGGGAAACCTACTCATTATTCACTCTTCAAACCTCCTTTAACCTGGCTCTGGGACATGACCTCACAAAGAGAGGCAGAGGGGCAGGTACCTCTTCACTCTGGTGACCAGTGAGAGGACTGAAGGAAATGGCAGGGGAGGTTTAGGCTGGATTATCAGGAAAAGGTTCTTCATCCAGAGGGTATTTGGGCACTGGAAAAAGATCCCCAGGGAAGTGGACACAGTCTGGCTAACTTCAAGAAACATTTGGACAATGCTCTCAGGCACGGGGGGTGACTCTGGGGGATGGTGTGGTGCTGGGCCAGCAGCTGGAATTAGTGATCTTTGTGGGTCCCTTCCAATTCAGCATGTTTTGTGACTCTATGATTTTATGAGTTTAAAACAATGTATTATATATAGGTGCTATCCGTGTTTCATGAGTGATTTGCTGTCTTACAGATTGCAGCACGGCCCTCTGATTGATGGTTTGATTATAAATGTAGGAGATTTTTCTTTCACAGTTCCATTAATTTTGTTTTTACAATTATTTCTTCTCGTGGACATTCTCCATAAATTAATAGTATGTTAGCATATAAATTAATTTTGGTAAATGATGAATACTGTAAAAACTCTTCTGTACACACTTACATGTTTTTGAAAGTTGAGGTTCAGAGCTACCAAATGCATTATCCACTTTAACAAAGATCTAATTTCATCTTTACTTAAATGTTGTTTTATCAGCTTGGCTCTCTATAAAAGCAGTAAACTATACTTCATATGGGGAGGTAGGACTGCAAAACCCATATAATCATAGTTCCTCCTTATGTATCATAATTGAAAATTTAATAAGGGATTCTGTCTTGCACCAATATTATGCACATTTTAGCAACCCTTCATAGAAAATATATTGCAGAAAGTTTTATAACATAAATTTTCAGTTCATAAATGATACTTACAATATTTCAAGTCTTCTGAATGAATAATTTTAAATTAATAGAAGTGCTTGCTCTTGGTTATTTTACATTCGTAACAGTGGATAAACATGTTAAAACAACCTGCAATTAGAAGTCAGAAAGACATCTCCCTGACTTTCTTTTAATATGTCTGGAATGATGAACCTATTTTCTTTGCTTACTTTCCATCCAGAAAAAACTGGTCAAGTGACTATAGGAAAGTGTGTTTTTTATTTACAGGAAAAATCTAATTGTCCTACTTGTTACTGCACCCTGAGTTGTCTGATTGAAGGAATCAAAAACAACTTTGATGGCATAAATCCTGTTGTCACTGTAAATCCAATTTATGCTGTTGGTACACCTAAAAAAGAAAAAAAAATCACACATCAACAAAACATGTTATCTAGAGCAATAATAAAGTTTGGGGGTTTTCAATACAAAGTGTTTCTCAGAAATCCAAACCAAGCTCCTAAGAAGAATCTTTCAATTAGAAAAAAGAAAAGGAGGTATTGCAGTGTACATAAACCCTAGTTTCTACACCTAGGTGTCATAATGCCCGGCTCAAAAATAGGATGTGTTCGTACATCATACCATTAAAGAGGCTGGCCAGCAATGCAGACCGTACAGATTCAAGAGTTTTACACCAAAAATCTGTCTTAGCAAGGACCACAGCAATACCATGTGAAATATTTACTGTCACTGAGATTCCTAGGAACTATATACCAAATGACTTGCAAAAAGACCCACAGACCTAGCAGACTAAAACTTGCAGAAGTACCTCCATGTTTTGGGCACCTCTCTGATCACAGCATGTTCTTTCGAGTGGAGCAGTCAAAACTTAAGGCAGCCAAAACCCTCATGCACACCCTCAAAATCTCATTAGTTTAAATCTCAGATAAAGACTGAAGATATTCTTTGTACCATTTGGAGAACATCAACTAGAAGTTTAATAATTATAAAATTTTAATCTCTAATTAAAGGTTAATATGTTATGGCAGATTCTTATATGAGGCAAAGTATAATAGGGTTTGGAGGGCACACTGATTCAGTTTGTCAGCAACTTGCACTTGGCTTCTGAGGCAATGGGATAATTATGTGTAGAGTGTCAAGCAGGCAGCTGGTAGTGATAGAAGAGCCTCTAAATGGTGCGAGGACCTGTGTGACCTGCTGATCCAGGAATTATGAAATAATCAGATTCCATCACTCACTGTAACAAGCTATTACCAGAACACTTCTTTTAACACTGCTCAAGGCCTATGGAATCAGGACAGAGATAGGGCATGTTCCAGTGTATCCGTGACATGCATTTTTTTTGCAAGATGAGGCCTTAAATAATAATATTATTTTGGGGCCTCAGCATGAGACAAAATATTATTAAGATTACCCATATATCCATTTTGACTATATTCATTGCCAAACGAACACATTTAGCAAAAGGTGTTAGTGGAACTGTCATACCCACACCAATGCAACAATTCTTGCTGTATTGGGCTGTGCTACATCTACAGCATTCCCAGTCCACATCAAGGGAAATACTAGAAAAATGCTGTTTGCTTCAGAGAAAAATACCTGGTTGTTTTGGTGATACTGCAGCTCTTGCTAACCTTGCTGTGAAGAGGACCAATTTTCTAACCATTTGAGGTACTCTATCACACAGGAGGTTATATGATCTAATCAGTTCCTGCTTATCACTCCAGTTGGGCTGTGCTGGTCTTTAAGCAATTGGACTTCTCAGTAAAAAAATAATGTACCTCAAAGAGATTTTTTCTTTTTGTTAAGCAGCTTTTCCATTCCAGCCAGACTTTGCACTGTTTGGCAAAATTATTTGTTATTACTGATCTTTTAAAAAAATTCATTCATGAAAATTATGACAAATCTACAATATTCTATTTAGGAAGATGCCCAGAACTTACTTATGTGTCCTTTTAGGGTGCCAGGAGTTTCAAATACTATATTTTATAGTAACTTTTCAGAAATCTGCCTTAATTTTGTTACATCTGACTGTACTTTTTACTCTGCTCTTCCACTTTACAGCATTGTACAAAGCAAAAGTTTCCTCAGATTTGCCTACATTAGCATAGTCTTTGTTGTATTTATCAGGAATAGTTGGTAAAGTATGAAATTATCTAGGAAGAAGATTCACAAGTATGTATCAGGGTCTATGAGGGATTAATTCATCATCATTACAGAGAAGAATGTTGGCAAAAGTATCTAATGATAGCAGAATACAGATAAACACAAGAAAGCAAAGGGATTTATTTCATAGCGACCATCAAATTAAGTGCTCATCTAGTCATAGAAAACTCTGGAATTTAGGTTTTTGGGGTTTTTCTTTCCTGAATCCTCCCACTTCCTGGTGGGGCTTAGTGGAGGTGGCTGATTCAGGGAATAGGCAACAGAACTTTTCAAAGTACCATTACAATCTGATAGCCAACACAATATGGTAATATCCGCAAGAACATCAGACATGTCGAGAATTTTAATGTTTGAATAAGATGCATTTAGCAAGGACAAATTCACCTATTTTCTGTCATTTTTATCATTTATTGGAATTGATCCCTGTATTTTAATGAGCTCTACTTTTAACAGGATTTAAGACTGAATTTTGATTAAATATAGAACAAGACCATAACAAAGTCCTCAGGGCTTTGCATTCCATGTGCTTCAATTCAGATTCATAATTCCCTTGCTTATTTTGTGCATGACATCATTTGGAGTAGCAAAAGGAATCATTTAGGAGCAATGCATTTCCCTGAGGTAAAGCATCTATGATCTGTTCTCAGAATATGGGAGATAGAAAATAGGAAAGTCCTTCACATCCAATCTGAAGTCCAGTGACAATGCCACTATATTTGAAAGCATTTTTCACAAGTTCTTCTAAAATGACTTAAAATCTCACACACACTGAGGCATCCACAATATTTCAGTGAATTGTGCCATGCACAGTCATTACTCAGTAGCAAAAATACAGTTATGCCATTCAACTGTCACCCAAGGCCTGTTTCAATGCCTTATATTTTGGTTCAAGGCAGACTAAGCACCAGTTACCTATTCTTTTCAGGTGACATACTTTATTTTAATAGCGCTTCCTGAGAATGAAATTTCAAGAGGCTAAGTAACACAGTATCTGCCTCAGGTCAGGCTTTTGACTTCTCTGACCCCCATATTGCTTTTCAGAAAATGAGCAAGCACACGAACTTTAGACACCATGGGATGGGTGGTCATGATGCGGAAGAGCTGAAGAACTTCTGGGAAAAGGTCATCCAAGAGCAAACTAAGCAACAAGAAGCTGAAGAGTCTAGGCTGAGCAAAAGTGCCCTGAATAAGTAAGTGGTATTTTTTCTTTTCCAGAAGACAGAAAGGCATATCATCACGTGTTTTAAAATAAGGTAACCTGTTATTGTACTGATTTATTCATAGCACAGATTGTGTTCTGGATCTTTGGCACTTTTCCTCTCACAGCTGCTTGTCTCATATTACCATGGCTCTTCTGCATGGAAACTCAGACACCCCTCACCCCTAAACCTCATGAGCATTCTTCAAAGGCCTTGGAGCATAGCCATGAAAAAATAAAGCACTTTGGAATTATGGCTTGTGACAGCCAGAAAATAGCAGGAATTTCACCTAGAACTGGTACAGATACACAAATAAACAAAATAATATTACATTAAAGGGACAACCACCCACCTAATCTGTAGAATAAAAAACCCGTGGCACCTTTGTCATGCTTAATAACCCTTCACATTATATAAGCCCAAAGGTAAAAATGACACAATGAGATTTCCCTATTCAATGGGAAAAGTTTTGTGG
Organism: Cyanoderma ruficeps; assembly: GCA_008694505.1. Taxonomy (NCBI): domain Eukaryota; kingdom Metazoa; phylum Chordata; class Aves; order Passeriformes; family Timaliidae; genus Cyanoderma; species Cyanoderma ruficeps. Next base: position 225,473 of record VZDJ01000136.1, read on the forward strand.
TTTTGTTGGTTTCTTGTTTGTTTTGTCTGGGAGGCGAGGGGCATTTACAAAGCAATATAAAACAACAGGGACGGCCTAGAGAAAGCTATATAGCTGTTTTGTGGTACAGATAGCCTGCACAAGTGTGGTGGACTGCTTCAAATATTTGTTCAACTTCTGGCAACTCAGAATTTTGAACCAGGGTCTCTTCCATACTAAGTGAATCCCCTGAGTACTAATGGACAGAAACAGAGGATAAGAAATACCATGTCTTGTGTGGTTTCCTTTTGTGCTTTTCTCCTGAAATTAACACAGGTTTTCCTGCATAAACTTTTTTCAAAACTGGGATATTCACATAAACTAATTTGACTTCAACAAATTAGAAGGTGCTGCTAAAAGCTGTTTCTTAGAAAAAAATCTAGGTATTTTGACCCCAGTGCCCAAGAAGGGTGTACTGTCATTTAGATACTTGGAAATCAAGATCTGGGCAGACCTTGTGTCTTGAAAAAGTCATATGTGGACAATCCTGCTTCCAGTATCCCACTCCAGCTAGTCAGTATTCTCAAACCCCAATCACAAAGTTGCTGGAGAAAAAACATATATGATAAAATCCAGGAAAGTGCTCAGCTTCACTGGAAACATTTTTCACCCTAGATCACAGAAGACTACCACGAGAAGACAGTGCAAACAAAACGCAATTTGTGGTTCAGATAAAATTTTTGACTTCATGAAGCTGTAAATGTTGAAAGCTTTTATAAGCTCTACTCTGAAGCGAAAAAAAGAAATACAGAGAAAGAACCTTGACTATGTGTTAACTTACATATTCAATATGTCTTAACTGGCCCATCACAACTGAAATAGACCCAAGCAATTTCCTTCAAAGTCTCTTGTCCAGTCAAAGCCCAGATTGTTCACAAAGTGTTCTATAATTTGAAAAAAAGGCGATACTTTCAGGAGGTAATCGACACTTTTTGTTACAAAACATACATATCGACTAACTCGTGTAAGAGGTGCTCGGGAGAATGATATGGGTAACATAAAGGCAAATGCTCCCTTTGTGAAATATAAGACACTAATGAGAAACACCAGTGGCAAATTTTTCCTAACTCACTGCACCTCTTTTTTGAGGCTTATCTACAGGCACAAAAGAATATTGAAGACTAGGTAGTTTAAAACATAATGTAAAACCAAATCTCAGAATTTAAACACAAGCACCCATGTGAAAGAGCTACTGCTGAGTTATTCTCAGATGAAATCATTGGCTGCTGTTCTTTTCAACACACCAAACGTAATTCAAAACCCCATATATTCTATGATGCATTTGGCATTACCATATAATATCTAATCCTATAACATTGCTGGGTCAGGTGTTTCATAACGTTTCCTTCAGCCAATATCTTGCAGGGTCCCTAGAGATTTTCTCTTCTTCTTTTACTATACTAGTGTCTTGAAGCTGTGTGGCTCCTCTTGCATGTGACACCAATTCCTTTCATTAAACACGTACAAGGTCTGCAGAGTTGTTTTTGCTTTCTTTTTTTACCCGAAAGACATATTTTAACTTCAGCCTGCTCTTCTGCACAGCATTTTACAGCAGAACTTGAGGGGTTGGGGGAAAAACTGTACTTTTTAATTTACACATTGAATGACCTTACTGCATGGGCAATGTTCCTGTGTGGCTTTTAGAATACCCCAGAGGGAAAACCAGAGTTCTTCACAGTGACAGTATTGCAGCAGTTGTTTGACTCATTTGGAATCCAGCAATGTCAACCACTGATATTATCAACACTATCCTTTTCTCCCCTGCATTCCCAATCTAGCAAGCTAGAGGGATGTGTAATTGGTAAATAAATACAGGACAAGTGCTCTGGTGATGAAAGAGAGGAAAGCTTCGACCCTGCTGAAAAGCCCTGGATACATTTGAAGGATTTGGCTCAATAACTGCTAAGCACTTGTACTCCCTTTGCAGGCTTCGCCAGGAATGGACTCTGCGGCTGGAAGGTCGAGTAAGACAGGTCCAGGTGCACATGAAAACACGGGAAGAACAAATGACTCCCCTGTCTATCGAGGCTCTTCCCTCTCCAGATAAAACTGTTGCTTAAAGTTTCTGTGCAAACACAGCAAGCACTAGGCCCAATTCTGACCTTCTGCGTGTGCCTATAAACCAGCAGTTACACGGCTGAACAACCAAAAGGTCAGATTCTGCCCATTTTCCAAACCACTTACTAGAGATACTATTAAAGTCCTATTGAAATTCAGTGCAAGAATGATGCTACAAGGGAAAAAGAAGCACAAAGAAATACATGAGACAACTCTAATTTTGCATGATATATTATTACTGTGAGGTATCAGGATTCTCTTATGTAACTGCATTTCCAAGTGACAACAACATACTGCTAGGAAAGAGGGTGGCTTGTTTAATAGGAATAATACATTCAGACAGCTGCATGCAAAATTGCACATTTCCATTTACACAGCTCACAGAGTCTGGCTTACTCTGAGCTCACAGGCTTAATGCAGACATAAGATGTTCTGTCTGTCTTGAAGAGCCACAGTTGGGGGATTAGCCTGATCAGCTGGCCAGGAGGAGAAAAATATTCTTTCATGGAATGAGGGGAAAAAACCAACCAGCTTTGCTGATCAACATATAAGAATATTTACAGATCTTCACAATTACATGAACAGAAAAAATTACTTTGACTTTCTTGGGGTATGTAAGAGAAAGACTACTGAACCAGTAGCCTTCATTGTGAGCCACTCTGACAAACATTAGACTAATAAGAGCAAGTCAGTGTGAGAGTTTGAAATAGAAGGCAGCGACTCATAACAGCCCAGAAATGCTTTGCAAAGTATCACTTGCCATACCTGACATGCACTAATCCTAACAATTTCTGCGTCTTCTTCTGGGTTAGGTGAAACAAAGGTAGAAATAACTAGCACAGGGTAATAACAGTGTGCCCTATTTCCCTATATATCTGTGTATCTAAATACTAGTCTTTTGGATTAAAAGATTTATTTGTTTTCTCTTCAAATAATCTTTGGTCTTATGAGAAGACTCATAAGTCTAAACAGCTATTTTTCTCTAACAGTATTGTGCCAGACAGAAATTTACTTTGAATCTATATTTATACTAAAGAAGTAGATAGGAATACATTTGATATATTTCAAAACAGAACAAAAATTAAACCATTTTTACTTCACAGAAATTCTTTTTTTATCCCTTTAAAACAATATTTAATTAAAACACAAAGTTTTACCAAATGTTCTCTCTTTTATAAAATGAAATTCTGCCATAGAGAAAAACAAACTGTCACAAAAATGTTGTTATTCCACAGAGGATTAAAACAAGTAAAATTTTATAAAATGTTGTTCTGTTATTGAAAACTGAACGGATTGTAATATCAGTTTCTTTTCATAAAAACTGACCCAAAAAGCATGTTATTGTTTCTTTCAGTGGTTATTTTCTATTAGAAAAGCAATGTTGAAAAATTAATAAAGTTGTAGCTGCTTTTGTCCTGCAAGACTGGTGTTTCTCTCCTGCATCCACTTATTTCCCACTATTCTTTGAAAAGTTCTTTCTGTAACCCAGTATCCTGGTTTAGGCCAGGAGAGAGTTGACTTTTCACAGTAGCTGTGAGGGATTGGAACCTAATGCTCCGTGGCCATGTCTGGGTGTTATTCTACACCACCTCAGGCCATCTCTGGGGATAGGAAGTCAAGGACACTTTTGTGAAGAAGGTGGGAGCGGTTTGGGGTGCGGGAGCAGTCTGAGTGGAGAATTCTTTGGCCATTGTTCATTGCCTCAGGGACAAGCATGTCGGTCAGTAATTTTTGCATGTACATCACCCTCTCTTTAAGTAATTCTGTTATTAATATTGTTTTCCTACTTCATTGCTGCTTGAGATAAATTGTTGTTATCTCAAGACATAACCTCTGCCTTTCATCTTCCACCAGAGGTTTGTGGTTTTCTTTTTAGTGGGAGTACTAAATTGAGGAATATCATTCCTAAAACATGACATCTATGCTAAACTTTTTCTTTGGTGAGGTAGATCAAACACACTCTGAACCAGCTGCAACTTACCAAAAAACTGGACTAGTTTGCCTTACTGTAGCCACTGCTAAAGGACACAGACATGGACTATCAAAATGGAGAAATCACCAGATTCTCCACTTCTGAAAATCAGACCTATTAGATTTGCACTGAATTATGCAATGCCACCCAAGTCAGTGCAGCTTATCCATACTCCATGTCAATGTGACAAGAGAAGATCCAAGAAAAGATGGCTCAATGATATTTATTGTTCTTTTACACTTAATGTCAATTTTTTTTTGTTAAGAAGACTTTTAGGGCACTGCTTCTGGTTGCTTGTGAAGTTAGCTAAGATAGGAAAAGGACTACACAAGTAGACGTAATTCACACAAAGCAAATTTCAGCGCTCCCCCAAAAACTACCTTAGCTCTCTGAGGAATACTTTTTCAGTAAAGAGCTCTGAGGGCATCCAGGGACATGTGAAATCACTTCTAATACAAACAATTGGCATCATGTTAGCTACACACCAAAGGAGTGTTGTGGGCATTGTTTACCTTCACAAGTGCATGGAACCTATTTCAGTTGTGAATGGATTTCTGATACAGCAAAGAGTGTGCATATCACAAGCGTGAAAAACCAAAATGCTCTCACAATTAATCAAAAACATTTCTTTCTGCATTGCTCAAGTGCATATACATTCTTATTCATGGTTACGTATTCTAGCACACATTTTACATGATAGCAGTAACCTGACACCTCCATAGTATTGACCATCAGGTGTTTCTGTTCCCAAATGTAGGTGTTCATCCAATTTTCACTGCTACTTGTGCATACATCCAGACCGAGACTGGTATCAGGTACTAGAAATAATAAAGTCTAGCAGTTGGATGTAGTCAGATATGCTGCTTGCAAATTGCAAAGCTGAAGGCAGACAGGAAGGTGACAGATAATATTTTGTCATTTTACTTTATTCACTGAATTGGTGACATTCAAGCCTGAACTGAGATATTTCATACAAAAATGAAACTGTTAAATCTGTCTGTCAATAAAAAAAACCCAAACAAAAGTTAGTTCAAGTTAAATTGTTGTATTTTAAAAAACTATCTCATTCATATCATGGCTGCTGTTATTCAGTGATCATAATCTCTTAGGACAGTAGGTCACTTCAACTGAATACAAGATTTTTTAACTCCTGTGTCCCCAGTTCCTCTATCTTTCCATTGGAGGAAAAAATAAAAAAAGAAAATTTAGATTACAGTAACTATATTAAGAAAGTTGGGCTAGTTATTTCAGAAGATAAACTAATTGCCCAGATTCTTCTCCGTAAGGTCATAAGGTTTAACAATTTGCCTAATAGAAAATGAACTGAATGAATATTGAATATAATGACATTAATTGAATAATAATCTGCATAATGAGTACCACCCTGACCCTGCACTAGAAAGACATTTCCATGTCTTACATCAGCACATAAACCAGTCCTGGCATTTGCCTAAGTCAGTAAACTAAATTTGTACCGGATAGGTCAGTGGCTAGTATTTTGGTCATGGGACTTCAACTTTATGGTATATGATGCAATAGGTGTGGATCATGCACTGAAGATGGCATACTGATGTCAGCTGTAGAGCACCCACTTAGCATGCCCAGATTCATGTGCATGACAGACATGGTGAGCACAATCTATACCCATTCACATTGTTGCTCTTTAAGCACTGTCTGATCCGGGAACCAGTAACTAATGCCTGAGAAACAACAGTTTGCTTTTCTAAACTCATTCTGAGCTGTGGCCAGTTGTTGAAGCCTGGCTTACTTAAATCAAGGCAGTCTAAAAGGTGACTGTAAACCATGTTAATCTGCAGCCTGACTTCATTTGGACACCATTGTAAAACATTCACACAATCTGTTATAGGCAGGATGCAGCAACTCAACACCTGTCAACTGCTCCACTTGAATTTGCACTTAAATTCAGAGCAGGAGAGACATTTTTAAGCTAAATCCTTGACAGTCTGCATATACCACAAACTGGTTTGAGCCAATTTAACACATGCAAACCTGATACCTTTCTGAGGAACCAAAACCAGACCAAAAGCTGTGCTCCAAGCACACATAGAAGAACCTTAGCCTCTAAGGATCTGAGACAAGCACTAGGTCTTCAGACAATTTTGGGACACTGTCATAACAGGGATATTTAGTCCAACTAAGCAAATTAAATTGATTCTGATGTAGCCCCTGTACCATGCATAGTCTAATGCAGGGACATCAGCAGCAGCCACTTTGATCTACTGAGCTGCTTAGTAATGTGCTCAGTCACCTGCTAATGTAGATGAGTATAATCCAACCAAAACAATATAGGTCAGATCAAAGCACAATACTATGTTTCATATAGATCTAAAGGTGGACTTCAGCTGAGCTCAGGAATGATAATTTAATTAGTCATGTAGATATGCTAGCATGCACAACAAAGCACAGTTTGGTGAACTCACCCACTGGAGCTGCATGTGATGGAACAGAGTTGCCCTCCACAAAACTCACAATAGATCTGGCTTCTGAAACCATAAAACAGTATGTATGCTTCATTTCTACAGTCAAATGATAGGAATAGGAGGATAATTAGCAACTTTGTAGACCAAATGTTCCTACTAATTAGAAACTGCCTGTGTCCTGAGGGATGCTGTTCTCTACATTTCCTAATAAACAGCACTTAACTACACCACGGTGTTAATAAGGAACAGTAAATCACATAAAAATACTTCTGGATTGAAAAAGGCACCTGTAGATAGATAACCAGAGATATTAGATAAAGAACCAGTAGATAAAGAACCAGAGAGTAGCTCTAGAAAGCCTTATACTTGCTGAGAACACTTCAATTTGTGAATTAAACATTACTATATTATTTACTTCTTACCAAGAACAGGATCTATCCATAATGTTATACATTTAAGACAAAACTGAATACAAAAATGCAATAGTTAGGACAGACAATTCAATATTTATTATTCCCAAGTCTTTCAGCTGTCCATGTTTATCTGTGTGTTATTTAGTGACCAGTGTTTTAAACATATTTCAAGCTATGATGGACAGAAGGCAGGAAAAATTCAAGCTCCAAAAGTGACAGGCTGACAAACAGACTGAAAAAGGATTATACTACTAGGGAAGCCAAACTTAACAGTGGGTCATCACGTGTCACCTCCATAATTAGCTGTACTTGTCTCAAACACCATCCCTTAAATGAATTAATATCCTACTAGCATCTAATGGAATGTGAGAGTCTATTAGTAGGTAGTGCCAGTGTTCAGACTCAATGATATGACTTCAGTGGTTCATAAACAGGGTCACTGTTTTTTTCCATAGCAAACAGCAGTAGCATCAAGGAGAGCTACAGTACTAAAAAATAATGTGTCAAGAATCAAAGTGGCAGAAAAAAATGCAGTAGCAAATCTGAATGGTCATATATTTGAGTTAGCTATTTGGTCAATTCTTTAAAAAATAGTCCCTTGTTGCTTTTATCTTCTTTTTCTGTCCCAGTTGGGATTAACTGCTCAAGATGGTATTTCGTGTTTGGATTCAGATGTTTATTAGTTCTTGTCTATATTACAGTCTCACAAGAGATGAGATCTACAGCACTTCTAGCTAACAAAGTAAAAATGGAGCTGTATCTGTCTCTTTACAAGGCCTTTTAAGGACAAACTGTCCAACTGAGAAATGACAGCTAAATTATTTTTACTTTTAACCCAATAACCAACCACCAGTGGCCCGCAATGCAGACTCTTCTATCCATTTACAAAATACCACCCAGATCCATGAAGAAGGTGAAAAAAAAGGACTAGCCTACACCCTAAAACCTCCATCTTCCTATATATATGTATATATGTATATATATATATATAAAACTATAGTTTAAAACCTTAAACTCTAAGTTTTCCACCATGTGATATTACATACTTCTATTCAAATTACACACCCATAATCCCATTGCTATCATTCAATTCTGGAAGCCTTTTCCAAGGCCTCAGGTCAAATTCAGTATTTTCTTGAGGGTCAGTGCCTGTCAGCAGAGAAAGACTAAAATTCCCAATGCCCAGGGTTTCAACATCTCCCCATCTTGTCTGAACCATGAAAACTCTTTTGACTGCTTTCTCAAACCTCTGTCGGATACACTGAAGTAGACAAGGCACAAATACCATGATAACTATGATGACAATCAACACATACATGCCTATTTTCAAAAGTTCTCTTCACAGTGGTGTAAGGCTCAGCCAACCAAACAGATCATTTAACCATGATCCTTCTTTGATTCTGAGTTTGGTCATACCTTCCTGCAATTGCTGTATGCTCTTATGTATAGATATCAAATGGTTGGAAAGGTTCACGCAGCACATTCCATCAAAGTCTTCACACTCGTGTCCATGTGCTGATAAGAGAGATCATTAAATACAGATTGAATTAAAGAAATATTATTACACCAATTAATGTAATTTTTAGGTGTACAGTGGTAGGGAGAAACATCCTTGACCAAAGATTGATCTTTTCCTGTATAGTTAAATTTAGCACAAAAAAAAAATCATGTTTACAAAATCAAAGATGTCCAATTCTTCGTGTTCAAATATGCCTTGGGAAGATTAGGAATTCACCAATCCCATGCTTCTACTGGCATGCTAACTAAACAGGTGGAAGATATCTTTTCTGGGGTTGTATAGGAAAAATATATGATATCTAAATCTGATGCATTGGCTAAAACCACCCAGATATTTATTTTAGGTTGTCTAACTAGCAAATTTGCACTACTAAAAGCAAGCAAATTACTGAAAGCAAGCAGGCAAGAAAAGCATAACCACAACATTTGACTGAACCCCATATTTCCCTTAAACTATCATCTAAGAAAGGAACTCTACAATACTACTGATCCCCAAACTTCAGTCTTTGGTTAATTGACAGGTAAGGTGGCAATCCTGAAGACAAACAAAATAAGATATAAACATTTAACTTCATGCTTTTTCTTTGGTTATTTTTTTGATTTACAGTGTTTTCTTTTTCACTTTTAATTTCCAAGCAAATCTTTTAGCACATTCCTCTTTTGTTTTTTCCCAAATTTGTTCTGGGACCAACCAAATATAAGGCACTAAATGTTATTGTTTGCATTCAACTCTGCAAATTTGAATCTCTTTTGATTCTCTCAAAAATTCTCTTCTACATTCCTCCCGAAGAGTAAAAAGACAGGAGCTAATTTCTTCTTTGTGATCAACTGCAACTGAAAATTCAATGGTTTTGTACTTTGTTTGGAACCCTAATTAATAACATGATGTATACCACACTTTTTTCAATAGACCTCTACAATACCAACGATTCCCACACTTTTTGCATCAACACAAAACCCAAGGTTCACAGTTCTTGCACATGGGACAAAAGATGTCTGCCATCAGCTACAGTCTCTGTGCAATTTACGTCTGCATGCTTGTTTCTCTGTTCTTGGAGTTCTCAACGTGTCTCTGTGCTTGATATGGCTTCACGTTCTTTACTGGAATCCACCCGCGTCCCGTATCTGCAGAAACAAAAGCACGCCCCTTTGCCCCATGGTTAATAGAGAAAATCTACCTTCAGAGTCCTGGTTCTGAATTTCTGATCATAACTAAAGGATTTTTTTTAGTTTTCCTTATGTGTACCGATGTAAAATTTCATGTAAGGATATATGCACTGACAAATGGATATTTTGTATTTCTCAAAAGATAGGTATTTGGTTAGACCTGTTTGCTATAATTGCAGTCTCCACAATCTTCATGGGTTGAGTGATCCCATGAATACAGGAGGTTGCACCAGCTGGCTGACTGGGCATGTATTTATGATTGCTTTACCTTGATCCCTGGAAATATGAAACATTGCATAAGTGATGAAAAAAATCCATGACTCTTGTTAAGAGCTGAGAGCAATCAGGAAAAAATTCAGATACAACAACTAAGAATATTTCAGATGACAGGTGTAATTAATGACTGTTAACAATAACACATGTGAAGTTGGATGATTATCAATCACTAAAATACTGTATCATCACCCCAGAGTCTGCAAACAGCTGACAAACTTTAAATCAGTGAGGAATTGGACAATCATCTCCAGATAATGATTACCAAGCTCAACCTAAAAATAGATTCAGCTGCCATATTAATAGGGTCAAATTGCCAAGTGAAAGTGACTTGAATCTAGTTTTGATGCAGAAAACATCTGGGCTTGTTGACAAAACATCCATCCAGATAGAGTCAAAATGTGGCCAGGGCCCAGACTCTAAACTAGAGTGATGTCCCTTAATACATTTTTAAAACAAGGCTCTTAACGATAGTAGTTAGGAGATGCTTAACCAACTAGAAAATAAAAGGAAGGATCTTGAAATGGAATGTGTCTTTTGGAAAATTACAAAAGAGAAGATAAAGCATATAAAAGTGCCTATGAATATAGAAAATCAACAAATTCACATCAGGTAATCAATATATCAGCACTAATCACCTAAGGAATTTGAGATAACACCTTTCTAAACTATTATGCACTTATGGTCTTGAGATAAAACACAAGAAAACCCCCACTACAGCAGCTTATAACCAATAACAGCCACGATGTGAAATTCTTACTGACTCTTCTATATTATCTATGGAAGATAAAACACCAGAGATTATAAGGAATAATAAAACCTTTCACAAAATCAAGGGTCTAGCAAATTATATCTTCTTCCATTTAACTTCCCATTGTCATAGTCTTTTCCCCATACTGTGATAGGCTTCTGTACAACAGAAGGATGAATGGCTGCTGTCTTCCCTTCAGGCCCTTTAACTGTAATCATGCACCTGCTTTGCAGACATCCAGTGGCTTCCATATCTGCAAGAGGACCTAAAGGTGTCACTAAAGTCCAGTCCTTTGGCCAGAACAAATGAGAAATCACTGTTAGCTCAGCTCCTGAATCCAGGAAACCTGTAATTTTGATTGTTTTGTCGTTATGGATCAGACTGCAAGTTAGTAGTTGTGCATTATAAGTGACTGCAGAGCCGTTCCATTCGGTTCGAGCAGCGGGGTCGCACCCCGAGTGGCGCCACTTGGGCGTTTTGTGCCGTTTGCGGTGGTCGCACAATTTGCGTATCTAGCATGATTTGAGCAGTTGCTGGCTGCAAGTTGACATAATATTGGAAAAGATGAAAGTTTACAGGAAAGTTTTACAAATATGAATGCTTAGCAGAAGGCTCTCTGAATGTGGATTCTGAAAGCGGAATAGAGATAGAAGCAAGTTTTGATACAGAAGAATAAAAGATGCCTAAATTAAGGATTGCTGAGCTAGTTGTTACTGGACAACTAAGAAGGCAAAGGTTAAGTCGAGTTGGAAAGAGGTTTTATGGCTAGAGCAAAGGACATGTTGACCACCAACAAAGAAGATGTTTTTAGCAAGCAGAAAGAGGTCTCAAGAAAAGCAAAAGATACTATAGGCAAACAAAAAACCTTTTTATCAAGTAGAAGAAAGGTCTAAGAGTCTTCCACTGCAAGAAAACAGAAAAAAAACTTTAAGCTTAAACTGTAACATAATATGGCAATGATAGTAGTTATGATAGGCTAAAGGTAATGGTAAAGGTATTGTGTATGATGCTGATTGGTTTTAATGTATTAAGATGCTTAGTAAAGAAAACTATGTAATGCATTATAACCAGAGCTAAAGCGGCTTCAGGTTTTGCCTATAAACTGATGCTGACAACTATAGGCTTGGCTCTGTTACCCATGACCCGTGACTACTGGAACTTCAATCTATGACATAAACAGCATCTTTTAAGACCTGCCTGGAGTCCCCTATCTCTCATTCAGGCTTTTACAGCATAATTTTCACAGTTGGCTTAATTGCTGATTTCTGCGCACTGAGGGGTCCGCCGAGTCCGGGCTAGTCCCCAGTAATTCAGGGGCCCCTTGTCTGTTGGGAGCACCTCCTCAGTGTTGGAGTGCCCGCTATTCACCGGGATTATCCCCACCTCTGGCTGAGCTGTAATCAGCAATCTTTCGAGAGCTGCCGCTGCTGTCAGAGAAGGATGAGGGGGGGCTGGTCCCCCCTTCACTTTTGGCTGCACGGGCTGATTCTCACTGGTTTCATCTGCATGGTTTTGTGCATTGCAACGGCTTGCTATAACTTCATCATCTACCCTGCCTGAAGGAAAGAGTTTTGCTGCCACTGTATTTCTGAGCATAGTAGCACTATACAATCTCAGATTCACAGAGTCACAAAGAAAGGGGTTGAAATGAGCTCCTGTGTCTACATTGGGGAATTGCTCTTGAACCCGGTGTAAAAGGTCTTCTAGCTGCTCCTTTGGGAAAGTCATAGGATGTTCCCTTATCATTGAGTCTAGAAGGTCTAAGGCGTCTCTCTGCAATCTGGAAATTACATTTTCTATTATTATATCTGATCAGCCCTGAAGAACATAAATCATACCTGACCTTAGCCATCAGTTTCTCTCCTTGGTTCCCCTGTTCCATGATTGACCAGCAGCCACAACTTCTGGTTCCACTGTTTCACCAGCCTCCAGGGATTTTCCAAGCTTGTTTTTTCTTGCTTTTCTTCTTTTCTTTCTTCTTTTCTTTTC